>OX381706.1:82309066-82483300 GCA_947462335.1 Harmothoe impar | reverse complement strand
TTACGTTTTTTTATGCAATTTTGAAGAAATTTTCATGTTTTTACCTATTTTTGGTCAATTTTGGGGGATTCAAAAAAGTTGGGTAGTACATTCATGTTAAAAAAGAAAATTTAGAAAAAAAAATCCGACCTACCGACCCTTCATTTTCCTTCCATGTTGCCTGAAACAAACCTTTTGTTTTTTGGCCTAACACACAATTCGACCTATAAGCGAGGTTTTGGCGTGGCCTAAATAAAGAGTGCAGCAAGGCCATGTAAGGAGTGGCATGTAATCCGTACCACGTGACTGCAGTCTCGTGCTGCCAGCCTCTTTCCGGGTTCAGCGCGCCAAGTTTCACGTCATGGATATGTCACGTGTTAAACACTTTAACCCTCTAAGGACCAGGGGCTTGACAAGCAGTTTCAAAATAGGGGGGACTGAGGGGTATATTGACCTTTCTTGGCCCCTTTTTACATGACCTTTTTGGTTTGACCTTTTTTGGGTTATGCCTTGATGCCTTAATGCATCAAACTCTTGGCCGTCCTGATGCATGAATGCAGCCCTGGTGAGTAACTCTCCAGTGCTGCATTCAAGCATCATGCCAACCCTACGGGATTGAGAAACTCCCAAAGGGTTGGCATGATGCACTGGCAAGTTACTGGCCAGGGCTGCATTGGTGCATCATGATGACAAATGTCATCTTTTAGTGACATGCCATCCTTAAAGCGTTAAGGGCCACATGGTGCATTTATGTCTGCACGCCTGTTGTCGGCATGATGCACGAATGAATCCTTGGGAAGTCTACTCACTAGGGCTGCATTCATGCATCATGCCAACGGTTTGCGAGTGTACATACATACACCCCATAGGATCATCATAATGCTTGCATACAGCTTTGCCGAGTTATTGGCCAGGGTTGTATTTATATGGATCATATCGACCAAAGGGTTAAGTGCCTTAAAGCAGTCAGCGGCCCTTAAAGGGTTAATGTATTAAGTGTCATATAGCCTCCATCGTCGGTACGTGTATAGATGTCAACAACACGATACACATATATGTATATATACATATAGCCCTCATCCTGTTAACTCTCTAACCCTTTAAGGACGGCATGACACCTTAATGCATCATGCCCTTGGTCGTCATGATGCATGAATGCAGCCCTGGCGAGTTACTCGCCAGTGCTGCATTCAAGCACCATACCGACCCTCTGAGGTTGAGACACTCCCGAAGGGTCAGCATGTTGCTCCAATGCAGCACCGGCGAGTAATTGGCCTAGGCTGCATTGGTGCGTTTTGACGAAAAATGTAATCTTTTCGCGACATGTGGTCCTTAAAAGTTTAGGGGGCCCACCCGGGAGGCCCTGAGTCTACTTCCTGCTTCGTGAGGCCTGGGCTCCACTCCCTATCTATGTATACAGACCCACTCCACCCTCGTTAAAGGCTGTGTCTCACAACTTCTGGCCAACGTGAACGTCAGTAGACTATAGTTAAGTACTGTTTATTACTCAATCGACATGCAGCCAATCAGAGGCCTCCATTTGGTCACGTGACCGGAAGTGACCTACTTAGGGGATTAGTGGTGACGTCACGTGACCTAGTTAGCCAATCAGAGGCCGCCATTTGGTCACGTGACCGGAAGTGACGTCATATGACCTACTTATGGACCGGAAGTGACGTCATATGACCTACTTAGGGGACCGGAAGTGCCGTCATATGACCTAATTTAGGATCACGTGACCGGAAGTGACCTGATGAGTCACGTGACCGGAAGTGACGTCACATGACCTAATGGCCAACCGGAAGTGAGTGACCTCATTGAGGATCACGTGACCGGAAGTGACCTGATTGATCACGTGACCGGAAGAAGAAGTGACGTCACGCGACTTAATGAAGAGATGAGCGTCTTTAAGGGGTCACACGCTTTAAAATGTGATATCTTTTTTTTTGGAGGAGGAGGAGGAGGAGGAGGAGGAGAAGGAGAGGAGGAGGAGGCAAGTCTCTTATTTTTTTCGGTAAACTAATAAAAAACACTACGATATAAGTTTGTTTTTTTTTTCATTTTTTATTGTTTTACGAGCGACTGGAAGTGACTTATTGAACTAGGTAGAAGCGTTCTTTAGAGTGTATAAGGGGGGGGGGGGAGGGGAGGGGAGGGGGGGGAAGGGGAGGGGAGGGGAGGGGGGGGGAGGGGGGGCCCCTTTAAGATGCATGGGGAGGGGGGCGCTTTTAGGATGCATGGGGCGGGTGGGGGGGAGGGGGGGAGGGGGGAGGGGGGCACTCTAGGGGGGTGGGGGGCACTCTAAGGGGCGTTTGTCTCTTTTAAGAAAAAAAGAAAAGAAAAAGATTTCAATCGAGAGACACGCTTCTTCCTCTCGAGAGGAAGAAGCGTGTCTCTTCATTTTTTTTTGTTTATCACGTGCCTCGATGAGGCGATCAGCTGCGACTGGAGGAAGTGACACTTTAAGAGGGCGCGCGTCTTAATTGTTATGATATTTTTTTTTACTTACTAATAAAGAAGACGTATGAAAATAAAACACAACAATTCACATGTCCGTCGTTCTCGTTGTTTCTTGCTTGATAAAGTCAAGTAATATCGCGATGCCGAGGTCAAACTTTCCCATGTCCTCAGTCAACACTCGAAGGAGTTCAAAAGGTGTACCGCCGGCACCGTCAGCTTCATCTTGCCACATTTTCAACACTCGGAAGGCCCACTCAGCGGGACTTCCTCCGTATTCGCATTCTTCAGCGATCTTATCTAACCTCTCAGGCGACAATTTTAAATGGTCCCCCACCTCTTTCCACCTGCTACCTAGACGTCTGCCGAGGGTGCCCAAGTGCTTATGCATCGCGCGCGAGTCGGGGTTTTCGAAATCCAACCCCTGTCTGTGGAGAAGGGACATCCACTGAGCCAACAGTTCCACGCGTCTAATGCGGGTGAAGACGCGACCGAGCTCTCCCCATCTATGACGATGCGGGGTTTCACCCCACCAGACTCGGAACATCGCCGTACACAGCTCCTCCGGTGTCTTGACACTGCGCTCTACTAGAGCATCCATACGGGCGGCGGTAACTTTTAAGCTACTGCCCAACTCTCTCCAACAGCCGCTCAACTCTTTACCTAGTTGACGAAGCAAGGCGTCGCTATAGGCTAACCGCCGCTGTCCTACCTCTCTGTTCTCCCCATTGGTCTGCCTCGCGCGTCTCACGTCGTCAAGCCGCATTAACTTTTTTTCAGGTGGACAAGGCGGTGAAGGCGAGCTTGAAAGTGGAATAGCTTGAGCCATCTCGTCTCGGCGGCGGCGGCAGCGGCGGCGGCGGCGGTGGTGGCGGAAAGGGATCCAGCTGAAAACGTCATACCTTATGTCTTTGTGAATGGCCGCCGGTCAGTCGACGGCAGCAACCGCTTAATCCATTATACAGCTCATGCGCGTTGAATTGCTGAACAGGGTGGTAAGCAGCTTAGCTCATGACAGTCGATCTCTCAAAAGGGGGGGAAAGGGATCCAGCTGAAAACGTCATGCCTTATGTCTTTTAGTTCTCTTTGTGAATGGCCGCCGGCTAGCCGGCGGCAGCTGAACAGGGTCAGTAAGTAGCTTAGCTCTAGAAGCGAGAAGGCGTATATAAGGGGCCTGGAAACCTCCATTCACTCACTCATTCTTTTGCTGCTCTCTACAGTCACCACCATGAGCAAAAGACAACACCTAGCGCCGTCCAAGAACAAGAAGACTACGCGGAACAGCGCTCGTTTAGCGTCAGTGCCTCCTCTTGCTACTGAAAATGAGACTACCGCCGCAGCCGCTTGGTCTTATCACCCTCCCGCTGTAGCGAGCGCTCGCAGCAGTAGTAGTAGTAGTAGTAGTAGCAGTAGTAGTAGTAGTAGTAGTAGTACTAGTAGTAGTAGTACTGGTAGTAGTACTACTGGTAGTAGTCGTCGTGCTAGCGACGTTGTTACACTCGCGACGGTACACGTTGCTGCTAAGCGCGCTGCCGCTGCTACTGCCGCTCCGCCTGCTGCTGCTGCTGCTGCTGCTGCTGGTGATCTTCGTGCTGCGGCTGCTGCGGCTGCTGCTGCTGCACTTGCTACTGCTGCGCCTGCTACGGCTGCGCCTGCTGAGGCTGCTGCGCCTGCTACTGTTGCGTCTGCTGCTGCTGCTGCTGCTGCTGCTGCTGCTGCTGCTGCTGCTTCTGCTGCACCTGCTGCTACCGCTACTACTACTGACGACAACGCTCCTGGCACAGCGCAGTACTGGCAACCGGGTTTTTACCTCCCCACTACTGTTGATGACTTTGATGACCTGCCGCACGTTGCACAGCCCCTCTCCTCCACCACTACATCGACCGACGCCCTCGACGCCGCTCGCGCTGAGAGTGACAGCTATTCGGACACTCAGCCCCTAAACCGAGAAGAAGAGGAGGAGGAGGAGGAGCAGCAGCAACAGGGTGAGACAGAGAACGACGCTGACGACGAGGCGTACGAAGAACCCGAAGGGAAAGGGGTGGGCGGTACGTTTTTCGGCTCCCCTCTTCGACCTTTCGACCTCACTTCCACTAGTAGCGCCCCGTCCGGTCCGTGGCGACTGCCCTCACCGCCACCTTACGAGGGCGGCGGCGCTTCATCTTCTACCGCTACACTCAGCACCGACGGCGTGTGGCTGCTCTGTTCCAACAACGAGGCCTCGGATACCACCAGCGCTGACGCTGCTCCTGCTATCGCTTCTGCTGCTGATTCAGCTCACGCTGATGGTGTTACTCTTCCTGCGGGTGTGAAACGTTCTAAGGTGAGTTCCAGAACAACAAGGCCTACTAAGAAGAGAAAAATACAAGAAAAAGAACGAGATGGACGAGAAGAAGCAGAGGAAACCTTCTCCCGTCTTCTCGGGTTAGAGTTCTGCTTAGACGGAGCTTTGACGCTGGAGATCTGGGAGGACGTGGCTAGACTGTCTAGGAGGCCGCGCTACACAAAAGACGGCCAGGTGAAAGAGGCGTCTCTGACCAGAAGCAAGCGAGTGCACTTCACGGCCGACGCGCTGCGCGAGCTAATAGCACGCATCGCCGATATCCGCGCAGTGGTGCGCATACGCGACACAGCGGCCGCGCAAGGAAGACCTAATCACACCCCCTGGTTTGCAGTGCTGGATGAGGAGGGCGAAGTGTACGCAGCTGTGAGCTACTACAGCGGTAAGAACCTCGTCCACGTGCGCAAGTACGAAGGTCCTGACAAAAAACCCACACAGCAGGGGGTGACGCTGTCCGCCAGAGCGCTCAAAGAGTTGGATGACAAAACAGAGATTATTCTCAAATATCTCGGTATAGATTCGGAATGAGAGACGCTCAATGCTCACGCGCGCACACACACAGCGTTTGACGTACGCTGTATGAGACAGACAGACGGATACACAGACAGCAGACAGATAGATAGATAGATAGATAGACAATAGATTGATAGATAGATAGATAGACAGATAGATTGATAGATAGATAGATAGTTAGACGGCTAAGTAGTTGGTAACTGAGTGAAAAAAACATGACACAGTACGTATGCGAAAAGTGTTTCAAAATGTTTAAAAGACCGTACAACCACGAGAGACACGTAGAAAATTGTAGAGTAGTACCTAAGTTTTGCCCTCTATGCGGCGAAGGCGATTGCCGAAAGATCGCCTGTCGACGCGAATCTCTGGACGGGGTGACCGTCCCTCCGCGCATATGTGCTGTACCGAACGGGGAGGAAACGTTCACGGCGAATTGGCCTGCGATACAAACGGGCGTCAGGATGCACGGGACTCGCGTGAGTGTAACAAACTTCAGGCTACCAACCGGCGAGTTGAGTGACGCTGTAGATACTATGCGTCGCATTCACTTGACACAAAGATTCAGATACAAAGTGGGTTTCTCGGTAGGCTTACTCTTACAACACAGAGAAGACAAGAGCAAACTGCGCTACTTTCACGCCTCCCAGAACAACGCAACTCTCATACAACTGCTCCCTACTATAACTAATTCAGAAACTTTGGAAGAGCTCCTCTCAAAGATGGAAAACACCGTCGCTTGCGAGGAAGTACGGAAACTTTGCGACGCTGACACCAAGTGGCACATTCTTTTTCCTACCAATTTGAACATTTGCGTTTACATGGGACCGGGGGAATTCCCCATAGGCGGTAGGATCACTCAGGCCGGTCGAGTTGGAAAGAGAAGCGGCGTGTTAGATTTTCCCAACAAGGACAACCTCTGCATCTTCCGCTGCATTTCCTTTCACTTATACAACACCAGCAAGCGCGCTTCAGATTTGTTACGTCAGTTCTGTCCCGCTGCCACACCTGAATCCTTTCCGGGTCTGAACATCCGCGACTTACCCGCGTTAGAGAACTTGTTTGACGTACAAATAGCGGTTTACACCGCGTCGCGTCAAGTGCCGGGGCGGAAGTTGAGAAGACGCGTTACTCTGATCAGACCGCCTTCCAGAACTCTGGCCGCCCGAGGTAAAGTCAACCTACACCTGACGGCGAAAGGCGGTTTGCACGTCTCTCTCGTCACGGACTTCAACGCGTACGCGGGCATATACGAATGTTGCAAGTGTAAGGCGGCGTTCACCACCGAGTTCTTGCTGAAGAGACACAGGAACCAGCTTTCCTCTTGCCGACAAGTCAAGTTGCGCTACGTAGGTGGCATCTACCAAAATTCGAGAACGATTTTCGAAGCGCTAGCAGACTTCTCCATTTTTCCCCCCGACGGACATTCCGGAATCTACCCTTACAAGATCGCCTTCGATTTCGAGGCTTTCTTCAGACCGTGCAAAGAACCGTCGACGGAACACGTGTCCCTGCTGTGGGATCACGTCCCTTTGTCGGCTAGCGTCGCATCCGACTTTCCGGGGTGGGAGGGGCCCGTCTGCTTCGTCAGAGAATCCGACGCAGATTCCGACCCCTTGTTGGACCGAGTTTTAAATCACATAAACGAGAACGCCAAAGTCATCGGGGAAGCTGTGCTAGAACTTTACCGACCGACCTTAGCGAAGTTAGATGCGGCGATAGGTGAAGCTCTCCTGCTGGAGGAGGCGACGTTCACCCCTTCTCCAGGCGGCTTCGCTGCGGCTCAGACCAGACACCCGTTAGTTCAACTGAAGAAGCGTCTTCTGAGATACATCCGTCAAGCTCCAGTCGTGGGCTTCAACTCGGGGCGTTACGACTTGAACCTGATCAAAATACGCCTTCACTCGTTCTTTGCCTCCGGAGACCGAAGAAACCAAGAATTCAGCGTCATAAAGAGAAGCAATCAATACTTGGCGGTTTACACACAGCACACGGTTTTCTTGGACGTAGTCAACTATTTGGCACCCGGTTACAACTACGCGACCTATTTGCGAGCTTTCACCAGGAACGAAGAGAAAGGTCACTTGGATGACGAATGGATGACGTCTACCAGGAAACTGGCAAACAGAACGCTGCCGCCGAGATCGGCTTTTGACAGCGAGCTGACGGGCGTCAAAATGTCCGAATCCGACTACGCCGCATGTCAGAAAGTTTGGTCCGACGAGAAGATGCAGACTATGGAAGATTACTTGATCCACTACAACAACAAAGACGTCAAACCTTTCATAGAAGCTCTGAAAAATCATGCTAAATTTTTCCAAGATCGCGGCATTGACATGTTGAAAGACGGAGTTTCTCTCGCCGGTTTGACTTTACGGTTCCTCTTCCAAAACCTAGAAGACGCGTTCACAACGTTCCCCCAGTTCGACGCCGTCCTCCACGCTCTGATCAAAGAAAATCTAGTCGGCGGTCCTTCCATCATCTTCCATAGATTTCACGAGAAGGGCACCACGCGCATAAGGGAGCACAAGTACGGCGAAGAAGCGAGACCGTGCCAACACATCCTAGGACTAGACGCTAACTCTCTGTACTTGCGCTGCATGAGCGAAGCGCACTGCACGGGCTATTACGCGGTGAGACGGCCTGAGACCGAGTTCAAGCCCGAAATTAGGCAAAGAAACTCTCACAGCGCTTTGGAGTGGTTACGCTTCGTAGAGCACGACCGCGACGTGAAACTGCGCCACGCTTTGAACGGCGGCGAGATGGTTGTAGGCTGTCGGAGAATTCGCGTGGACGGGTTTCACGCGGCCTCTAATACGGTTTTCCAGTTTCACGGGTGTTGGTTCCACGCTCACGAGTGCATACCGTCGCACCGATATCAGTGCGCTTCACTGAGAGAGGAGAGACGCGACAGAACGACTAGAGTAAGCGCTTACTTGAAAGCGCTAGGTCACAAGCTGGTCGTCGTGTGGGAGTGCGAATGGCGAGAGATGAAGCGTCGAGATGAGCGGGTCAAGGTCTCCCAACACCGCTGGAAGGTTGACGCTTTGAAAGTGTCTCGAAACGCGATGAGCGAGAGCGACATCCTTTCCGCTGTGAAAGAGGAGAAAATGTTTGGTTTAGTTCAAGTGGACATCACTACGCCGCCTCACCTATGAGACTACTTCGAAGAAATGACCCCCGTTTTCAAGAACGCGACCGTTTCAAAATCGGACATAGGACCTCACATGTCCGACTTTGCGCAGGAAGAAAAGCTGTTGAACACGCCTCAGAGATGTCTGATAGGGAGTTACCACGGAAAAAATATTCTCTTGGGAACGCCGCTTCTCAAGTGGTATTTAGAGCACGGTTTGATAGTCACCAAAGTGCAGCTGGTGGTAGAATACCTACCTAAACGCTCCTTTGCCGGTTTCGCGGACGAAGTAACGGCGGCGCGAAGACGTGGCGACGTGAACGAGAACGAGAAAATTCTGTCAGACTGTTACAAGTTAATGGGAAACGCTACGTACGGTAAAACAATCTGCAACAAAGAAAAACACACGGCGGTGAGATACACTGACAGTCGGAAGTTCGAACTATTGGCCAATTCGTGGCGCTTCAAAAAGGCGTCCGAGTTGAGTTCCGATCTGTTTGAAGTCGAACTACAACCGAAAACAGTCAAGAACAACCTCCCTATTCAAATAGGGTTCATGGTATACCAGTACGCGAAGTTGAAAATGTTAGAGTTCACATACGACTTCTTGGATAGATTCGTCGATCGGCGCGATTATGCCCTTTGTCAAATGGACACCGACAGTCTTTACATGGCTCTCAGCGGTGACACGTTGGATGACCTAGTCAAACCTCGCCTGAGAGAGACGTACTTCAGAGAGAAACGAAAGTGGCTTCCGACAGCGGTGTGCGACGATCACTTAGAGCTTTTCGTGAAGACAAAGACGGAAAGAGTGCGAGAATGGTGTCCGCCGCCCGGCGGATGTTGTGAGAGACGGTACCTTCACGATCTGAGAACTTCGGGGCTCATGAAAGCGGAGTGGGAAGGTGACGGGATCCTAAGTCTCAACCCTAAGACTTACATTTGCTACGATCGAGTCAGCGACACCGGTGAAAGAAAATCCAAAAAATGGAGTGCAAAAGGCGTACAGAAGAAACAAAACCCTCAGGAACCAGACGCCTTCTTGGATGTTCTTCGCCAACGAAAAACTCTCATTGCTGTAAATAGAAATTTCAAAGTGGTGCGAAACAAAATGGTCACCTACACCATAGAGAAAGACGGCGTGCGCTACTTGTATTATAAGCGTCGCGTGCATTCTGACGGTGTGACAACGAGTCCTTTAGAGATATGAAAAAAAAAAAATAAGCGTGTGCATCTTTTCAAAAATAGAGTGTTTATCAAGATTGAAAAAAAATAAATAAAAAAAATAAAATAAAATATTGTTGTGTTTTTATTTTCATACGTCTTCTTTTACTAGTAAGTCGCGCAGTCTCTTAAAGCGTCACTCATGTGACGACGTCGCTTCCAGTCACGTGATCCTAAAGACCCTCACTTCCTAAACAAAAAACTTCTTCTTCTTCTTCTTCCGGTCACGTGATCAATCAGGTCACTTCCGGTCACTCACTTCCGGTTGGCCATTAGGTCATGTGACGTCACTTCCGGTCACGTGACTCATCAGGTCACTTCCGGTCACGTGATCCTAAATTAGGTCATATGACGTCACTTCCGGTCCCCTAAGTAGGTCATATGACGTCACTTCCGGTCCATAAGTAGGTCATATGACATCACTTCCGGTCACGTGACCAAATGGCGGCCTCTGATTGGCTAACTAGGTCACGTGACGTCACCACTAATCCCCTAAGTAGGTCACTTCCGGTCACGTGACCAAATGGAGGCCTCTGATTGGCTGCATGTCGATTGAGTAATAAACAGTACTTAACTATAGTCCCGTTCCGATACATACTATACTACTAACGTCTTTAACCGGGTGCCAGCTTTGACCGGGTGCCAGCGTTGACCGGCTTGATGAAAAATTGTTTATTAAGGGGAGATGCAGGTATAAATGGGCCATTTATTACTTATTCAAAGTGTTGTAACATCCATCAACTTTTTCGACCCATTTATATCTTCATCTGCCCTAAATAAACCATTTTTTATGGCACCCAGTCAAAGCTGGCACCCAGTCAAAGCTGGCACCAGGTCAAAGCCGGCACCCAGTCAAAGCTGGCACCCGGTCAAAGCTGGCACCAGGTCAAAGCTGCGCCCGGTCAAAGCTGGCCCCAGGTCAAAGCTGGCACCCGGTCAAAGACGTTCACATTGGCCAGAAGTCATGAGACACAGCTTAAAGCTTTTAACTGTCCAACAAATATAGTACACCCGTTTCTCCTCCATAATCATTAACGCGGGTAGTGTCAGTTTGAGGAGTGTGGAGACAGGGATGGTGAGCCCCCATCAGTAGTAAGTAGCACACAAACACAAACAGAAACTGCCGCCCCACAACACACCTCCTCACAGTGACTCATCAGCAGTTTCTGCTGACTCATGTTCCGTGCTGGTTGAGTGGACCCGAGTCGTGCCCTGCCGTTCTTTTCTTATCTCTGTATATATACATACATATGGACACTGTCACCTAAATGACACTAAAAAAAAAAGTGTGTTTCAGGTTACCTGGTCTGAGAATTTAGGGTAGGACTGCACTCTGTAGGTTTTTTTAAAGGATTTTTTCTTTTTTTACTTTGGCCTGAAAAGTACCTGGAAATTGACTCACAAACTTCAATGCCAACTCACCGACGACCGCCTCGACTTGTGAATTATCAGAACGACTCTTAAATTGCCCCAAAATGACCTAAAGCATAAATATTTCTAGGGTCGGCCCTGTTTTGCTAGGTAGGGCCGGGTAACCTAAAACACACCTTTTCTTAATTTGGCCCTACCCTGGTAGGCCACACTTGTTTTATTTTTTGGGATATCGAGGGCACCTTACACATTTTCTCAAGGACGGAAGACGAAATGAAAATACATTTTAACGAAATAAATTTCACATTTTACTCCCAAAAAAAATAATTGTTGCACTGGTAGCTTGACTGGAGTTCGAACCGTGGTTATTCCGATTTGATTTCTAGGAGGCCTGGTTCTGAATAATTACATCAATTAAACAGTCTGGGCTACATAATTATGCACACGATTATGATGATAATTGAGTGAGTCTGAATTACGCGGGTCTTAGGCAGATGAGACGACCAAGTGACTGAACCCAAGGG
Organism: Harmothoe impar; assembly: GCA_947462335.1. Classification (NCBI taxonomy): domain Eukaryota; kingdom Metazoa; phylum Annelida; class Polychaeta; order Phyllodocida; family Polynoidae; genus Harmothoe; species Harmothoe impar. The sequence goes on along the minus strand of OX381706.1, from coordinate 82,471,761 downwards.
GTTCCGGAGTAAATGTGAACCAACGTTGTAAATAAACATCGGTTGTTGCAACCTGAAACCAACTGCCATTGACTCTTTCTTTGGTAGAATAAAATTAGATATCCTGACATAGTATGAGGCCACTCCAAATAAAAAGTGGTTTCTCATCACCAAGGTCTGAGGGATCTGACGAGGGAGGCTTTTCTTTTTTACTCGTAGGCCAAAATGTATAGGGTACATGTTAGGATACATGTTTTTTTGGCCAAAATTCACATTTTATTGGTTAAGAATTAATTGATCTTTAAAAGTGGAGGAAATGTATGTTATTTTTATACCACTGCATTGCTGGCATTATTAGCTTTTATTTCATACCAAATGTGCCCAACATTGTTCATTTTTATCAGGATTTTCATCAAAATTTGCCAAAAAAAAAAAGATTTCCCCCCAAAACCTGGTTTTTATGATGCGCACGGTGATGAGTAGCCATTTTATTGTTTTGAGTGGCCTAAGGCTCGTTCCCATTATCATGGGCCACCACTGTGTTAGGCCTAAAAAAAAGAAGGTTTGTTTCAGGTAACATGGCAAGAAAATGTAGGGTCGGTAGGTCAGATTTAAAAAAACAACATTTCTTTTAAACATGAAAGTACTAGCCAGCCGCTGTGAAGACCCTAAAAGTGACCAAAAAAGGGTAAAAATACAAAAATTGCATAAATAAACGTAGGGTAGGGGACTCGAATCCCACTCGGATCGTTATTATGTAAGTCGCCTGAGAGTATTAGTTCTCAGCCTATATATAGAGGGCGAGAGTGATAGTGAGGGGGCGCTGCGATCGGGATAGGGGTGGATATATAAGGCCGAATGGCCAAGGTAGTAGAGAGACCTGACAGGGTCTGGCACCGAATGGAACCGTCTTTAGATTGAATGTACAGGAACCGATAATAAACCTCTCTTTTGCATCCAGAAATTCTAAGAACCTTCCGAGTTGTCTTTTCTGCGACTGAAAACTTTACACCCTATTACCAGGTAGGAGTGTTGCAGGTTGGGGCAGAGACACACATAGACAACCAGAACCAAACAGTGTCGTGTTCCCTGGGAGGAGAGTGGGGTCTGTCTCACCTGGCTTCATGCTTCATGCTGCCCGGGAGCACAGAGAGCACAGGCGGCCTCCAGTATACACAGACACCTGTATAAGGCACAGGGCACAGGGGCCCCTCATTGTAAGTGTACCTGTATAATATAGATACTAATCACCATACATGGAAGTATACTTGTATGCATGCAGGCTGGCCATAGCAGGAAACTACCCCCAGGAGATACACATTTAACCGCTATACTGGTAATGTGGTTTAGCACAGGACCTATACGCTATACACCACCGTGTTTCTACATCTAGACCCCTGCTGGGGCCAAGCCACTTCATCTATAATATCTGTATAACATATATCAGTATCATCATCATCATCATCATCATCATCATCATCATCATCATCATCGTCATCATCATCACCACACCTGTATCTGTATGCTATTATACTACAGTACCTGTGGACTACAGCCTGTAGAAGGAGGCATTGTATTCCTGTACCTAGACCCCTGCTGTGGCCATACCCCTCCTTCCTCATGGGAGTCAGGCTATGACACACCCCCGACTAGGTATAAAGGACGCTATAACCACAGACAACCCCAGGGAGGTGTCGTCGATCATTTTCACCGGGATGTGTGGTCATGGGACTTAAATTTGACTAGAAATATTACCCCATTCCTGCGTAAATTCAGCAAAGAGCATACCCATATTGGTGCAAGGTCTGTATGCATGGGTCCTGACACCACATTCTAATAGGACTGTAAAGGGCTAGGTATACACTTTGATATTTCTAATTTAAAAAATCATATCATATATTGTAGTTCAAAGGGAAAAAGGAAGAGGTAAGCAGTTACATTTGTGAGCCCATCCTAACTGTCACACACATATAAAGGAATAATGGAGGTCACCCCTGAAAACATACCCATATAGGTGTACATCACTCCACTCCCTCGAGGTTGAAAAAGGACCTATATCACTCCAAATCATGACCACTCATCCCGGTATGGTTGGAGCTAATACACCTCCCCGGGCAGACGGCACACAGACAGACCACAGGTGATGTGGTCTACACCGGAACAAGGGGTCGGTGTGTTACAAACGTTATTACCAGTTGTCCACTCTTGTGGACACAGCCCTTCATTCTAAGAACAGTAATCAAAGTTTTCATGGAATTCAAGCGGTAAAGAAGGATATTGTATATCACTTGTTTTAGACTCATTTTCATACCAGAAGTCCTCGTATCGGTGTATACACACATGCACCCAGTGCTCCGTACAGTCATAGAAATGCCAAGGCCAAAAAAAAAGTGTTTCAGGTAACCCGACCCTACCTATCAAAACAGGGCCGACACTAGATATTTTTATCCAATTTTGAAAAAAAAAAATTCAAGTAATTTTTGGGCTATTTCGGAGTCGATTTGATAGTCCACAAGTCAATGCTGTTGTCGGCGAATCGGTGCTGAAGTTTTCGATTACATTTTTGGCTACTTTTCAGGCCAAAGTAAAAAGAAGAAAAAGTCTGACCTACCCTACCTAAACTTTCAGACTATGTTACCTGAAACACACATTTTTTTGGGCCAAGTGTGTGTGTGTGTGTGTGTGTGTGTGTGGTGTGTGTGTGTGTGTGTGTGTGTGTGTGGTGTGTGTGCTGATTCCGAAACTAGTACCCCATGACAGGGAGTAGAAGGCATACACAGACAGCGTAACGATGCTATAGCACTACTGACTGCTGTACTCCTGTACTAGCCTGTGGCTGACTACTGGTGCCACGACCACTGTAGGACTAGCACCCAGGGGGGCGACTTGATTCTTTTTAACCGGGAGGTGTGGTCATTGGACCTGAAAACTGACCCATAAAGGAGTGCAGTGATGGCCAAAAAAATGATCCATTTTGGTGCAAGGTCTCAAAAAATGACCCATATCGGAGTAAATCCTCAAGAAACTATACCCATATTGGTGAATAATTTAAAAATGAACAAACCTCCATTTGGGTGAACATACTTAACAAGATATGAATATGTGCTGCGTATTAGATAGTTTTTATTAACTTGAGGACATTTTTACTTTTCCACATGATTTACAAAAACACCTCTTGTCACTCAGACACTGCTGCAGATCTTGACCAGGGTGACAGTAGCTGCCACCACAGCCAATCTATCAACGACTTTTATATTTATTTCAGTTCTATCCATACTTCCAATTTACATTTTAGTACTGATGGTTGGGTGAGGAAACGTGCCTTCAAATTTGCAGCATTGAAGTGAATATCTGATCATTCACATTACATTCACCCATAATCACCCCTTTGCGCCAGAATGTCCAGAATTAGGGCCTGGATGAGTTTGTGCCACTTTTTATTTATTCTAAATTTTCTGTGCTTTCCATAGCAACAAGGAAACTGCTCCCGAGAATAAGGAATGGTTCTCTTTCCATTGAAAAACACTACCTATAAGACCACTCATGAAAAGAATTTTCTCACCATAAGGCAGTGATATGTATGACAAGTATCTTTAAGTAGTTCCAAGTTGACTGATCCTTAAAAGTCATCCATTTTTAACTTCTTTTTTTTTTAAATGCTGTTTTCCTAATTTCAATCTGGGGAATTCATCACCAATCTGGCTAATCAACTTTGGCTCAAATTCGCCAGACTGGCTAATCCATAGAACGTCCTAGCGCTATCCCAGCACCCATAATGGAGGTGACATCTGAAAAACATACCCATATAGGAGTTCACCGTTCCACTCCATCAGGGCTGAAATAGGACCCATATCACTCCGATTCATGACCACACCTCCCGGTATGTTTGGAGCTGAGTCGCCCCCCTGGGGACTAGCATTAACCTACAGGAGGATATTGGGGTGTAACATCCATACATGTGTCATTAAAGGGGCATTCTCACCACTCACACTTAACCACATGGTAGACTAGAACAGTACTAGAATTGTGAGTAGGATAAGCTCGGTGAGAATGCCACTTTAGGCATGCAACCACCGTGGAGGAGTTATACATTAACCACAACCTGGAGTGTACTATAGTACTATACAGGGACCTCTACCTCCAGACCTACAGCATAGTATAGTGAATCTCCCAACTGAAGGCGAGCTCACACGCTGGGTGGTGCTTATCCCTTATAAGAGCTGCATCTCATTAGTACTAGATACCATCACCTCACACCAATTTAAAGCGGCAGTCCCACCACTCGCGGGGCTACCACATAATAGACTAGAACCGTACTAGAATTGTGAGGGGGATACGCTTGGTGATTATGCCGCTTTAACAATCCATTCAGAGTCTCATTAAGGAAACCCTGGAGTGTTATTAACAATATGTCCCAATGTCTGTGGTGATCATTTATGACATGCAGGCAACCCTGGAGGTAATAGACCTGGCAATAGGACCGCAATATGAGGCTCCCCTCTGAGAGTTTCAAGATTTGTGTACAGACCCCTGCAGTTTAATCATTTATCTCTTTCTTTATCGGCTTTGCCAAATCCTAGGAGATTCACTTTACCAGCCTACTCCACACATACTGACACATTGGATGTAGCTGTGGCATACTGTTTAATAGCTGTACAGCAGTATACATGCTACATGGGATGGAGCAGGTACTACTGACACACTCAATGGTTACCTACACCTCCACCTGCAGCAAAGACCACGTCTAAGGACTGCAGTGATAACACTAGAGGTAAGGAAACAACATGACAACTTACAATTGTAACATTTGGCGCTATAATTCACCAATGTTGATGCAGCTGCAGCAAATAACTCGCCAAAGCTGCACCATGGTCCCGGGGGGGGGGGGCACTCCCTATCTGACCTACCCTATCTTTTCTATAGTAGCTATGTGTGAACATCACCTCAAATTTAAGACCCTTATCACGGGAGGCAAATTATAAAAACAGCACCCTTTTAACAGAAAATTTAGCAAAATATATTACCCTAATCAAGGGGGACAACGAATGAAATTCCCTCATCAAAATTGATTAATGAAAATGGTAGAAATGACCCACAAAATGTAAACCTAAACTTTGCCCCATTCTGCAAGAAACATACAAAGCTGTCTTCAAAGTTGAGAAATGGTAGATTAAATTGTCATCTGAGAGTCTTTCTAGTCACTCTACCTTGAAATGTACCCCTTTTCCTCCAAAATTGCCTAAAAAGCACCCCTTTTCAAGGGTCCTCGCAGGCCCTTGCCTAGGGCCCAAAAATATACCCTTTCCCTTGGAATCGTGTTCACACATAGTCAGTAATGCTGAGGGAGTGCCCCCCCCCCGGCAGCATGGTGCATCATGCCCACCCTTCGGGAGTGTATCAGCCACGTAGGATCGGTATGATGCATGAATGTAGCCCTGAGTAGTTATTGATAGGGGTGGATGGCTAAAATCGACACGGCGACATGGCCATTTCTTAAAATCGACATGCGACATGAGGCCTAGTGACATACGACATGAGGCTTGAAAAGATAGTGACGGGGAGATGAGCAATTCTTAAAATCGACATGAGACATTGGGATTATCAAGCGACATAGACATGCGACATGACCTTTTCTTAAAATCGACATGCGACATAGGGACCCCCTATGTAGCCTAAACCTTATTAGACGTCAGCGTTAAAACTAGTCTACAGCATGATAACGTACAGGTGCATACTGCACTCTAGAAATAGTGAAACCAAAAATGTGTCCTTTCATACTGTAAGCCTAAAGTAGTTTTTTTTTCACTTTTGTGATCTTTTTTTTCACTTTAGTAAAAGTTTTTTTTTCAATTTCGTAAAAGTTTATTTTTTTTCAATTTTAAAAAAGTTTTTATTTTATTTTTTTTGAAAAGTTTTTTTTCTGGGAAAATGGCCGATTTGGCGAGAAAAAGGGTCAAAAGCGGAAAAATGTCGATTTTAGGGAAAATGGCTGATTTCGTGAGGAAATGGGTCAAAAACAGAAAAATGTCGATTTTAGGGAAAATGGCTGATTTGGCGAGAAAATGGGTCAATAACGGAAAAATATCGATTTTAGGGAAAATGGCCGATTTGGCGAGAAAATAGGTTAAATTCGAAAAAATGAAAAAACGGGGAATTTGGTACAAATGGCCTTTGGAAAATTTCGCAGACATGCGCTTCTTGATTACAGCAATTTTGGTCAAAAGTGCTTCTGTTTAAAAAAAATTTGGTGAAAATTCGCAAAAGTGACCCTTGTATAGAGGGATTTTAGTGAAAACAGACCCTTGGCTCAAGGGATTTTGCTGAAAACTGACCCTTGGCTATAAGGGATTTAGCTGAAAACGGACCCTCGGCTACAGGGATTTTGCTGAAAACTAACCCTTGGCTAGAGGGACTTTGCTCAAAAATCGCCCTTGCCAGCCGCACACCTGTGTATACTAAATATACCAAGTGCTCCCTCCTTGGAAGACAACCACATGACAAGTTGCAGTCATCTGTGTGTGCTGTGTGGTGATAGAGGGTGGAAGGGGGGTACATATAATTATAGCATACTGCACACTAGTAAAAGTGAAACCAGAAATACGTCCTCCACCTTTACACTATTACTGTAAACCAACAACATATTCTGCTGCCCATGGATACTAAGTGATAGAAGGACACTGTATGGCCTGAGGGGGTGGAGGGGGGGGGGGGGGTCGCCATGTCATGAGGGGGGTCCTGGCGAGTAACTCACCAGTGCTGCAGTCAGGTCGGCACCCAACAGGATTGAAGCACTTCCAAGACATACATGTATATCACATTTTAGCAGAAAGACGTAGAGTCACACTGAGTAGTGGGTAGACTTATATCTGTATAGGGGGTCTGGATGGGGGGTCCGAATTTTCCCTGTCGATTTTAAGAAATGGTCATGTGGCCCTGTCGATTTTAAGAAATGGTCATGTCGCCCTGTCGATTTAAAAAAATGGTCATGTCACCCTGTCAATTTTAAGAAATGGTCATGTCGCCCTGTCAATTTTAAGAAATGGTCATGTCACCCTGTCGATTTTAAGAAATGGTCATGTCGCCCTGTCGATTTTAAGAAATGGTCATGTCGCCCTGTCAATTTTAAGAAATGGTCATGTCACCCTGTCGATTTTAAGAAATGGTCATGTCGCCCTGTCAATCTTAAGAAATGGTCATGTCGCCCTGTTGATTTTAAGAAATGACAATGTCATGTGACCATGTCCTATGTCACTATCTCTTATATTCCCAATGTCGCATGTCACTAAGCAAAAAAAAGGCCCATGTCGCCATGTCGAATAAGACTAGAATATAGTGGTCCACACCCATTGTATGGTTAAACCTGTATCTGAAGATGCTGTGTGTATTTGGTGCATCATGACGGCTCCCAGGATCTGCATGATGCGTACATGCAGCACTGCTGAACTGCAGCAGAACGATACAGAGCCCCCACTGCCTTTACACTGACTCGTCGAAGTGACTTTTATAAAATAAACGAGTCAAAGTTGTCTAACCTATCAGGTTACCACATATAGAATCTGGAGCTGGCAAATGTCAGGTTTTGGTCTGGCACATGCCAATTGGGTCTTTTATATTCAGCTAGAAGACCCGATTCCTTGTCACTTAGACGAGTATTTGATGCCATGATTTTATGATCGTCATTTGCATTGGAAGAGTCTGGAGACAAGTTTACTTTTTGAGTGTAGGGTGCGTGGAACTATTCGTGCCCCCCCTCACCTAAGGCGCTGACATTTTTTGTTTGCCCCCCCCCTCTTTTTGAATTATACTAATGCACTGGCAATTTCGCTAAAAATAAAGCCAGTGCATTTTCACCCCCGCCTTCAAGTGGGTTAAAACATTTTATACCCATCCCCTCCTCCAACCCACCACCCCCTGTAACTAACACATGAACACCAGAGGCGTAGGAAGCATATCTTCATTGGGGGGGCCCAGGGGGGCCGACTCCAACCAGCTTTAAGTATCGTTTTTTTTATGCATGATGCATCATATACACACTTATATTAGACTGTATAGAAAGGTAGTATTTGACCCCTCTTTAGTTCTGATTTGGGGGCCCAGTCCCACTTTTCTCTATGTGGAGAGGTAAGGATTGAAAATTTTGTGTATTATATTAAAGGTCTTGACAAATTTTGGGGGGCCCAAACATATTCAGGACCCCCCTCCTCAGTGATTGGGAGGGCCCGGGCCCCCCCTGGCCCCCCTTTTCCTACGCCACTGTAACACTCCCTGACTGTGACATCTCATACGTGCCGACACAGGACTTGCTGGTAGGTATATTCTACCCCCTGACTCCTTCCGTCTGTGCCGGTTTGACTGACACAGTTATCACGTATACAGGCACAACATTCAGAGCATGACCGTGTACTTACCGAAGGGGGTGTTCATTTATTAGTTACAGGGGGAGGGCGTAAAACTTTCGACCCCTCCGGAGGAAGGAGGCGTAAATAATTCTGACCCCTCTTGAGGGGGGTGGGCGTAAAAAAATTCAGCCCCTTTCAAGCAAAAAAGCCTGCACGTTACTATAGTTCAAAAGGGGGAGGGCGAAAAAAAATTCGGCGTCTTCAGGGAGGGGAGGCATGAACGGTTCTACGCACACCCAGAGGGGAGTGCGCAAAAGATTTCTGTGCCTCCCTGCAAAATCTCACCAGCCCCTCCCTGTAATTAATAAATGAACACTCCCTTAGTGGTGTGTGGGTGTATGTGTGTAAGTGTGTCTGTGCTCCAGTTACTGACATATGACATTACATGCTACACAACAGGAGATGAGTGTACTCTGTAGTATGTAGCAGATATAGCACAGGTATAGAGCTGTCTGCATTATGTTGGCATCAATCAAGGCTGACCACAAGTCGCAGACAACTGTTCTCAGCAGTTAGTAATCACTATAGCTGTGGCTTAACTGGCTGATGCCACACTAGAGCTGAGGCCAAAAAAGTGTGTTTCAGGTTACATAGTCTGAAAACCTAGGTAGGTTGGTTGGATTTCTTTTTTTTTCTTTAAAATTTTCTTTTTATTTTGGACTGACAAGTACCCAAAAATTGACTCGCAAACTTCAGCGCCAACTCACCGACAACCGTGTCGACTCGTTAGACTATCAGATTGACCCTGAAATAGGCCCAGAATTACTTAAAACTTGAATATCTTTTTTAAATTGGATAAAAGACTTGCTGACTGTGGCGTTGACTCATAGACTTTCAAATTGACCCTGAATAAGCCCTAAAATCACTTAAAACATAACTTTTTTTTCAAATTGGATGAAAATTTCTAGGGTCGGCCATGTTTTGCTAGGTAGGGTTGGGTAACCTGAAACACCCCATTTTTTTATTTGGCCTGATTGTCCTGTCACATTTTGTACGTATTTAACATCCAGCTTTTTTTTGTTCTCTCGGCCAAGTGGTCCTGGGTCATAGTACACAGTGTATACTACACTGTTAAAAATCCCTCGTAGAAAAAACGGTGATTCACTGGCGACAGATTTAGTCCGCTTTCCATAGTTGAAGCTTCAGAGAAATCTCCTCTGAACCTAAGCTGCCACCTAGTTGGAAAAGATTGAACTTCATATTGTACAGAATTTCGGTGTAGAAGAAATAACAGTGCTTTGCCGTAAAGGTTTACGGAGCTTCAATGTAAACGCAATTGGGTTGACGTTGCTTCACCATAATATTGGGCAACAGTGATGCACCATTAAATTTAACGTTGGATCTCTGTATAATCAACGGTAATTTGTAGTGTACGTTATACAAATTTGAATGACAGTGGGCCGCATACATTGACAGGTGTTTCCCATAATTCCCTGTACCCTTATGTTGAAAGGAGAAACTCATTGTGAAACCCAATAGCCGGTCATGTCTTGTCAGATACTGGTTCAAGTCTCTTTTCCCAGTATGTGTCATCTCAGCTATATATAAATAGACATATATATATATATATATATATATATATATATATATATATATATATATATATATATATATATATATATATATAATATGGTATACCCCGATGTTGAAAGTAGATACTTTTTGTGAAACCTAGTAACAGGACAGAAAGTACATGCTACACGTTTCCCTGAGTTTCGAGCATGACTAGGATGAACTAATCCCTCCCTAACACATTAGGGAGTGGTCATTATTTATCATCCCAAGGGAGGGCCGGGGGGTTGGTGGATGGAGGGGGAGGAAACCAGCCCAATGGGGAGGCCAGAAAATTTTTAGGCCTTTTCGGTGCAAAGGCCAACACATTTAAAGGGGGGGGGGGAGTGAAAAAATCCTGACAAGTCTTGGAAAAATTGTGCACACCCCTTTTGTTGTTATATACTGGCCACTCCCTTATATTAGAACAACCTAGTATGTAGAGGCCACTTTGGGGATCCTTCCTCCCTAGGTTAGCCGTGTCGCTCTGCAAAAAGAAAAGCCCAAAAAGGTTGGCAACATTACTATACCTAGAGTGTAGCTACAAGATGGAATAACTACAATCATGTTGTAAAGATCAAGTATTTTGAATAATTACAAAGAAATATCTGTTTTCACAGCATAACTGCATATTCTGGTTCTGCTATTGTTAACGTACATATCTTCACTGGTACAAATTTTCACTGATTTGCAAATACCATTCTGCGGAGATTTATATTTGCTGATATTGAAATGTTACAGTTATATAGCTATATTGGATAGATTTACGCTCTGTACATATTTTAGCGGATTTTAAATTCCGCGAAATCTGTGAAAATATGTACAACGCGAAATCAAATGCCTTTACAGTATTCCATCCTGGCAGCCTCTATTTGTAAATGCATAGACCATCCTCAGTGACTCATAATTATGTTTAATCCCAGACCATCCTCAGTGACTCAACATTATGTTTAATCCCAGACCATCCTCAGTGACTTGGAGTTTTGTTTATTACCAGTCCATCCTTAGTGGTTTAGACTTATGTTTGGTCCCAAACCATCCTCAGTAACTCAGAGTTATGTTTGTTTCCAGGCCATCCTCAGTGACTCAGAGTTGTGTTTAATCCCAGACCATCCTCAGTGACTCAGCATTATGTTTGTTTGCAGACCTACAATATGGTGCTTAACGACGCTCAGGATGAAAGTGGTGGTAACACCGTCCTCAGAAGCTCAGAGTTATCTGTGTTTTCAGACCATCCTCAGTGATTCATAGTTTTATTCACTTCCAGACCATCCTCGGTGACTCAGCATTATGCTTGTTTGCAGATCTACAAGATGTTGGTTAACAATGCTCCTGATGAGACTTGGGATAAAAACATCCTCAGTGACTCAGCATTATTTTTATTTCCAGAGCATCCTTAGTGACTCTATTATGTTTGTGTTCAGACCAAAGAGATGGTGGTTAATGATGATGCTGATGAGAATTGGGGTAACACCATCATCAGGCTCATTGACTCAGGAGCCTGACTCAGACATCCTCAGTGACTCAGCATTATTTCTATTTCCAGAGCATCCTTAGTGACTCTATTATGTTTGTGTCCAGACCAAAGAGATGGTGGTTAATGATGATGCTGATGAGAATTGGGGTAACACCATCATCAGGCTCATTGACTCAGGAGCCTGACTCAGAGTTGTGTTTGTTTCCAGACCATCCTGAGTGACCCACAGTTATCTTTCTTTCCAGACCATCATTAGTGACTCAGCATTATATTTGTTTGCAGACCTACAAGATGGTGGTTAACAGTGATCCAGATGAGAGTGGTGGTAACACCGTCCTCAGTGACTCAGAACTGTGTTTGTGTCCAGACCAACCATAGTGACACAGCATTATGTTTGTGTCCAGACCATCCTCAGTGACTCAGTATCATGTTTGTTTCCAGACCTACAATATGGTGCTTAACGACGGTCAGGATGAAAGTGGTGGTAACACTGTCCTCAGTGACTCAGAGTTATCTTTGTTTCCAGACCATCCTCAGCAACTCAAAGTTACGTTTATTCCCAGACCATGTCATCTATATACCTGTACATTTAGCTACACCTAACCCCTATACTGATAAGTAAACCTGCCAATTACTACGACAGATGTATCTTGGGCCAATAAGTGCCCTCTTTTCCCCAGTCAAAATAAAGAAAGTTGAATGGAATTGAATTCTCAGTAACTCAGAGTATTGTTTGTTTCCAGACCATCCACAGTGACTCAGCATTATGTTTGTTTGCAGACCTACAAGAGGATGCTTAACGACGGTCAGAATGAAAGTGGTGGTAACATTGTCCTCAGTGACTCAGAGTTTTGTTTGTGCCCAGACCATCCTCAGTGACTCAGCATTATGTTTGTGTTCAGACCATCCTCAGTGATTCAGAGTTATCTTTGTGTCCAGACCAACCCCAGTGACTCAGCATTATGTTTGTGTGCAGACCATCCTCAGTGACTCAGCATTATGTTTGTGTCAAGACCATCCTCAGTGACTCAGCATTATGTTTGTTTCCAGACCATCCTCAGTGACTCAGCATTATGTTTGTTTGTAGATCGACAAGATGGTGCTTCACGATGGTCAGGATGAAAGTGGTGGTAACATTGTCCTCAGTGACTCAGAGTTATGTTTGTGTCCAGACCATCCATAGTGACTCAGCATCATGTGTGTTTGCAGGCCGACAAGATGGTGGTTAACGACGGTCAGGATGCGAGCGGGGGTGACACGCTGCTGAGTGCCTCTGAGCGGGATGGCATCATCTCGGGGAGTATCGTGGGCGGCATCATGCTCGTTATAATAGCCGTCATCATGTACGTGTGTTGCATGAAGTGTCAGAGGAACAGGAAGGCAGGTCAGTCACACACATGCTTAAGGACAAGGGCTACAGTTGACCCAAAAATTAATTGACAAACAATTTTCTTTAAACTCAATTTATTTGTTCTTTATATCATATGCAATCAAAATATGAAATAAAAAGGTGGGGTCCCAGGGCTAGTTTCTCCAGGACTGGCCACGCAAGATGGATGTCTATATGATTGGATTGTATGGGCTCGGCCATTGAAAGAAGCTATATCTGGTGTGTTTTTTGTGAATAAATCACAAACTAGCCAAACAATTTCTTTCAAAAACTAAAGTTAAGCTTAAAAATATATAACAATCAGGATTATGAAGTAATGATAGAAACTAGCTTTAAAAAATGCCAGGACCCTCTTAATGTGAATTGAGCTGTAGTTCACAAAACGGCCACCAGGCGCCTGTAGCTCTCGTCCTTAATTATACTACCGTATTTGACAAAATAGGCATCCGCTAAGGCCAAATAAAAAAAAAAGGTGTTTCAAGGTTACATGACCCTACCTAGCAAAACAGGGCCGACCCTAGAAATTTTTATGCAATTTTGAAAAATATCTATATGTTAGGTCATTTCGGGGCTATTTCAAGGGTCTATCTGATAGTTTACGAGTCAAGGCGGTCGTCAGCGAGTCAGCATTGAAGTTTGTGAGTCACCTTCTAGGTACTTTTCAGGCCAAAGTAAAAAAAAAAACTTGAAAAAAGAAAGTATCCGACATTACCTACCCTAGATTTTCAGATCACGTAACCTAAAACACACCTCTTTTTTTTTGGCCTAATTATCTTATTATTGATTATTTCAACAAGCTCATAGTAGTTTAGGGTGTAAATTTGACATTTTTTTGATTGTTCATAGTCTAAAATTGGCCAAAAAACGGGAGTGTTTGCTTATGAGGAGATGTGCGCTTATTAAGTCAAGTATGGTATATTTTGATTACCGTAAAACCTCGTGTATAAGACTAACTCGCGTATATGCTGCACCTTGACTTTGGGCCGTTCCTATAAGCTGCACCAGCGATCTGATTCTGATGACGTTAATACTGTACTATAGCAGCAAAAACTCGCGATTAGCCGCACCCTGACCCTGTGCTGATCCTATAAGCCGCACTGGCGATCTGATTAGAGTACAAGCCGCGACTTATACGGGAGGTTTTACGTTATATGCTTATAGGGTCAGCCTAAAGTTGGGGTGCAGCTTATACGAGAGTTAGGCTTATACACGAGAGTTCACGGTATTACTATTTGTGTCCCTCCAGCAGCGGACAAGTCGTCGGTGAGCGGGGGGCAGCAGCCGACTTACAGGGACGACATCCAGGTGCCAGCAATACACGTCGACAACCAGCACCAGGATGAACTTGACACCGCAGGTAAACATGGAAAACTTTTGTGGCACAATTCTCACAAACTTGGGCTAATGTTTTTGTCTATGACCGGGTGCCGTCTATGACCGGCTATCTAGAAAAGTTGTTTGGAGGGATAAACATTTTAAAAAAAAGATTACAACTTTTTTTTATAAAAATTGTAAAAAAAAATATTTTAATTTTTTTTTATTCCTACAAACAACTTTTTTAGAGAGCCGATCATAGACGGCACCCAGTCATAGACGGCACCTGGTCATAGACAAAAACATTAGCCCAAGTTCATGATACACAGCCTGATCTATTATTTTTTGCAGCCTTTATTCTAGCGGCTTGGATATTTGGATCTTCTACTGATTATTGCAAATAACATGTTAGTTTGATGTATTTACAAATAGAAAATTCGTCATGGTGCAAACGTTGATGATACGCCATCCTCACATAACTGCCATGGAATTAACCAGAGAACAGTTTATTTTCACATTATTTATGATTTGTAATCCCCCACTTCTGATTTATGCACTAAACTTTGCAGGTGTGTAGAGAGGTTCTGTGTGAATATCTTAGAAGAAAAGAATTAGCTTGATCACAGAAACCAGTTGCATTCTGTTATATTCCCATCCAGGGGGTATGAATGTGAACGTGCCGGTGCCGCTGGAGCGCCGTTCCTCGGGGTACCATAACCGAGACCGGTCCGACCTGCAGCCCCTCAGCCACAAGATGCCGACCGACACCCTCGACATGGCCATCCAGACACACAGCATCGACGAGAAACGCCTCAAGCTGCAAGACGTCATCGGACGAGGTATGACTCAGCATTATTATATAATATTATATGACGAGGTATGACTCAGTATTATTATATAATATGACGAGGTATGACTCAGCATTATTATATAATATGACGAGGTATGACTCAGCATTATTATATCATATGATAGAACAGGATATGACTATTATTATATGATGTAATAGGACAGGGTATGACTCAGCATTATCATATCATATGATAGGATGAGGTATGACTCAGCATTATCATATCATATGATAGGATGAGGTATGACTCAGCTTAATCATATCATATAATAGGACAAGGTTCTGTATTTATGTGAGGGTATTTCGAGGAAAAATAAACAAAAATTATCTTTATTTACCGTAAATTCTCGCGTAGAAGCCGCGGCTTGTACGCGAGTTAGACTCAGCTTTCTTTTGATACCAAACATGCCTATATAGGGTGCGGCTTATACGAGAGCTTTTATTAGTGTGCTACAGTACCAAAATTGCAATATTCAGACCCCCTCTGCGGCTTTTATAATTTGTCGAAGTTAGAGGTGCGGCTTATACGCGAGTTAGGCTTATACGCGAGAATTTACGGTACATACTTTCTCGAAGGTCACTTGACCCTTGAACGCTGATGAATGGCCCGTGCATAATGGCAAGGGTTACTTCGCAGGTGCCTCGTGGCTTTCCCCATAGCTTAACATAGAGATACTGGTCTCTATCATGAAACAATTAACAGCATGTCTTCTCCATTAAAGCGTTCGTTCTTATAACTTAATTGGGGGTAGAGAGCGGACAAAGCAGAAAATCTTTTTGATAGCAGGCCATGTCTCACCAAATCGATACAAATTGAAACTTTATGACCAGCACACCTCTATGACTGGCAGAACTTAAAACGGATAATTTGGAGTATATCTACATAGGAATGCGACAGCTGTATTTCAGCATGTCCTAGAAACTAATGAACCTTGTCTTAACCATTTTTTTCTTAATCACACTGTTGCGGGCTACCCACTCATAGAGATGTGACAGTCATAGAGGTCAGGCGGTCATAGAGGTATGCGGGTCACAAAGTCTCAATTTATGGCTGTGTCTCACGAAAGCGGGCCAAATTGATAGTCTATGACCGGGTGCAATCTATGACCGGGTGCAATCTATGACCGGCTTGTAAAACATTTCGTGAGACACAGCCTTATATTGATTGGATGAGACACAGCTAACACCTTTCCTACAACTTTGCAGGCGCTCAAGCTTTCCCGCGTTGTACAAATGAATGTTTCTTTCTCTACTTCTGTTTAAGGTCCTCACCCTAATACTCAGAGTGAGCATGGTTGATTACCTCCCTTTGAACCCTCTGCCTTTTTATTAGCTTCATCCCTATGTTTTTGAGTTGATAATTCAGAGGTATAACAAGGTACGACCAAAAAAAGGACATCATAGTGCTTTAATGTCCTATGCCGATTGTCGTCATGATGCATTCAATGCCAAAGCTGCATTCAAGCATCATGCCGACCGTACAAGATTCATCAGCTGCATATGGTGGGGGTGTAGATGGGGGGGTCCCCATGTCGCATGTCGATTTTAAGAAATGGTCATGTCGCATGTCCATGTCGCTTAATAATCCCCATGTCCCATGTCGATTTTAAGAATTGCTTATGTCCCCTGTCACTATCATTTCAAACTCCATGTCGCATGTCACTAGGCCTCATGTCACATGTCGATTTTAAGAAATGGCCATGTCGCCGTGTCGAATTTAGCCATCCACCCCCATTATGGTCAGTGTGATGCATGCCCTGGTAGGCCTGCATCATGACGGCAAAGAACACAAAACATTAAAGGACTATGCTACCATTACACAGCCTTTGCGGAAACATGCAGGACAGTGGCAATGTCCTTCTAACGTGCCACCGGTCCAGCAGACTTAACATGTGTAGCAGGATCAAATGTCCAGTCACATGTTTGGCTATTTCGAACTAAAAAGATTTAATTGGGTTTCTACACCTGAAATATGTCAATATACTGTATAAAACTATGTGTTTATCCTGATTTTGACATAGATAATTACAAATAAAATGTTTTTTCAATGGACAAAGCTATTTTATACTTAAAATGCATAAATTGTCAGATATGTGGCTATCCGGTCCTTCAAAAATGTAGCTGATCCTGCAACATTGAAAATTTGCAGGACCGAATGTCCTGTGGGATGAAAATGTTTTCGCAAAACTGCCATTACAGGGTTGCGGGATGCTGGTTTCTCCAATAATCTGTTCATGGTAGACTACTGCCAAACTATGCAATCTTGGTATGTGGGACCCCGCCTAAAGCTTGAGAAAAAACTATTTATTTTGTCAATGAGGCAAAGACTCCTATTTAAGCCTTTTTCAACTTTTGTAGGCCAGCAGAGCACATTTATCCCCTTTTGTCATAATGACGCATGAATGTTGTACCGGTAATTAACTCGACATTGCTATAGTCATGCATCGTTATGATCCTATAAAGTTGATACAGTCTATGGGGTTGATGGAGTCGTGAAGGTTGGTATTAGGCACTAGCGAGATACTGGTGCTGCCACCAGGTGTTGCTCTGGCACCAATTTTTATCCCCCTTGTCACCAGCAACCAGCTCAGCCAAATCTCATGTCCGAGATTAGGGTACAAACAGGGTGTGAGTATTGTGAATGGGTCGTACCTAGCCTTTCCTTATGTCCCTAGAGTAGTGGTTAGGTCCTCTACATCATGAATCCACCATGCTAACCACTACTCCATGAGGGACAGGTGACATAAGTAATGCCCAGGTACAACCCACTCACAATACTCACACCCTGTTTGTACCCTAATCTTGGACATGAGATTTGGCTGAGCTGGTTGCTGGAGGATACACTGGTACCAATCAACATGGCGCTGTACATCTTGCTAATGCGGTATAATGCACCAATTCAACATGGCCGAGGTACTTGCCAAGGCTGGGGCTGCTGGGTTGGTCCATCACAACAATAAATGAGGCCTTGAGGCATCATGCTGTCCTTGACTGTTTAAATACAGATCAGGCTTGTTTAACATCTGTGCTTAAGATTGTCAGTATCAAGATTGTCAATATATGTTGATACATTGTGATATCTAGGCACCTCTAGATGTTGATACATTGTGATATCCAGGCACCTCTAGATGTTGATACATTGTGACGTCAAGGTACCTCTAGATGTTGATACATTGTGATATCCAGGTACCTCTAGATGTTGATACATTGTGATATCCAGGCACTTCTAGATGTTGATACATTGTGATGTCCAGGCACCTCTAGATGTTGATACATTGTGATATCTAGGCACCTCTAGATGTTGATACATTGTGATATCCAGGCACCTCTAGATGTTGATACATTGTGATATCCGAACACCTCTAGATGTTGATACATTGTGATGTCCAGGCACCTCTAGATGTTGATACATTGTGATATCCAGGCACTTCTAGATGTTGATACATTGTAATGTCCAGGTGTTGGGTGATATCCGTCAATCGGTGCAAAACGCCAATCTGCTGTGCACTGTACACAAATATCTGCGAGATTCAAATCAAGTCATGTTACTTAGGTTATTTGGGCATTCTGCGCCAATTGGCATATATAGCACCATTCACAGGCATCTCTATATGTTGATACATTGTAATGTTCATGACCCCGCTACATACATTGTGATGTTGCAGGTACCTTCGGGCTGGTGTACAATGGCCGACTATATGATAAGTCCCCTAAGGAGGTGTCAGCAAAGTACCAGCAGGTCACCGTCAAGACCGTGCATGGTGAGTTACAACATTGTTAATCCCTCCAGGCATTTGGCCAGATGTGATGTGTGGTTAGGTCACAGAATATAGTCCTAATTATAATTACAGATATACGGCCTTACATAAATATATTACTGTGACCAACAATGTTTAAAAAATCAAAAATCAAAAATTTCCACTGCATTTTTGTTAATGCACAAATTGTTTCATTCCCCACAGGCCCTGACTGCACGCCGGCCGTACTGAAACAGTTTGTAGAGGACGGCATGATGCTACGTAGCTTCAAACACCCGCACGTGCTGGGTCTGCTGGGGCTCGTCATCCGGGACGACCAGCCCTTTGTCATCCTGCCTCGCATGGTCAACATGGACCTCAGGTCATACCTCGGCAGCCTCAAAAAGGTACGGAGCTAGGCCAAAAAAAAGAGTTTGTTTCAGGTAACATTGCAGTCTTAACCAAAATGTGCCGGACAGTGGTAATGTCCGCCTTAAATGGTTCTGGTCCGGCAGAATGACTAGTGTTGCAGGACCAGATGTCCTCCACATTCTGGGCTTTCCAGAATTGAAAGAATTTGTCAAATATTCCAACTAGAACTGAAGTTACAAGTTCAAGACTGCACACTAATATTCTAGGCAAAGTATAGCATTTTTTTTGTTATTATCTCTTTTATAAATGTTATTCTTTTCTAAATAGTATGCAAAACTTTGATTTTGATATTCGGTCCGGCAGAAATCTTTCTGGTCCTGCAAAATTGGCTAGCTGGAGGACCGACTGTCCTGCATACCAAAAAGGTTTTCGCAAAGACTAACATGGGCAGAAAATGCAGGGTCGGTAGGTCTTATTCTTTTTTTTTTAACATGAAATTACTAGCCAGCCTCTCGGAAGACCCTAAAATTGACCGAAAAGAGGTAAATTTTCAGAAATTTCTTTCAAAATTGCATAAAAAATTGTAGGGCCGCTCTGTTTTGATAGGGTCGGTCAGGTGACCTGAAACAAACTTTTTTTTTGGGCATAATATTCAATATATTATTATACAGAAGCATATATTTTTTCCTGCCACTTTCTTCCTTCACATTGATCATGCATTTCAGTTACTGTGGAAGTATCTATGTTCACGGGTATACATTTTTGTGGCAAAAAGACTAATTGGCGGGTATTTATACCATACTTTAGCATACAAAGATTTGCGGATTCCCCGAATTCCGTGAAAATATATACCTAGCAAAATAAAGACCACTAGTAATGTAATGTGACTTTATCAAAATTTAAAATTAGGTCCAAAGCTATGGGTTTGAACTAGAATCTAAAACTGCATCTCACCACTAAGGCCTAATGTTTTTCATGATTTATTTAACTTTGAGGAATGCTGTATTCCTACATGTATATTGGGTAGATTCACCTGGGGTCGGACACATACCGTGAGACGGACACCTGATTTTGTGGCTATTCAAGCATTCTAAGCCCTTTATTTGAGAGCAATAGTTAAGTTTAAGTTCTTTTCTAAAAACAAACACTAGAAGTAGTAGAGTACATAAACAAATTCAAATTTCACTGTCCGCCTTAGGGTATGTGTCCGACTCAGGGTAAATCTACCCTATAACTTCTTTTCAGTGCAGAACCTATAGGGGAATTATTTCATTTTGTCTGAATGTATATCAATTATAACCAAGTTTTCATGCTTTTAAAAAGTTGTTGTTATGTTTCTGCTGTGTCAGCACTTCACGGTGCGGATGCTGATGGAGATGGGACAGCAGGTGGCGGAGGGACTCAAGTACCTGGCTGAACAGGGCTTCGTGCACCAGGACATAGCCGCCCGGAACTGTCTGTAAGTACCCCCCCCCCCCCACTGCTGTACAACTGTGTGTAAGTGCCCCCCCCCCCCCGTGTTACTGTATCATATAGCTGTATGTACCTGGCCGAACGAGGCATTGTACACCTGTACACCAGGACATAGCCGCCCGGAACTGTCTGTAAGTACCCCCCCCCCCCCACTGCTGTACAACTGTGTGTAAGTGCCCCCCCCCCCCGTGTTACTGTATCATATAGCTGTATGTACCTGGCTGAACAGGGCTTCGTGCACCAGGACATAGCCGCCAGGAACTGTCTGTAAGTACCCCCCCCCCCCCACTGCTGTACAACTGTGTGTAAGTGCCCCCCCCCCCCGTGTTACTGTATCATATAGCTGTATGTACCTGGCTGAACAGGGCTTCGTGCACCAGGACATAGCCGCCAGGAACTGTCTGTGAGTACACCCCCCCCCCCCACTGCTGTACAACTGTGTGTAAGTACCCCCCCCCCCCCCACTGCTGTACAACTGTCTGTGAGTAACCCCCCCCCCCTCCCCCGTTAATATATTACATAGCACCAAGTACCTGGCTGAACAGGGCTTCGTGCACCAGGACATAGCCGCCAGGAACTGTCTGTAAGTACCCCCCCCCCCCACTGCTGTACAACTGTGAGAGGTTGATTGAGAGGTTGATTGATCTTTTATTGATCTATTAAAGCACATTTGATATGACAAATTACATCGAGGACAAAATGTGGAATGTTTCCATTTGTTTAGCCACTTTTTTGGACGAGTGAATACTTATACATTGATGACACGATTTTACCGGTAGTTTAACAATTCTGTGTTCAGTGAAATGATATAGTTTTGGTAACAATGATTTACCGGTAGTTTAACCATTATATATCCTATTCACATTATGAGGAAGATAAGGATGACAGTCTGCATAGCTGTGTGACGGCTGTGTTGCTTATCATAGAGTTGACAGTGACGGCTGTGTTGTTTATCATAGAGTTGAAAGTGACAGTTGTGTTGTTTATTATAGAGTTGACAGTGACGGCTGTGTTGTTGTTTATTACAGAGTTGACAGTGACAGCTGTGTTGTTTATTATAGAGTTGACAGTGACGGCTGTGTTGTCATCTATTATAGAGTTGACATTGACGGCTGTGTTGTTTATTATAGAGTTGACAGTGACGGCTGTGTTGTTTATTATAGAGTTGACAGTGACGGCTGTGTTGTTGTTTATTACAGAGTTGACAGTGACAGCTGTGTTGTTTATTATAGAGTTGACAGTGACGGCTGTGTCGTTTATTGTAGAGTTGACAGTGACGGCTGTGTTATTTATTATAGAGTTGAAAGTGACAGTTGTGTTGTTTATTATAGAGTTGACAGTGACGGCTGTGTTGTTTATTACAGAGTTGACAGTGACGGCTGTGTTGTTTATTATAGAGTTGACAGTGACGGCTGTGTTGTCATTTATTATAGAGTTGACATTGACGGCTGTGTTGTTTATTATAGAGTTGACAGTGACGGCTGTGTCGTTTATTATAGAGTTGACAGTGACGGCTGTGTTATTTATTATAGAGTTGAAAGTGACAGTTGTGTTGTTTATTATAGAGTTGACAGTGACGGCTGTGTTGTTTATTACAGAGTTGACAGTGACGGCTGTGTTGTTTATTATAGAGTTGACAGTGACGGCTGTGTTGTCATTTATTATAGAGTTGACATTGACGGCTGTGTTGTTTATTATAGAGTTGACAGTGACGGCTGTGTTGTCATTTATTATAGAGTTGACAGTGATGGCTGTGTTGTTTATTATAGAGTTGACAGTGACGGCTGTGTTGTCATTTATTATAGAGTTGACAGTGACGGCTGTGTTGTCATTTATTATAGAGTTGACAGTGACGGCTGTGTTGTTTATTATAGAGTTGACAGTGACGGCTGTGTGTACGTGGCCGACTATGCGCTGTCACAGAACCTGTTTGAGGACGACTACTTCGTGGTTGACCAGCTGAGTGACAGACCGCTGCCCATCGGCTGGATGGCCGTAGAGACCCTCACACAACTCACATACAGCCTGCAAACGGATGTCGTAAGTTGACATTTGTTTGAATCTGGAGATACAAGATTAACTTTGCTTAAAGTGGGTATATCAGATTTTGCTTCAAATTTTAAATCTTACTTAAATGTACTCCAAACACAGTAAAAGTATGACATTTAGAGAATAGAGGTCAATCAAATGTCTTCAATGGGTGTTAATAGGTCACAAAGGGATCCAATGTCCCCCCCAACCATGGGTGTTTCTAGTGTATTTTCAACGGGGGAATAAAAGTGTGCACTCTTTTATTCCAAAATGACCATATATTGGGCAATAAAATCTAATTAGAGCAAACTTGGAGGGAATTAGGTGTAATGGAACAGATAGGAAGTCAAATATATTATTTGTGAACATTCTGACTCAATTTTAGGGAAATCTATTTTTTTGCCCCACACATCGGATGTACTTTAAGTTCTGAAAGAGTCATATTCGATGCCCTCCATTCACTACAATGTCACCGTATTTGATGGGCATGGCCACGCCCTAGGGTTGTTGAATTTACTTCATTCAATAGCAACAAGTTAAAAAAACACAAAGGTCAAATTGATTGATACCGTATCTTTTGTTCTTTACTCAGGATGCATTCACCTCAGGCTTCGGCTTCATGGGATAAACAGTCATTTGTTTTAAAGCTGGGCCATCAGGGAATAAGTTAAGCATTTTCCACACATGGACTAAAATAACAGTTCCACCATAGGGCAGCAGTGTTTGGACAGGGGACCATGAGCATTGTCCAGCTACAACATATTCACCCTATCTTGTGCCTGTAAGAGCTGAGCTCCCAGCCCTTAAGAGCCATCTTGTGAATCAAAACTGAACTTTATCCAAAAGTGCATTTGGCCTCACTTCAACCATGAGGGTCAAGCTTTAAGTTTTGAAAGAGTCATATTCGATGGCCTCCATTGACTACAATGTATTTGATGGGTATGGCCACGCCTTAGGGTCGTTGAATTTACTTTATTCAATAGCATCAAGTAAAAAAAGAAACAACACAAAGGTCAAATTTATTGATACCCTATCTTTTGCTATTTACTCGAGACACATTCACCTCAGGCTTCGGCTTTATGGGATAAACAGTCATTTGACTTTGTCTATGAATTTTCAACCCTGTATGGGCTGCATAGTGTTTTAAAGCTGGGCCGTCAGGGAATAAGTTCAGCATTTTCCACACATGGACTAAAATAACAGTTCCACCAGAGGGCAGCAGTGTTTGGACAGGGGACCATGAGCATTGTCCAGCTACAACATATTCACCCTATCTTGTGCCTGTAAGAGCTGAGCTCCCAGCCCCTAAGAGCCCTCTTGTGAGTGAAAACTGAATTATATCCAAAAGTGCTTTTAGCCTCACTTCAACCATGACGGCCCAGCTATAATGCATTCATACAGACCCTGCCGGGCCAAATACATTCATGAATGGTCAGCATCATGTGTCAAAAATATAAATTGCATTTAGATATCTCCTTATGGTAAAAACACGGAACTGCTTGTTTAATTTGTAGAAATGCAAGGATTTGTCTTTTTCATGGTTGCAGAAAAATACATAAACTCGTTATTGCACAGCAGCAAAGCAAAACTCAATATCACCCAAACATTGGAAAAGGAAAAGATGGAATGAACCACATTTCTTGTATCAAAAAGGGTGAAATACAGCATTTATTGAACAGTTTAGCATAATAATTTAAATTGTACCTTGCTATCCTCTTTACAGTGGTCCTTCGGTGTGTTGCTATGGGAGTTGTTGACGAGGGGCCAGGGTCCGTACGCGGATATGGACGCCCACACGATGATAGCCCTTGTACGTACCGGACAGCGGTTAGAGAGACCTGCTGTAGCCCCCGATAAACTGTAAGTATATAGTATAACATAGGGCCACACAAAAAAAAAGAGTTGGTCTACGGATTTCCCACACCATGTTTTTGAAAAAAAAAGTGTCTACGGACAACGCCCGCATCATTATCTGGAAAATTGGATTTTTTTAATATAGATTTTTTATAGATTTTCCCTCAGGAAAAAATAAATTCGCCCGCCCCCCTATTTTAAGGATGAAATCCATTGACAAAAAAAATCGGGAAAAAATAAAAATCTATTTTTGGAAAACAAAATCCGTAGACCAACTTTTTTTTAGTGTGGCCAAGGAGTATTGGCAATGGTGTAAGGAAAGGGGGGGGGACTTGACTGTAACAATCAAATTTGATTCTTAGCATCTGTGACCAGGCCAGGGTAAAGACCTGGGGTCATCCATGGGAAAATAGTTATTAAAGTTGGTGTCATGAATAGTGATAAATATGAGAATTTGAAAATAATCAAATAACATTGGAATTTTAGAGTTCTGTTTTGGGTATCTGATGGAATTTCTAAAAAATCAATCTTGGCAACTGGAATAGTTTCCATGGCAACCAAAAAGTGTCATATGTGCTATTCCTTTTAATTTAAAAAACCCTTCTTTTTGCATTCCAAATATAGATGATTAGGATCAAAGATGGGGCAATTTCATGAAAATTATTGTATTCTACATAAAAAATGGTCCTAGTACATTTTATCATGTATTTATCACTCTTTTGCAACCATGGTGGCCAGAACCAGAATTTAAATTTACCCATATGGGGTGTATTCCCTTAGATGGGTCACATTATTATTCTACTCACATACACTGCATAAATGTTGGCATTTAAGCAACGATTAGACTCCTTGAAGTCATGTTTTAAGCATATTTAAGTCCATCAAATGCTATTTAAAGCCACTTAAATGTCATGATGACCTTTTCATGACATTTCCATGGCATTTACTGAACTTAAAGCTGCTTAAAGAGTGACTTTAAGTAATAAAATAAATTGCTTAAAGTGGGTATATCCGATTTTTACCAAATTTTAAATTCCTTATATAGATGTTCCAAATACTGTAAAAGTATATTATTAATGGTATCCATGGGCAGTAACAGTCCAAAAAGAGGATCCTTAGGGATCCAATAATGACATTTTCAGTGTATTTTCAATGGGGACAATAAAATTGTGCACGATTTTATTCCAAAATGTCCATATGTTGGGCAATAAAATCATATTTGAGCAAACTGGTAGGGAATACGGGCAAATGGAATAGCTAAGAAAGTAAATATGTTATATGTGAACATCCTGACTCAATTTTAAGAAAATTTATTTTTGAGCCCCAATCATCGGATATACTAACTTTAAATGGCAAAGTTCATGCAGTGATACCCTGTTGTGCTGCTGTTGTAGATATGAGTTGATGCAGGCGTGTTGGAAGGAGGACCCGCTGTCACGCCCCACCATTACTGTCATCTCAGACACCCTGAATGCAGTCCTACAGGGGCCCGCACGCGCACAGAAGGCCGACTACAAGCGGGTCATACACGAGTCACGGCTAGCCGAATAGGGGATAATACCATGTAGACTAATGTAATTACAGACTGATTTTATCGGGATAGTACTGGGGATTCTGCCCTCAACTATTTAACATGCATCACCCTTATATATCTGGCTGTGTACCTGTCCCGGCTGCACCCCGAGTGTTGATGTAGGGGTACCGAGATGTCGGCCGATGTGAACCCAAGGACCTCAGTTTCAGACTCCAACTCTATAATAATAAGAGTCTGGGCAAACTCATATAAAAAACTTGTTTCCCTTACCTGCCCTCAGGAGTTGACCAATCAAATCCTCTACACCAATTCCTGTGTACAGCCTGACAGGAAGTAACAATCTAAATATAGCAGTTGCACCAGTCCCATTTGTAGCCCTTGTGGTGGGAAAAGGTACTGGTTGAGCGAGTCTGAAGGACCTGGACAAGGGCTAGTTCTAGTTCACAGACACCCTGAATGCGGTCCTACAGGGGCCCGCACGCGCACAGAAAGCAGACTACAAGCGGGTCATACACGAGTCACGGCTAGCCGAATAGGCGCTAGTACCATGTAGACTAATGTAATTACAGACTGATTTTATTGGGATAGTACTGGGGATTCTGCCTTCCTTGGTCAACCATTTAACCCGCATCGCCCTTATATAATTATCTGTGTACCTGTCCAGGCTGCACCCCACGTGGTGATGTAGGGGTACCGAGATGTCGGCCGAAGTGAACCCAAGGACCTGGACAAGGGCTAGTTCTAGGTACTGTAACTGACACCAGGGGGGGCCACTGATGCAACATCAAGAGTGGCAATTTACAGTGTTTAAAGCTGAGCCGTCAGGGAATATGTTCAGCATTTTTCATACATGGACATAAATAACAGTTCCACCAGAGGGCAGCAGTGTTTGGACAGGGGACCATGAGCATTGTCCAGCCACAACATATTCAACCTATCTTGTACCTGTAAAAGCTGAGCTCCAAGCCCCTCTTGTGAATCAAAACTGAACTATATCCAAAAGTGCTTTTGGCCTCACTTCAACCATGACGGTCAAGCTTTAATTACCTAGAACCCTGGAAGAAGAAACTTGTGTGGTTGGCCCAGCCTTGCACTCTGCAGGGTCGCTGCATGTCTTGGAAGGGGTTAGCAAAGAGGGCCAGTGTATGTATGATGTCACTTTCAGCCAAGTGAACAGTTACCAAGATGGCTGCTGGCCCATCGCCTGTACCTGAGCTTGTGTGGCGCCATCTAGCATATCGGTAATAAGACTGAATGACACTAGGGCGCACCACTGTGTGTAATCAGTCTCGGGAGTGGTACAAAGATGTCTGCCAATCCATAGACTGATACTGGCCTTGTGGGAATGTGCTGGGGGTTCATACATGTGGCTTGTATTCATAGAAGCCACAGAGCTGGAGCCGCCAGGTCCGATGGCCAGTAGCCTCGTGCTGCTAGGACTGACGCCATCTAGCAAGAGGCTACTGGCCATCGGACCTGGCAGCTCCAAGTATATATACTATACAGCAGGTTATAATCAATATTATATCCTTCAAGATCCATTATAACCACAATCAACAGTACATAACGGATGTACCGCTAAGCACTGTATCATTAGGGTTGTTGTTTATTGTAGTTATAATGGATCTTGAAGGATACAATGTTGGTTGTAGCCGTTTGCATAGTATATATAGTTATGTACAGCTGGAGCCGCCAGGTCCGATGGCCGGTAGCCTCTTGCAGCAGCACTCCTTACACTGACGCCATCTACAGTCAAACTGATGAACTAATGTGATGAGCACAGAGGAAAAAGTGGTGTATGTTGTTGAGCATGAATAAGGCTTTTGAGACTGTCTACAAATGTTTGAATCACCGAAGTCACATACGCCTAATACCATTTCATAGAGCTTCATTACAGCACTATAAACTACTGTAATCGTAGATATTTTTGGGTGTATAAATTTCCGCGAATTTGCCATAAAGTACAAATGTATTCAAATTCACGGATTTCCAAAAATTGGCTCTTTAATTCAATACTGTTTACATTTTTGCGCTGTACATAGTTTCACAGATATTTTTTTATTCCGCGAAAAGAACACAAATATCTACGTTTACATGTTTGATTGTGCACAAAGTGTGAATTGTGGGATGTGGAGGAGCTTTGTCTGAACAGCCATGGGAGTACAAAGTACTGGTGTTACTTGTATTGGGATGTCTGTTTATGCTTCATGTTTACTGTTTGTGTATGTGGTGATTTTTATTAAGGCCAAAAAAAAAAGTTAGTTTCAGGTAACATGGGCAGAAAATGTAGGTCGGATTTCTTTTTTTTAAACTTTTTTTTAATGAGAAAATACCAGGCGGCCGATCCAAGGACGCGAAAATTGACCAAAAAAGGGTAGAAATACGGAATTTTTTTCAAAATTGCATAGGAAGACGTATGGTCGGCCCTGTTTCGATAGGGTCTGTCAGTTACCTGAAACAAACCTTTATTTTTTGGCCTAAGAAATTGTTAACTACAAAGGCCAAAATAAAAAAAAAGGCTGGTTTCCGGTAACATGGTCTGACAAAGCAGACCCGGCCGGTCGGATTTGTTTGTTTTTGATAATTTTTTTTTTGCTTTCCATCTTTTTAGGGCCCGATTTTAGAGTTTTCCCCGTAAAATCCTCAATAATTGTGCTATTCACAAAACGTAAAAACTGGAAAATAGCAAATCTTTCTAAGAATCAGAAAAAAATAGGGGGACCCGGCACTGGTTTGCTAGACCCGGTCAGGTGACCGGAAACAAACCTTTTTCTTATTTGGCCTAAGGGTATCTCCAGAGCCAATAAGGAAAGACGTGGGAGCAACAAGAGGAGGCAAGAAAAAAGGATATAAAAGCTGGGATAATGAATATTTGAAATTTTAATATGTGCTGCAAAATTATTACATTACTTGACAAGTCCATGATATGGTATAAAAGTATACATATTTGGCTATCTATAACATTTTCTAGAAAGAGTGTCTTTTGGTCATGTGCAACCTTCAAATGTACTGCATCTATTTAATTTTTCTTTTGGAGGGGAAGCCATCTTGAATTTTGCGGCCATCTTAAATGCTACCCGCTTCGAATCTGTTTACTAGTGGTATGTTTGATAATTATAGAATTCTCATTTTAGGTGGTTAAATAAGATGACTTATGTGACTTTTACACCTGATAATACTGTACCGTATCTTTAACTAGCATTTCAGAAGATTTAATTATCTTTAGAAATCAGTGTACACCTGATATGTGTTGATCAATTCGTCATCAAAACTGCCCTAGGAATAATTCTTTATATCAAAGGATTCATTGCAGGAAGACATAATATAATTATGATCTTTCACAATTTGAAAGAAACGTATTGACAGGCACAAAGTACTTACAAACCTATCTATAAAGATTAACCCTTTAAGGACGAATGTCGAGAAAAGATGACATTTGTCATCATGATGCACCAATGCAGCCCCGGCGAGTAGCTCATCTGTGCTGCATTGGTGCATCATGCAGACCCTTCAGGAGTGTCCCATCATCCTAAGGTCGGCGTGATGCTTGAATGCAACACTGGCGAGTTACTCGCCAGGGCCATATTCATGCATCATCACGACCAAAGGCATGATGCATTAAGACACCATGCTGTCCCGTAAAGATTAACAGATTATTATGAGAGATTTCATGATTCTGATTATATCATTTGATTTGAGTGATTTGAATAATTTTTCTATGATTGAAAATCTGCATGCTTGATTGTTGTCAGTGGCATTTTGTTGAAGATGTAACTGTGAATGTATGTCATTAAAAAGGTTACTTACTGAATCTCTTGTTTGTCGTCTTAAAGAGGCAATCTCACCACTTGCTCTTAACCACAGTGTAGTCTAGAACAGTACTGGAATTGTGAATGGAATATGCTCGGGAGATTATGCCACTTTAAGGGTAAATTATTATTCAACGCAAGAGATTGACAACTATAGCGACATCCCTGCCCTTAGATATTTCAACGCCCTGTTACCCCCTGCGTTTATGATGCACCTGCCCTTATGTGAGACTATCTATAGGCCTGTGTCCACTATACGACAAGAAAGTGGAATATATGGCCGTTTTGACGTCCAGCAATTTGTACATATCTGGGAATATATTTCATAGATATATGCTACATTAACTGCAGGTATACTGTGTCCACTAGGCGTTACAAATTGCTGCCCAGACTGCCCAGGGATAACATGGACGAGTTATTATAATAGAATAAAGAGCATATCGCTCAATTTCTGAACAAAGATCAAACATGTTAGATATTTTAACGTCCACTTGAGAATTTGCTCGTCCACTTGTGTCCACTTGGAGACAAAACATATATTTCATATTTCTATACAAATTCACGCTTTAACGGATGACAAACGGCCTCATATATGCTAGTGGACACAGGCCTAATGGCAGTCTTTAAGAAAACTTTTTTGAGGACATTCGGTCCTGCAAATTCTGCTGGACGGGTGGCACTTTAGAAGGACATTGCCACTGTCCTGCATGTTTTCGCAAAGACTGCTATGGAGAGATTCAGGATTTCAGGGCCTCCTAGACCTGCACGGGAATATATTGGGTTGTAAACCTAACCCCTACACATATCCATGCTAGATAACCACAGTATCAAAAAATATTTTGCTTCTCACAGTAACACCAAATTTAGTCCCTTTGAGTGTCTGCGGGGCAGCCATCGGACCTGGCGGCTCAAAGTATATATGCTATATAACAGGTTATAAGGACTGTATCATTAGGGTTGTTGTTTATTGTAGTTGTAACGGATCTTGGATACAATCTTAGTTGTAGACGTTTGCATCGTATATATAGTTATGTATAGCTGGAGCCGATGGCCAGTAGCCTCTTGCGTGAAATTACTAGCTCAGTAGCGCCATCTGCAGTTAAGAAAAGAAAAAACAAAGTTTCATGCCCCTATAGAGGAAACCGTGAACTTAATTCATATCCAAAAACAGGTCCACACTTCTAATAGATATATGCCTCTACAAGGGTAAAAATCAACATGGGTGACACGGCGACACAGCCGTTTTAGGCCCTTTTAAAAATCGATGGACACAGGAAGATTAGGGATAAAAATCGACCCACAGGGATTTTTCTTATATACCTAAAAAAAATAGACACGATGACACAGTTCTTCTGCTAAAAATGGACACAGCGACATGGTCAAAATTGTGGGTACCCATTTAGAGGCACAGATATATCCTTTCCCCATAGAATAACCCCATCCAACATATATAAAGCTGACACAGACATTCCAAGCAATGGTCAGCGATGTACACAAACATCCCAATTCTGTCCAGTTCGACCATTCAGTTCTCCCACATTGTTTACTTCCGACCTAAATTGTACTCACAGTGAGTTGTTATAGCCAATTAGTATAACAGTTAATGATACAGGATATGTCATGTGGAGAACATCGGAGACCTTGTCCTTGTGGGTGAATGAACGGTTTTAGGGAGCGGTCACTTTTTTAACAACAGGTGCGGTTGGTGGATTTGGGAGGGGACCAAAAAAAGCTGGACCCCTCATGAAGAGGGACCAAAAACATTGCACCCCTTTTTAGTGAAAAAGCCGCGTGTTACTATAGGGGTCGGCCAAGCCCCAATTTCAACTCACCTGAGGGGGGGAACAAAAAATGACCACTCCCTTAAACAACTACTAAATGGGTTATTTCACAATTGCAATCAGTGCTGTGCAGGGGTTTACACCATCTGGTGGTGGAATCATGGACTAAAGGAGTGTTCATTTATTAATTACAGGGTGGTGGTGAGATATTGCGATGAGAGGCTACAATCTTTTATGCCCCCCCCCCTCGAGAGCACATAGAATATTTCACGCCCCCCCATCGGCAATTTCTCCCCCCCCCCTTTGAACTATAGTAAGGCCACTCAAAAAAAATAATTGTTTCTCATCACCAAGCAATGAAAAATATGACGGGGGCGTTTTTTATTTAATTTTTTTTAAATTTTTTACTCAGGGCATAAATACATAGGGAAATTTGGACTTTTCGCGATCAATTTTCACATTTAAGTATTTCTGATTTTATTGATCAGCATAAGTTCTTATAATGCAAGTTATTCCTAGCTGGATGCATTACTGACAGCATAAGCTTTAATTTGATACCAAATTTGCCAATATTTTTCCGATTTTAACATATTTTTCATCAAAAATGTAAAAAGGATAAATTAAAAAAAAATGTCCCCAAATTACGATTTTCATGATGCGCGTGGTGATGAGAAACAACTTTTTTTTTGAGAGGCCTAATGCACTGGCTTTATCGCTTAAAAGGGGCTGAATTTTTTACGCTCGACCCTCAAGAGGGGTCAGAATCTTTAGCGTACCCCCTCAGGAGGGGTCGGAATTTTTTTACACCCCCCCCTGTAACTAATAGATGAACACTCTCTAAAGGGCACAAGTCTCGATCGCCAGCTCAGCATGTTGGTGGTTAAAATAGTTCCTGTGCACTTGGTGCTGTTGTATCAAAATTGCAGATGGGTACCGCGTAGGAATCCCCCCCATAATACGGGGGAAGTGAAGTGGTCATGGCCCCTCAAATACCAGCGATGTCGCTCGAACGCGTCCAAGGACGAGTTGGGGCCAGCTTGCACTCTTCACGTCTGATACAGTATAGAGGATTGCCAATGCATGAGACAGGAGGATTGACCCTGATCAGTTGACATTGTGCTTTAGAAGCTTTAAGCAGTTGATGCACAGTATTGTGTTTATACTGATGCATAATAAAATCCTATAGAGAACATTGGAGACACTGTGCTGTGGCTAAATTAAGTGACTGTCCACGGGAAAACCAGCCGTATGCACCCCTTGTAAGGTTGGCATAAAGCCCAGAGTCCACGGCGACAAGAACCTGCGTTAAAACGGTATCGCACCTCTGCCGCCACTATTTCGGTGTGTCATCGCTATTTTGCTGCTATTTCGCCACTATTTAGCATGCTTCAACAGGGAAATAGCGGCGAAATAGCGGCGGCAGAGGTGTGACACTGTTTTAGCACAGGTTCTTGTAGCCATGGATTTTGGGCATAAGGCTGGTTTTCCTGTATAGGTGATAATTTATTCTACGGTAGTGTGTCCTGTACAGATTGGTTCCTCTAACATCCACATGGTGGCACCTCTGTCTCATTAACTTCCTCACCGGTGGACCATTCATTTTTCTGAAGTCGGGTTACATGGTATGTTTGCACTGACGGGGTATGGTTATTTATTAATTACAGAGGGACGGCTGTTGGGTAAAGACACAAAAAAGGGGATAACATAAGGTCACTCCAAAAGAAACTTGAAAGATATGACGAGTTTTTTTTGGGTTGAAAGGTAATTTCTGAACTTCAATATAGAAAGTAGCCATGGATCGAATCTGTACTTTTTTAATCCCAACGTGGGGCTATCATAATAGGACTGGCCCAATTGTGTACTTCAGGTCGGGTTTGGTTTCCCGAAACACCTTATTTTCAGGATCCTTAATGAATAGGTCAATGTAAATTGTTGGAGCTAGTCGAAACTCGTAATGACATTTTTACCGCTCCTATTATTCATTATGTGTGGGGAAATGATTACCCGAGACATTTAAAGTTCCCCATCTTTGACATAGTTTAGATTCCCCAAGGATCCAGCCTTTTTAACCCAGGTATTTTACCCGCCCACACACGCATGTATGTATGTAATCTACACAACAGACAGCGGGGGCCATTCATTTTTCTGAAGTCGGGTTACATGGTATGTTTGCACTGAGGGGGTATGGTTATCTATTAATTACAGAGGAGGGACGGCTGTTGGGTTGGGGAAAAGGGCAGTGTGTTACAATAGTTCAGAAGGGGGGTGCAACAGTTGTTAGTCACTTTCGGAATGGTAAAGACACAAAAAGGGGGGATAACATAAGTCCACTCAAACAGAAACTTGAAAGATATGACGAGGGGGTGTTTTATATAATCTTTCTTTCTTTTTTACTTGGGGCTAAAATACGTAGGGAGATTCAGGCTTTTCACATTTTAGTAATTCAGAGTTTATTAATTTATAAATTTGCAAAAGTTGATACCAAACTTGCCAATATTTCTTTCCAATTTCAACATATTTTTCAGCAGAAATGTGGGGGGAAAAAGGAAAAAAGGTTTCCCCAAATCATAATTTTGATGATGCGTGCAGTGATTGAAAGCAGTTGAATTTTCACGTGGTCTAACCATTGCACCTCTGCATTAATCTTCACCCCCCCCCCATCCAATTTTATCTATGATTGGCGACTCCCTAACCAATCCAGTCAACCTGTTTTTGAGTGATTGGCTGTCCACTACCCAGCGAGCAGAAAATTCAGTTCAACATTGAATCAAGACTGAATCAACACTGAATCAAGATGGAAGCAACATTTAACAAGCATTGAACCTAAATTAAAGTGACATTGACAAGCAGTTTTAATGTTCTCTGCCCACTGTGTAGGCCTTGAAGCTTGACCGTCATGGTTGAAGTGAGGCATAAAGCACTTTTGGATATAGTTCAGTTTTCATTCACAAGAGGGCTCTTAAAGGCTGGGAGCTCAGCTCTTACAGGCACAAGATAGGGTGAATATGTTGTAGCTGGACAATGCTGTCCAAACACTGCTGCCCTCTGGTGGAACTGTTATTTTAGTCCATGTATGAACAATGCTGAACTTATTCCCTGCCGGTCCAGCTTTATGCCATCCTGCTCAGCATTCGGCCCTTTAGTTCAATTAAGTTAAATAACTTTTTACTGACTAGATTCCTCATAAGAAGTCTTACAAACCAAGGCAATCATCAACATAACAGCATATATACATAATCATCAAATAAAGGAACTCCACAGTACCTTACACAGAAAACACAGTTGATATACAAATTAGGCCAACATGGTCTGAAGGTTGGGCAGAAAGGTAATTTCTGAACTTCAATATAGAAGATAGCCATGAATCGAATATGTACCTTTTTAATCCCAACGTGGAGCTATCATAATAGGGCTGGCCCAATCGTGTAGCTCGGGTGAGGTTTCCTGAAATACCTTACTTTAAGGATAGGCCAAACACGGTTGACATATAGCCATCCTATATGTGTGTAGGAAATAATTAGCCGTGACATTTAGAGTTCCCCATCTTTGACATAGCTTAGATTCCCCAAGGATCCAGCTTTTTTAAACCAGGTATTTTACCCACCCACACTTGTAGATCTATGTACTGTTCGTCCCGCATTCCTCTCTCATCCATTATGCAAAAAAAAAGTGGTTTGTTTCAGGTCACCCAACCGACCCTATCAAAACAGGGCCGACCCTACGTTTTTTATGCAATTTTGAAGAAATTTTTGTATTTTCACCCGTTTTTGGTAAATCCGGCTAGTACTTTCATGTTTAAAAAAAAAGTTAAAAAAAAAAAATCCGACCTACCGACCCTACATTTTCTTGCCATGTTACCTGAAACAAACCTTCTTTTTTTTGGCCTTAGTATGTTGTTCAATGGGAATGCGATCAATTACACGTTAGTATGCATGCACCCTGCCCCGTCACATTGTTAAACAAAGTACCACTTGCCTGTATATACAGCGTCCTTAAGTAGACGGCCCATCCCCAGACAGTAATACACCGTAAGCTATCCTACAGACGGGGGGGGGGGGGGGGGGGGGGGGGGGGTTGCGGCAATGTGACATTTAGAGTTCCCCATCTTTGACATAGCTTAGATTCCCCAAGGATCCAGCTTTTTTAACCCAGGTATTTTACCCACCAACACACGCTGATATGTGCTGTCGTCACAGCATTGCTCTCTCATCCATTAGGCCAAAAAAAAAAGAGGTTTGTTTCAGGTCACCCGACCGACCCTATCAAAACAGGGCCGACCCTACGTTTTTTTGCAATTTTGAAGAAATTTTTGTATTTTCACCCGTTTTTGGTAAATCCTGCTAGTACTTTCATGTTCAAAAAAAAAGTTAAAAAAAACAAAAAAAAACTACCGACCCTACATTTTCTTGCCATGTTACCTGAAACAAACCTTCTTTTTTTTGGCCTTACTATGTTGTTCAATGGGACTGTGATTAATTACACGTTAGGATGCATGAAACCTGCCCAGTCACATTGTTAGACAAAGTACCACTTGCCTGTATTTCTTTTTTTTTTAAAGTGTTTTATTGGGTTTAAATAATACAATTACAAAGAATGCATTATACCTAGCTACCGCGCATTGCGTTTTTTACGCTAGGGCCCTTTCAGTTGCTATTTCATATTACATTTTTCATACAATGATGAGATGAGATGAATGAGAGATTTGTGAGCATTCCTAGATGAGAGGCATGTCGTCTTTTCAATAAAATAGTGGTTTTTACATAAAACAATCGTTGTAGTTTTTCTTAAGGGGTCGCAATAGGGTGGTTCAAATTAACACATAGGCATGCATTATTTGACACAGATATGTTGAGACTATACATATTCTACACCAAATTGATCATATTTAATATTTCTATCAGATTAGTTCCATTTTGGAAGGTTTCAGAAGCCATGAGGTGCAAATGGAACAAAAACGTTCTTTTTTCTTAAAACAGCATTATGGGATGGAAAAAGAACACTATCATAACTTTTTACAATTGGAGATTAATCTAAGTGTCATTCCCTGGGACCCTTTTCTTTCTTTTAGCTATATCTCAATTATTAAACTCTACAGAGCTGTTCAAAGTAGCATAGTCACTTATAAATTGATGATTTTTCATGAAAAATGACCAAAATCCCCTATTTTCCCCTATTTTCGTCTGTTTTCAACAATTTCTAACAATTTTCAAGTGACTATATGCTACTTTGAACAGCTCTGTAGAGCTTAATAATTGAGATATAGCTAAAAGAGAGAAAAGGGTCCCAGGGAATGACACCTAGATAACTCCCCAATGACCAGAGCTGATGAAAATGTTCTTTTTCCATCCCATAATGGTGTTCTAAGAAAAAAGAACGTTTTTGTTCCATTTGCACTCCAGGGCTTCTTAAACCTTCCACAATGGAACCAATTTGATAGAAAAATTAAATATGATCAATTTGGTGTATGATATGTACAGTCTGAACATATCTGTGTCAAATAATGCAGGCATATGTGTTAATTTGAACCACCCTATTGCGACCCCTTAATTGCTAGTTTAAAAGCAGATAAGTCCGCTATTAGTGTATACTCAGGCTTTAATTGATTCCATCGAGATATTGCTCTATATATAACACTACGTAAAACAATTGGTTTTAAAGACCGTATCACAGTTAGTCTCAACCCTTGGTTCCTACGGGTTGGTAAATTCCTATTATCAATCATATTTGGATTTTTTGTTAGTGTGTGGGCGTAGAACAATAAATGGGTGTCACGCCTGTCTCCTAACATACGGCATTTACTCTCATTATGTAACATAATAGTATTGAACCTTGGATTTTTTCCTAGCTTTACCTTATAAATAACCCTTAATGCCTTATTCTGCAAGTATTGCAGTTCTTGGTTTTCACCTTTGTTATCCCTGTCCCAAATGTAATCAACATAATCTAGCGAGGGCAAGACCATTGTCTTATATACTTCTAAAGCAGTGTCCTCCTCTACATAGTTCCTCACCCTAGCGAGTTGGACAATTTTGTGCCTTACATTGTTTACAGTGTTTTTACGGTGTGTAACAAATTTTAATTCTGGGTCCAATGATAGGCCTAAATATGGAAAAACATCTACCTGTTCTAAAATAGTATTACGTAGTACAAATATTGGCTTATCATTATATATATTATTATAAACCATCCACTGCGTCTTTTTTGCATTAATAGTGAGGCTATTGTCTATGCACCAGGTTGCTACCTTGTCAAGGGCATTGTCCATAGCGTCAACTGATGTGGTACAAATAACTGCGTCGTCGGCATACAGAGTAATATTAAAATCAGCAATTTTTGCAAGTGAATTAATATATATAGAGAAGAGTACAGGGCCCATTACAGACCCTTGGGGAACACCATATGTAATATTTTTAGAGTTAGAGGTGATATCATTAGCTACAGTACGTTGTTTTCTATTAGTTAAATAATCCGAGAAAAATTTTAAAGTTTTTTCGCTAAGTCCAAAAGCTGATAATTTCCTTTTTAATATAAAGTGAGAGACTGTATCAAAAGCCTTTTTATAATCGAGATATAGGCAAAAGGTAGGCTTATTAG
Organism: Harmothoe impar; assembly: GCA_947462335.1. NCBI lineage: Eukaryota > Metazoa > Annelida > Polychaeta > Phyllodocida > Polynoidae > Harmothoe > Harmothoe impar. Next base: position 82,433,616 of record OX381706.1, on the reverse strand, counting down.
AAATAATGTTATTAATTATAGTATGAAGGTGCTCCCCAATGGCAGTCTGTGTTGAGCGCCCCGACCGATAACCGTGTTGGTTTGGACATAGTAATTCATTATTTTTCATATACAATTGCAATCGTTTACAAACTATCTTCTCCAGTATTTTACCTGGAAGAGGGAGTAGGCTAATAGGCCTCAAATCATTGACATCTAATGAATTAGCTTTCTTATGAAGAGGGACTACAGTGGCGCACTTCCAACTGTCAGGGAACGAGCCAGCGTTCAGACATCTATTATACAGACCTAAAATAACTTCTGGTATTGCCATAAAGGCATCCTTAATAAGCGTCATTAGGTAGACGGCCCATCCCCACATAGTAATACACCGTAAGCTATCCTACAGACGGGGGGGGGGTTGCGGCAAAGTGGGATCCGAATAAGATCAATATAGTGGCAGTGGTGTATTGAAGGGGGGGGGTTAAAAAAATTAGCCCCTTTTTAGCAAAAAAACACGTGCGTTACTATAGTTCAGAGGGGGGTGGGCGAAATTTTTTCACCGCTTTCGGCGAGGGGGGGGGGGGGCAAAACCTTCCATGTGCTCTCGTGGGGGAGACGTAAAAAATGTTCCCCCTGTAATCAATTAATGGGCACTCCCTAACATGTATATACATAAAAAGACTCCAACGGGGGCTTTTTCTTTGAAAAAAACACACACTTATACGCGCCAACATTTTGTCCATCCCTCCCTTGAGAGGGGTCTGAAAATTCCCTGCACTCCGATCCCCCAGGTCCAAATTATTGACGGTCGCCATAGTTGTTAGAAGTGCTACCATGCTCTTGGGGCCTTATCTACTTTTTCTAATGTCCATGCCCCATGTCTGTTTTAATGTCAATGTCAATGTCGCCCTATCGATTAAAAGAAATTCCCATGTAACCCTGTTGATGCCGAAAGTGCATGTCACCCTGTATAGATTTGGGTGTGGACTGATGTTATTATATATGAATTATAAATGCTCGGTCTACCTAGTAAATGGTGATAACTTAGGAATCGGCAAAGAATGTTTATTGTGTCTCAAGCCTAATTGTGAAAGAACTGTGACAACCAAGGGTAATATAGTTTTCCTCACTAATTGTGTGCACATGTATATATGATTATATACATATTTAGACTCCTACGAAATAATCTCGAATGGAAAAGGCTTGAAGTTGAAGTCCAGCGGAGTGGTAGTAAAACGATATTCAGGGCCAAAATTTAATTGACCCTAACGCTATCGGTAAAATGTCTATACGTCTATGGGTCGGATCGAAAAAAAATGCTGATCTGGGGGTACATAAGGACAAAACACAAAATTCACAATTTCACTTAACAATTTTATTTTCCTGAAAGGGTAGCATCTTGACTCCCTGAAACCGCTGTGGAACTCTGTTTCGCCCAAGAATGCAGTTTTTATTCACCGTAGACCACATGCTACCCTAATCCCGAGGCGTCTGTGACGTTAATGAATAGTGTACTGCAAGAAACTCTTTTAAAGTGACCTAGGTATTCCAAATTTTGGCTCCTAGTTGGCTGACTAGGTAGCATTAATCCTGGGAAATTTCAGAGCTGTAAGTCGTAAATTAAAAAAATTGTGGCACTTTCAATTATGTAGAAAATAGAAAAATCCAAAGCATTCTATAACACTTTACCAACTTTAGCCTAGTTTCCTTAATCTTGCTTTGTTTACCATTAAAATTACTGTCTAATGTCTTTAGTACATCTAGTTGCCAAAGCAAAAGGTTTTAGGTGTGAGTTTCCGACCGATTGGTCACACTAGTGTGTGCAACATGGTACCAAGTACCCAGTTAACGTCACAGACGCCTCGAGTTTCACAGTAATAAACTAGATTAGTTACAGAATCATTAAAAGTGTTTAGAACATCTTAATACCTTACACACATGTACAGAACAGGTTGGTGCATTGTTTAGACCCTTAATGGAAACATTTTTACAATTTTTTGAGTATGCGCTCAGTCTTTAAACAAAAAAAATTCACTTTTTTACCGTGTGTCGGCAGGCGCAGCACCACACCATCAAAATATTTACATTACAAAAATGGAACCTCCTGGGCTCTATTCTACAAGGCAAGTTTACCTGTTTACAACCATTTAAAACAGTAATAAAGACCCTTCTAGCACTAGCAGGGCCATACTAGCTGTCTGGCTAAACCCATACATTTACTAGGTTAACGTCACAGACGCCTCGGATATCTCTACTATAACAGTACTTTACTAGAACGGTCACACAGCCATCAGAAGTGTTATAGGCCTCCTCGTCTTCTCTCTTCTTGCGGGCCCGACTTTCCGCCTTGCGCTGTGCGCCCGTCTTTACCATTCCAGGCGGCAGCTTCGGTCGTACCATACTGCAAAGTAGACAACAATTTATGATTATTTAAGGGAATTTCAGACCTTTTAAATAAATTTGCAACATGAATAATAATTGCTAATTATTGGCAAATGTTCACTTAAGTTGATTGTATAATTACACACAGGTGTATAGCAAAAGCATGGAGGATTTTGAGCACATCAGACACACAGAAGTGGGTCTGCCCCAGCATTTAAGCAAAAACAGCCAGGGGACACAGAAGTTGGAAAAAAATGTTTTAACTACTGCCAATACACCTTACTGGCTCTTTAGATATATAATAGGGGCATGCTGTCTAAAAATATGGAGAGGTTGGGTGCAGGGGAACTACTATTTCCATTCGATTAACTGCTTTCGAGGCGTCTGTGACGTTAATGAAATGACCTATAAATATATGTAAACTTTGATAAATAAAAACATTTCTTGGTCAGGGCATTAGCTTACATGCCCCTGAAGCATGGTACGAAGTTACATTGTTCAAATCGATCAAATAGTCACTGTACAGTGACAATATCATTTTCGTCGGAGGCTTCTGTGACGTTAACCCGAAAATGCATAAATTGGCTTGCAGTGGCCAGAAAAGGAGTACCAGCGTAAATATAGCCCACCAACATGATGAGGGGACTTAGTAGGAAGAGAATTAACCATAATATATTAAGTTCAGATAGCTTTCAGCTGAGTGAGAGTACATTTTCTGACTGAAAATCCAAAAAATTTCCAAAATATTTTTTTAAAAGGCATGAAACATAGCCTTAGATACATGGGATTGCTACTAAACTGCATAGAGGCATAGAGGAACATCTATTCTATTGAATCAAGTTGATATGTACCCTCAGGGAAAGATAGAACGATAGCCAGAATGATTTTTCGCCGAGCCCGCATTAACGTCACAGACGCCTCCGCCGAGGGTGCACCGGTTAGAAATTGCGAAAACTAACATGGCGGCGTCCATGACATTAATAAGCGAGCACTCGAACAAAAATAAACTATCAAGTCTACCTAAAATAGACGGTTCTAAACGAAAATAAATGTATCAGCGCGGGCCTTGGTGCAAAATGAATCAAAATATAACATATTTTAGTCCGATAGTAGTATATAGGAGCATATTCAGCGCGTAAGAAACGGTAGCAAGTAGGTCAGTTGACACTTGCAGAACGGAAGTGACCTTTAAGAGCCAATCAGAAGCCTCTATATGACAGGAAGTGACGTCACTGACCTAGATTAGAGGTCATGACATACTTTACAAGCTTCTGATTGGTTAATATATGTCAATATGACCTACTAACTTTGTAAATACAAGGTACACGTGCTATACACCACGTGGCTTTCAAATGTCAACAATGACATTTCAGTAATACCGTCACATGCAGATGGAATACTAACTTTAGTATTCAATAAATACCGTTGGTATATACACAGATACACGACACAATTTATTTTTTTCATTCTTTTTTATTTCACACAAAGCAAAAAGCAAAGCAGTTACAAAGTGAATGAGTTATTGGCACAGTTCAACCCACACCCTCCTCCAGTTTTAGTTTTCTCCACTTCTGCCTTGTCTTGAACTTCTTCTAGTTGCCTCACTCTGTACATGAGCTGACTGATCATATCAATTATTTTATCCATGACATCAGCGTTACTCTTCAACCCGTCGATCACGTCTAATTCTCTCTGAGTGCTGTCTGCAAGTAAGTTGTGTTTAGTACTTGCAGCTTCTTGCTCTAGAGACTTTAGTATAGACTCATGTATGGCTCTACCAGGCGATCGGTCAGGTTGGTTGGCAGTTGGAGAAGGTTGTGTAGAGTGTGTTGAGGGTCTTGGGTTCGACATGTTTCTATCAAGAAGTTGATGCAATGAGCTCCACAAGTCTTAGTGTATAAACTTTGTAGTTGTTGCTTGTTGAACGTCCCACGCTTGTTTGACGATTTCTTCAAGAACGCTCTGTGATATACACTCATAGGGGGTAAACCATAAGGATCGAAATAGTACACTACTCCATCACTCTGAACATAGAAAGCTATCCAATGTTGTCCAGGTTGTGTGTGGGGGTGTGTGTTACTGACAAAGCAAGTCAGAGGTGTTGCTTCAGCAGGGCACTCATCACTAGGGAAAGTACCTAGGAAGTATCGTTGAGTGTGAGGGTGTTGGCTAAGAACAGTGTTCAGTTGTGAAGTCTTCATCTTCTCAGGCCATGTGGTAGTCTGTGACTGGTAGTCTGTCAGCTGTGAGTTGGATGTTGTTGTCGTAGAAAGCACAGATGACAGCTGAGATGGCGTGATTTGTAGGGGCGTTGAACCTCAGAGACACAGTCAACTTCCCTTGCTTCACTAAGTTGATGCGTGGGCATTCAGGAGTCCTGTCTGGAGTCAGGTCGAAAGCGAAGACTGTGTACCCTGATTGGAACTGTTCTAAAGTGAGACCACAACCTTGACCTACAGCTAGTAGACCTGTCTCTCTGAACAAGTTCCTGTAAGCTTTCACACAGTTCCCTGCAGCAAAGTCAGTCTTCACTTCATATTTATGGTCATCATACTTCAGACCTACTTCTCTCACTGAGTAGTTCTGGAAGTTGAACGGGTTCTCGCTTTTAGTGCCTGACGCTGCAGTCTCTTTGACTAAAGCTAGTAGGACACGGGTCGGGATCTGGCTTGTGTCGGGTTGAGTCCAACTGTACTCTTGTGACCCTCCGTCTAGAGTGTGTTTAGTGACTCGACACCTCGTCAGAGTGTAGTTGAATGGCCCGAACTGGGGGTTCATCACTGTTTTATTGTGGACTTCAGCTACTTCGTCTCTCACAGTCACTTGGCGCACGCTCATCTCAGCTTTAGTGATCTTCACTTTGAAGTCCAAGTCTGCAGCTTGCATCATGTAGAAAGCTGGAGAGCTACGTTCATATATGAACTTGAACTCACAATGTGAAGGGAAGAGCTTGCACTGCTTGAGGAGGTCGATGTGGGGTCTGATGATGACTCTGTGAGTCCGTCTTGCACTGAACTCTTTCCGGCGAGCAACGAAACCCGTGTTAGCAGCAACTCGTCCTTCCATGTGGCCAGCTGTGTCCATCATCCACTTCTGTAGACCCTTCAACCGAGTAGTCTTGTCATTCACTTCAGTTCCTACTAAGTCTAACAATGTCGATTTCAGTGCATAGTCTTCATTGTTCCCTGTCACTTTCTCTCCGTTGATCAACAGTTGAACAGAAGAGAAGAGGGAGTGGCCTATGTTGTTCACAGGTGCAGCTTCGTCACCTACTGCTAGAGGTGTCCCAGCAGCATCTACAACTTCTATTTCCAAGTACAACTCTGCTTCACTCAAATCTGTGTACAGAGTAGTTGGCTCAAAAGTAAAGTCGAAAGAGTCAGTGTGGTCAGTCAAAGCATTGTTAGTTGTCTTAGTGACTGTCTGACTTTTCAGAATGTCTTTTTGAGTCACTCCTACTGCATGGCGATCTAACTCTCCTACAGCACATGTCTGGCCATGAGGATGTAACAGACTCATGATTAGAACAGTAGTGCTTTATTGCTAGCACGACTCTGCTTCTTCTTCTTGCGCCCTTTGCCTGTCTGCTGCTTAGTACGTCCTGCACGTCGGACTGTCGCACGGCGTTTGGCTGGAGTCGGTTGAGACACTCTGTTTATGTAGTTCTGAGCTGAAGAATGAGCTCTCTTCAATAGAGCTTGGCTTTGACCTCTGACATGTTTGTTTACACTCTTTTTGAGTGGTTTTCCAGCCATGACATCTGAAAGTACTCCTGCACCTGTAGAGAGTTGTGCTGTGCCAGCTGTCTTAGCAACTTTACGACCAATAGTGCTCAAAAGGGGGACAGCTCCTCGCAGTAATCCTGATATGATAGATCCAATACCATGACCACGTTGCCTAGCTACTCCACCGAAAGCTGGTAGAACACCGTGACCAAACTGAGATTTAGCATAGTAAGCACCATACTCCCCTCTAGGGGCTAAGTATGGAGGTGGGCCAAAGCGCTGAAGCATACTGTTACTATATGTGGTTGCTTATAGGCTTAAAAGCTAGTACTACAGTCACTGCTCCACGTTCAAATGGTATAGGACGACCTGTGCTGTCTCTTAAGTAGATCGCGATCTGTCTGAAGCTGCTCTTACTCACAGGTTGGTACATCAAAGGTTGGAAAGTGACAGTCTGTGTGTCACCTAGCAGTGGATTAATGTTTACAACTCTCAACAGAGGTGCTCTCTTGTCTCCAACGATGTTATGTTTCACTATATCAGAGTATACATAGACAGTCTGAGCTCTGAACTTCAAGTCTACTACAGCTTGACCTTCAGTCTTATTCATCAAGAAGACACCACCTCCGAACCCTAACTGCACACCCAAGTTTACTGGTAGTTGTATCACAACATCAGGAGGTAGAGCTACAATACACTTCATTGTATACCTGTTGTATGTGAACACGTTAGATTTATTGTTCTTGTGGTGTGTCCTCAGTTTCTTGATTATACTAGGGTGTTTCCTGTTTATACACTTGTTCAGATAATTTATGAAGTCAGAGTTGTCTTGTAGATATACACCTTGCAGAGAGAAAGCTGTATACGTCCGGACTGCTGGGAATTGAAAAGTGTTGACTAGTTTATCTAAATACTTCAACTTTAATTCTATTTTCACTACTCTGAGTTCTTCCTCAGTCAAAACTTCTGACTCTCTAGTAGTAAGCCCGTTTATGAATGCTGCTTTTTCTGTGTAATTTAAGTTGAGTGAATCTCTCACAGCTGAGACTGCTGCACTCGCACGGTTCTCGGGGTTCAAACCGCGTACTATTCTGTAAGTGATACTGTCTGCACCAGATGGGGGCACTTCTGCTAAAGGGTCTGGTTCAGTTTCGGTTTCGCTGTCCGATTCGACACTAGGTGGCGGCGCAGGTCGCGCTACTTCTCCAGAGCTTGGGTCTGATTCTACACTAAGTCTCGCTGTAGGTTGTCGTACTGGTACTTGTTTAGAGCGTTTGATCTCTACACCTCGCTGTAGACACTTCTTAGCTACGCTGTCATGTATACTTGAACTTTTCCTATTCAACACAGGATCGTTCGCTGTGTAAGGAAAAAAGTCTGAGCTTCGCTTATGTAGTGCTTCTTGTAGTCTTTTAGCACTCATGACGCTCTTGGGTATAGTTGAGTCTGTTTCACCTTCTATGAACAACAATGTCTCACATTCTACGTTGTACCAACTAGTAGGACACGTTATTTCTTGCAGAGCACACTCCATTGGAGTACTAGAAGATACATACTCAGGTAACAATGTGTTGTAAGTTGTCAGAGTGTTGTCTGGGAAAACTTTCATAGACGAGTTGCTAGGTAGTGTCATTGTGAACGCCATTTTTTCACGTTCTTAGCAGGTTCCCACGTGTTGAACTTATCCCCGTAACCTTTCCACTTGACGTATGCTTGACGCTTACGACCTGAGCCTCTGTACTTCACTACTTCCTCTATGTCGTACCTCTTCCCTTGACGGACATGGACCTTTTGAACTTCAGGCTGGTAGAAAGTTCCTTTTATCTCTTCTCCTAGTTCATCTTTCAGTTGGTGTCCTTTAGGTTTGACAGAATCTATAGTGTATACTTCCTCAGTCCAGTTAGGTTCGTAACCTCTGTTGAAAGCCCGCTTCTTAGCAAGCATGCGCACTTTAGAACCTTTCTTCAAAAGTAACTTGGGCACAGTCCTCTTGTCTGGTGGTTGTTCATATAGCCTGTAGAACAGAGCATCAGAGTTCTTGTCTGTGATGTCGACTGGAGCTGCACCTAGTGTCTTATGCACAGTACTATTGTAAGAGTGGACTAGATCTTGAAGTATGCCTGTCCACTTGTAGTTGTTGAAGTAAGCAAAGCAACGCCACAGCTTACCTTGCAGTGTGGCGTTAAATCGTTCAGCTATAGCACATTTCACGTCATCGTTCTCTCCAGTGAACAATTCCACACCAGTTTCTTCTAGATGACTTCTGAAAGTTTGGTTCAAAAATTCTTTTCCTTTGTCAGTCTGGATTTTTACAGGTTGTCTACTCTCAGTCATTTTCTTGTAAGCTTCTAATACATCTACAGCTTTCTTACTCTTGACAGGTTGAGCAAAGCCATATCTTGAGAAGACATCTATACCAGCTAAAATATACTGGTACCCCTTGTTCTCACGTGAAGACTCTCTCATGTCAATAAGATCTAACTGCCATTGTCTATCTATACCCCAAGTCTGAGTCTTGTGTCTTGTGAACCGTCTCTTGTAAGGTTTGTGTCTAGTGTAAGCATCCACATCTTCTAAAGCTTCAGCAATGTTTTTTAAGTCAGTCTTCTTAAAGTGATGGTGTCGCAATTTACTCACGCTAGTGAAACTTCCAGGTTCTCTGACTGAAGTATAGCGATCTATTACAGCTTTCTTCAAAGCTTTGTCCGCCATAACTTTGCTAGTTGACGAGGTGTTATACCAGTACCACTCTGTGCAGTATTAGCTTTACGTTTACGCTTTGGTGTTACACTATATGAACGTCTTCTGAAGGGAGAGCCAGTCATAGAACTAACACTCTTGAAAGATTCTTTGTTTCTGACGAACTTCAAGTCTGGGTTCAGCCTTTTAACAGCTGCGATGAAGGGCTTTTGTCCTATGAGAGGTTGCTTCTTAGTTAGACTATTTTTCCGAGCTGCATCACCTAGTAGATCAATGATGTTACTCCCTTCTATACGCCGCCCGTGCACTACTAGTTCACCACTAGGAGTCCAGTTGATAGTACCTCGACCTTTGTCAGAGTCTGCCAAGTGTCTATACAGATTCATAGCAGTCTTCTGATAAGTATTAGGTACACGCCTTTGAATTAAAGCATCCATCACCATGACACCTTGTCTACCTATAGGTCCTGTGTCTTCTTCTTCTCCTTCTTCTTCTTGAGACTCATATTCATCGTCTCCACTACCACCAGGTAAACTTGGAGTTGGAGTTTGATGACTAGTAGTAGAAAACATATCGTCATCCTCGCCTGAACTAGCTTCATCGTCTGCTTCTTCTCCTCTTCTACCTTTTCTGCGACGGTGTGGAGTAATATTTCTAGGGTTCATAGAAGAAGCAGCTCGACTCACAATTTTAGCTTTTTTGTATAGTATAGAAGATTTAGTCATGAGCTGGTTGTATCTACTGAGTCTCTCACTACTGTTCAACTGAAAGTCATTCAATACTCTAGTTGCTTCTTTCTGTAAGTGACTCAATATCTCCACTAGACTACTGTGTGGGGATAGTTTTTCTCTGACTAGTTGACTCTCATAAAACTGAGTTTGAGGGTCTGGTAGCACAGCTGGAGCAGAAGACGCGAGTGTTGCAGTAGGTAGTGGGTCAGTGTTAGTAGTAGAAGAAATGGGGGTGTCGCTTCTACCCACTAAATCAGGTCTCACTAAAGCCATACGTGTGTAAGACATGACTACCGTTTGACAGCTGATCCTATGAGACTAGTAATAAGAGGTAGTGCTACACCTAGTAGTGCACCTATGAAGCCACCTTTCTGCTGTAGTATTCGTCTCTTAGCTATGACAGTAATCTTAGGTTTTGTTATAGCCTTCAGTTGTTTCTTGTACGGCGATAACTTCTTGACTGCGTGAACTGAGTTCGGTGTCAAGGTTTTGTTCATTACATTGACACATATGACACTCATTAGTCTGATCACTTCTTCACTGAGACCTCTCACTAAATGTTGACAGTCTGTAGTACTACATTTAGCTATATGTTTCAACAGAGAGTAATGACGACGTAAAGAAACTAACTTTTGGTAGTAAGCACTTCTCTGACGGCGCTTAAGACTCTCAGCACGCTTACTCTTAGTACTACCCTTCATTTCTTCTGCTTTTTCCCAGTAGGAATGAATACTACGCTGTTCCAAGGTGTTGTTATACTGTTCCTCACTCGCAAGTTGTCAGGTGTGCTCTGCTTACAGTCCAACACTATGTATGAGTGCTTAGCTGTAGTCTCTTTGTTATATACCTGAGTCAAGAAAGATGGTTGTGCTGGGAAAGCTTGTCTAGATATATAACTTATCTGACTCATATCTCGAGGGTTCTTGAAAATAACTAGATAATGGCTGTTTAAACTGAGAGTCCTGAAGTCTTTGTTAGCAAAGAATAAGTTCTGAGTAATGAATATTACATTCATGTTCAGATGATGAGAACCTTTGATGAAGAGGTCTTTAGCTATAGGCGCATATTCCGGGTCTAACAAGTCGTCTATGATGAGCATCGAGTGTTTAGTAGTATCTCGACTAGAGTTGAAAAGTTCATCTCTTGTAAGAAGACCTTCATTGAATTTCACACCTGCACTTTTCAACTTTTCAAACTCTGGTTGCCACTGGCTGTAGCAGTAAGTTATATCGTGAACTTCAGGTGTGACGAGAGTCTTCACGTTATTTATCACTTCGAATACTAGACGACTCTTACCACACGATGTAGGTCCAGCTATTAGCATAGTGAAAGGTGACTGTAGTCTAGGATCGAATTCAACAGATTCCACAGTGCTAGAGACGTCCATCTTAGTGCAGTGATCAGACGAGAGTGGTCAACACTGGAGTGACACAGCTCACTTTTATGTCTTTGGGTACAGCTGCATACAACCCTTGAACATACATTGCGACGTCGCTGCGACCCATGTCGTCTTGCAACACTTTCATCAGAGCCATAGGCTCAGACGTCTCGTTGTACTTCCAAGCTCTCAGCACTTCATAGACAGGGTTCTTGACAGTTCTGTCAGAAGGCACAGGTTGAGAGATGAAAGCTAGTTCATGAGAAGTCAACCCTAAGTAGATCCCTATGGTCTTCCAGTCTCTAGGGCAGAGCTCAGCTAAAAGAGAGAAATATTTCTGCACTTTCCACTCCATGTCTCCACTCTCTAAGCCATCCCACATGTCATGCTTGTCCATGTACTCACGTGAGAATTGGATGAGGTCCATACGGTAAGATTCTTCCAAGGCATCTGCTAGTTCCTTCCACCTAGTAGTACAACTTTTCTGGTACCAAGTAGTGAACATTTCTCTAGCTTGAGTTATGACACTTCTCTCACAACTGAGATATCCCATGTCCTTCAAGTTCACTTTGAGGTATGAACCTAACCGTATGTAATCTGATGTCGGCAACTTACTACTTATTTTCAGTAGCATAGCGTCTGGTAAGTATCCTAACGGCTCTCCTTTGAAGAATGATGATACAGGTACTACTAAATTGAAATCTGCCATGATGAGTGAGTGTGTGAAGGAGTAGACAGGCAGGTAGGTAGGTAGAGCGTTGTATGGGGTGTTGTAGGTTAGGGGGAGCTTTTATATAGCTCTTTAGACTAGAATACGTAGGGAAATCGTGTAAAGAGTATGCAAAACGTTCTGAGTTCGAACTCCTCGCCCCCCTATCCATTTCACACTAGAGGGGTGCCCCCACCCCATACACCCTATGCTAATACTATACACACCCCCCACCCCACCCAACTCTATACGATGCACTAACGTTTCACTTTTTTTATCAGAGTGTTTACAATAACATTCTGAGCGCTAAACCACTACGATGAGGGGACGTTGTAATATCACGCTCCCACTGACTTAAATAAGTTTTAACTCTGTGTCTGTCTGCTTCAGTGTAACGTTCTAGATACGTATCTGGGATTTTGAAAATGTCTTCTACTTTCAAATCTGAACGACCTGCTAAGTTCCTTTGAAGCCGACAACCTAGCATGTCTATGATACTCTCTAACAAGTAATGTGTCGGCATGTCTTGATTAGAGTGGTACTGAGGATGATGAGGGTTGTTTGCGTAGTGATGTTTCAGCGCTGATTCCCACATTGCAAGGTGGTCAGAGTTCTTGAGAGGTTTTGAACTCTTAAGGCGGCCAAACTTCCACCCGTATCCAACAGCTTCTACAGCTGAAAACTTAGACAAGTCGTGCTTCATTATCAACTTGTCTATACATTTAGCTTCACTCTCATTGAAGCTATCACTTAGCAGAACCCAAGTGTAATACAACCATTTCCTATGCTCTAAAGTCTGTTTGAAATGATTGAAAATGTACTGTAAAGTTTTTACAGTGCATGTGACAGACTCTTTTCTTTCACACACATACTGTAATACTAACTCGTCTTCAGGGTATCTAGCTTTAACTAGCGTTTAGAGGTCGTGAGCTGTCTTCATGATGACGTTGAAAGGTCGTTTGAATGAGTGAGTGCACTTACACGACCCTATATACTCTGAGTGATTTATGACTTGACAACTAACCGTTTAAAACACAGTGTGCATGTAAAATTTTTAAGAAGTAGAGTGACAGTTTGAAGGGGGGTCTCTCAATATATGAGAGACCAGAGTTAGTTTGTTAGTACACTTATACCTTTTTTTCACTTTTTTATTTTTTTGTGAAGCATCTAATAGACTATTGGTCAAGGTTTTTTTTTCATCAGTTAGGGGAGAAGGATTGAGTTGGAAAGGCTGTCACCAGTTCATACAAGACTCCTTGGCACAGTAGAGTAGGGTTTTGACAACGTTGTACAACTACTCTTACAACGTGACAACACCCGTTTGCATTGTGTCCAATCTCAGTCTTGTATGCTCTTTCATACAAAAACCGATCTGAAGAGTATTTAGCACGTGTTATCTTGTCAGGAGCTGATACTGTGTGCTTGATTAAGCCATGTACCATACTCGTAGAGATGAACACGGAATTTCCCAGCTGGTGTGATTCGAGCTGATTAATTTTGAAGTAGGGTTTCGTCCTACATTTTTGAAAGTTGATAGCTGAAGCTACTACACTATGAGAAGTTACACTGTGTTGTAACTTAGAAACTAGCAGTAACACGTTACTCACTACTTCAGATTGAGTAGCTTTCCCAGTAGAACTAGTTATGAACTTCTTGAGAGAAGGACTACTAGCATTTATGGGAGTCGTGTTGTTATGCAGAAAACAATTTGAAAAATCTAAATTTGGAGGTATGTAACTATCTCTGATGTACTCTTCAGGACAATATCTGAACAACTGCTTTTCCTCACCAGTCTCTACTCCACTCTTGACGTCTGAAATGAACTCCCAAACTGACCGCCTGTGTTTAGTGCTGAGTGAAATCGGTAGAGGTGTACAAGCTGTACTGGACATGTTGTTTTCAACGTACACTAATCGTTTCCCCCACCCTCTCTAGAAAAGTAGTGTTCACAAATTAACTCACTTGAACGAAAATCTTTCAAATAAACGTCAAGAAGAAAATGTAAACTTCACCTTCAAACTTGTCAATCATATAATAAGTTTAAAAAAAAATTTAGACTGTATTTATATTTTTTCATCTTGAAAAGTGTAGTATAAGATACATCATTCATGAACGTTCCTTTTATGTTGCAACGCCCCATCCAGCTGACAGCCACTGTGCTATCTGAATAGAGTTCACATTTCCAACTGTTGTTTTTCAACTTTTTGTTTTGCTCTCTGCAGAAGCACCAGTCTGTTATGGGTTATCCCGTGCTTATTTATGTAGTGTGGTTGATAAAGATACATTGTATCTAAACTCAGCCTAGTGCTTTACTATAGTGACATGTTCGTATAATTGTCGTACAATAACAATTAGAGATGAAATATGAAAAAAATGTCAGACGTCAAATGTTCGTCTATTGTCGTTCAACAAACGTGTGACAACGTTTGACAATCGTTCTCAGTAAAATTAGTATATATACCCCTTGATTTGCTCAGTTGAAATCAAACCGCTCCTGAGCTGCTCAACTGTGACGACTACTCTACTCTACACCTGCCACTCTACACGCTGCCTCTACTTTTCAACTTCTACAAAACTAACTGTTTTAGTTTAGGATGCGGTCTGCTGGCAACAAGAGCTCTAAGAAGAGTTCTAAAGTAGCTAAGAGCAAGAACTTAGTTCTGGACGTTTCTGTGGAGATACCTCCTACAGTGAGCAATGAAGTACAGTGGATTCATCGTCCAAGTACACCTGAAGAGCAGAGTGCAGCTATCTTGGGGTTACATCACGATCTGGACTGCATGCTGGCTCCTTCCACTGGCGTACTGGACCGTGATGTATCTACGTCAGCACCAGCTTTGAGCTCTACAAGCTTCAGCAACCCTGAACCACCCCAAGATGTCCTCACTTACCAGACCCTGTCACACATCATGCCCGTGGGCCGAGGCAATGGAGCTCTTCCCACTGCCGCTACTCCTCCAGTCATCATCGACTTGACTGGTGATGAGATACTTCGACCCAGTACGCCAATCGTCATCGACTTGACAGAGGACGAAGTAGAAGAAGGTGAAATCATCGGGCACGACTTGAATGAAGTACTAGATGAGTGGTTCCAGAAAGCTGAAGCTGAAGGACGCTGTGCGCCACCTTCCTCACCTGTCACTACAGCTGTACCAGCCGACATTGTAGTGAGGGATAGTGCCGGGGCCGTCATCACTCCTGGCTTGACCGACACTGTCATCGTCATCAACGGGGAAGCTACAGTAGTCACGGATGAGTACTACTCAAGAGTAGTAGGTGACACAAGTGGTGAAGTGAATCCTCCTAAGGGCGTGACGACTGCTACTAAAAGAGGTCCATCTCCACAGATTCAGCCAGAAGCAGTTGTTGAAAAAAAAAAGAAGCGAAAGTACACCAAGAGTGTGGCTACTGTAGCTGCAGCTGCTGCACGTGCTGCAAAGGCTGGTGTGGGAAGTGTTACTTCCCAATCTACGGTTGCTACTGCTGTTGTGACACCGCTTCCGCCGAGGAATGGATCCAAGAAAGTTGGGTCTAAGCTGGCTAACTTCCGCATAGTCCCTTTGACTGGTGAGAAGTGGCCTAGTCGGTTTGGTTTCCCATCTCAACAAGCCGAAGGTAGCATTTTGAAGGGAAAACATGGCGGCAACGGGCTAAGACGGTGGAAAAGGCGCTCCGCAATGATTTGAACATTCAGATACTAAAACTAAGTCGAAATTCAAAATCTCTTCAGCCCGCTGAATTATAACAACACATAGAACCAACATAGCCATGTCGAGAGGAGGGAGAGGAGCCAGAGTGGATATGCAGACGAGAAAACAACCGCCCCGAGGACAGCTCGACATGTTGACAGGGGACGCGTCACCGGCTGAGGTCATAGCGGCAGTGAACCAGCTGTCACAACGTATGACAGTGGTCGAAACCTCAAATACCACCATGCAGGGAACGCTGACGGAGATTAACAAGACTCTTCAAGGCCTAAATGATACGAATGTCACTACACAGCAAACCATGACCAGTCTTTCTAAAAAAATGGACGGACATGATGAACGTCTGGAAGGCTTTCAGAATGCGTTGACAGAGACTGGAGCCACTATGAAAAAGATAAGTGACACCGCTATGGCCCAGACTAGAATGCTGACAGCTCACGGTAATCGATTTGAAAAAATGGACTACCAGGACAAGCGTAAGGTAGTTATAATGGAAGGCTGCCCAGAGGATCAGGCCGAGAACCTACCTGTGATTATGGTGCGTTTGTTTAAAGACGTTGGGTTGGACTGGACTCAGGATGTATTAGACTCGGTGGAAAGGGTAGGACCGTACAGGCAGACCCAAGATGGCGGAAAACGTAAACAAAAAGTCCGAGCGGTAAAAATCGTCTTCCTCAAACCCACAAACAAGTCGAAACTTATGAAGTCTCTCAAATTCTTAAAGAAGAAGCCTTATTGGTATGGAGTATCATTTGGGGATGAACTGTCCGACACAGAACACAGGCAATTCCTTGATCTAAGGACTATGTATTTCTATGCCAGAGCGAAAGGCATGGAAGCCAAACTGCGACAGAAATTCATCATCATCAACAAAGAAGCATATCCACACTATCGACTCAGAAACATGCCGTACCCTGAGCTAACAATGAAAAATGCCACGACAGTCGACACACCAGATGGGATCCTGTTCAGATCCGAGTATAATCCTTTCTCTAATCTTTACCCGTGCAAAATTAAAGTTGAGGGAGAATGGTTCGAATCTGTGGAGCAGGCGTTCCAGTGTAGAAAAGCTACTATTTGTGAGGATCCTAGAACCTGGGAGGTGATCAAAGCCATGGACTGTCCGTATAAAATCATGAAGCAGGCAAAAAGGATTGAGTCCAATGCTGAATGGGCTCGACTTGCTGAGGGAGTACTCTATCAATGTAACAAGGCAAAATTCACCATTCCAGATCTCCGAGAGCTGCTCAAAAACACCAAGGGTAACAGGATGTATGAGGCCAGCTATCACCCTGTGTGGGGCTCTGGTTTCCACCTAGGTCAGGGAGCAGAATGTAAACAAAACAACCTTAGGAATGAGAATGGACATGGCAGGGTGCTAGAACGGGTGAGACGAGAAATCTATGCGGAAGATGGACTACCAGAACCAAAGCTGAACGAAGCACCTACAGCAGCAGCAGCAGCGCCCCCTGCTCCTCCTCCTCCTCTTCAAGAAGATCAACTAGAAGAACAAGATCAGAACCAACCCGACGCTGCAGCGCCAGCAGTAGAACTGGGTGAAGACCAAGGATAAATTCCTCGGCACACAAGAAAAACTGTGACAATTGGCTCGTGTACTCCGCCAACCCCAACGCCTAGTGCTTCGTATCTATAGGTCCAGCAGTGTAAATTCATATGTCTTTAGTTTTATATTTTAAATTTTAATTTATAAATCAATCCCACATCTATTTTAATTTAGATAAATATATAAATATGTATATATTTATAACAAATTTTAAAGGAAAAATGACAAGATTTCTTGAATCGTTATCAAATTTGCTCTGGTCTTTTGTATATTGAAGCTAAGTCAAACTCCAGTAATGCTAGTTGGGGCTGGGGGGGTATACGGGTACAAATTAAGTTGTCAAGAGATCTCTGAGCAATGTATCAGGACTCGAACCTAAATCAAAATGAAAATGTGTATGAGAGTACAAATACTGGAGGTGGTTTGCCTCGCTGTTTGGGCTTACCGGTAATATATATTAGATAGCCATGTGAGATTGAAAAGATGGTATAGATACTATATGTGGTCTATTTAGTCTGAATCTACCGTTATCATGGACACGATTTGATATGTATGATTGTAAATCGAATGTAATACTGTATGTGGTCTACTTATTCTGAATTTACCGGAGATTTATATATCCGACTACTGTGTAAAATTCAAAAAAGAAAATGTGTAAAATGAAAATTGTAAATCGTCCCCTCAGGGCATCTTTAAATTGTTACCTTTGTACCTGGATTTATTTCTTAGGCAAAGAGTACTTTATTGACTGTGACGTGTATAATACAAAGGTTATTCTAAAATCTGAATATACCGGTAGACTGGGAATGTGATGTGGATATGGGTATGTATGAGGTTTATTTTGTCTAAATTTACCGGTATTCTATGTGTGATTCAATTTACTAGATGTGAACGTAGCATCTTACCGGTACCTAACTTTATATAGTTATTACTTTTCCTTAACCCTTGTGTAGGGCAAATGGTATTGTGATTATATTGTAAACATTCTCATTCATATGTGGAATGGAATGTGTATATGGGTTTTGATAATTCATCGAGTACTTACCGGTATCCTGGTTCATTGATTATTTTTGGTTTTCTGATCTAATTCAAATTCAAAATTGGATCTTTTTCTTTTTTATAAGCTCTTTATAAAACTTTGGCAACATGTAGACTCTGACATTTATCGACATGGACTGACATGGGTTGACATGAGTTTTCTGGAAATTGAATTTAGATACTTAGAAAAATTAAACAGGAGCTATGCCAAACTCTGCACGCCAGCTCATAGAATTTATCTGAGCATATACATGGGAGGCCACAAGTGCCGACTCCTATTGTTGGGGGGTAGGTTTTTTTTGGGTTTATTGTTCTTTTTCTTTTTTTGTCTTGTATGTGAAATGGTACTTGAAAAAATGTGGGAAAATTTTCATAAGGCGATGACGTGAATTTTAAGAGGGGATTCTCTGTAGTCCATCTAAATGCAAGAAGCATCAGAAACAAAATGACAAATTTGAAACTTGAATTAGCTAACATAAATATAGATATAATATTATTTTCCGAGACTTGGTTAAACGATACAGATGAGGATGGTTTGTACACATTTCCACGCTATAGTTTATTTAGACAAGATCGTATCAGTATTTACAGGGGTGGTGGCCTTTGTGCGCATGTAGACGAGGGAGTCTCTTGTTCAATAGATAAATTCAAGCATCTAAACAGATGTAATGAAAACATAGAGGTCCAATGGCTGCTTTCAGTCAAGGGAGAGTGTAAGAAGGCTCTAATATGTAATGTGTACAGACCCCCTTCTGGCTCGATACAGACTTTTTGTGACACTATAAGAGCTCTGCTACTACAGGTTGATGACCTCAGCATTTTTGACGTATTCATTCTAGGGGATTTTAATGTAAATGCACTCAATGCCACGAATAAGAAACATATCTTATATGAGTGTATGGATCAATTTAATTTGACCCAACTAGTACATGGTGTAACAACAACATCAGGAACTAATACATGTATAGATTTAATTTTTACAAATTGTACGAAAATTGTTTCTAGTGGTCCTTTAAATATCCATTTAAGCGATCATTTACCTATACACCTGATAAGGCAATATAATTATGTAAAACCTGTGTTTAGAAAATTTAAAGGCAGATCTTACAGAAATTTCAATATGGAGACGTATTTGTCTAGTCTAGAGGAATGTGATTGGACTTATTTTGAAAACTGTAACAATGCATCGGAGTGTTGGGAAATATATGAAAATATGCTGAAAAGAATGTTGGACGCACAGTCACCAGTAAGAGAGTTTAAAGTAAGAGATAAGCCAGACCCCTGGATCACAAACTATCTAATAGAAAGGATTGCTGATAAAAATAATTTGTTGAAGGAGGCAAGACATTCTAATAGTGTATTAACATGGTACAGAGCGAGACGCCTGAGAAACACAGTTAATCTGGAAATTGACGAAGCTAGAAATAAATATTTTTCTGAGCTTAGCCAGGCAATGTTGAATGATTCAAAGGGCTTTTGGGCTACCTTAAAAGAAATTCTACCCTCAAACAAATCAGGTTCTAAATTTATAAATTTAATTGATGATTTAGGTAACCAAATTTCTCAAGACAACACAGCAGATTTTATAAATTGTTTCTTCGCAGAAATTGGTCCAAAATTGGCTCAAGCCCACCAAAAGGATTTTGAATTTAATGGGACTAGATGCCTAGAGGATATGCCTGATGTCTCTTTCTCGGACGAAGACATAATTAACTGTGTTAAGAATTTAGATGTCTCAAAGTCTTCTGCGCTAGATTATTTACCCACCAACATTTTTAAAAGGGCTGTTCTGAATAATCCCTCACGCTTTATAAAAATTATAAATTTGTGTGTGGCTACATGTATGATACCAAATAGCTGGAAGATTGCGACAGTGACCCCTCTACCTAAGGGGGGTGACTCTACGAACGTATCGAATTTGAGACCAATTAGTGTTTTACCTGTCCCGGGGAAGGTGCTAGAGAGGCTTTTACACACTGCTATTTCAGACCACTTAGATGCAAATAATATTCTGTCCCCGCACCAAGGCGGGTATCAAAAAGCTAAGTCAACCTTGGATTCCATAAGTAAGCTAGTAGATAATGTACTTGAGAATAGAAATAAAGGTAATATAAGTATGGCTGCATTTATAGATATAAAAAAAGCCTTTGATTCCGTAAATTATATTATTTTAATTTCAAAATTGGAGCAGTATGGTATTAGAAATAGAACTCTAACTTTAATAGAAAATTATTTATCTCAGAGACAGCAGTGCACAATAGCTAATAATGTCAGATCTAGTACCCTTCCTTTAACATGTGGCGTGCCTCAAGGCTCAATTTTGGGCCCCTTATTTTTCCTTTTATATATAAATGATTGTATAAATGTTGAGGATGACCACCAGACTATACTTTATGCTGATGACTCAGTCCTATATGTGTCTGGAAAAACTATACCAACTTTAGAAAATAGGCTTTCGACTGCTTTAGACAAATTTTCGAACTGGGCATCCATAAATAAATTAACGATGAATGAATCAAAAACCAAAATTATGACATTTGCCTCGAATATTAAATTAAAAAGACTAGAAAAACCAAAAATTGTAGTAAATCAAAAGGAGATAAAAAATGTGATATCATATAAATATCTGGGAGTCATCCTCGACGAGCAACTTAATTTTAATATGTACTTGAGAAATATGATAAAAAATCTCAGATTCAAGTCAATATTGTTGTATAGGACAAGGCTGAGTATGGCCAAAGAAGCCAGATTGAGGGTTTACAAAAGTCATGTGTTGCCAGTTATTGACTATTGTGATGTATTGTACTCTCGATCCTTAGCTGGTACTCTCGAGGAGTTGCAAAGAGTCCAAAATAAGTGCTTAAAAACTTGCCTTTCGAAGCATATCTTGACACCTACTGAGGAAGTACATAAAGAAGCTAAACTACCGGTACTAGAGAAGAGACGCCTATACCATACTAAGCTATATGCCTATAAAAGATCAAAAAAGGATAAATTTTTAGTAAAAAAAACAAGAATTACAAGGGCTAGTACAGCACCTTTGTTGAGGTATGATATCATACATAGTGCTTCATATGAAAATTCGGTGGGTGTATCATGTGCACAAGTTTTCAATGCTCTACCTCCGGACTATAGAAATATCCCAGATTTCATTTCTTTCAAGCGTAAAGCTAAAGAAGAAATGCAGAACACTATACCGGTACACTAAAACACATATAAGACATGAAACCGTATGTATTTTCTTAACTTTTTTCTTTTTAAATAGGGGGATATTATATTATATCATTGAGATGTTAAAAACTAAATGAATTTGCTGCCTGTAGGTTTTCCGCAAAAGGACTCATAGTTATTTCATGTATGTATTATGATGAGATTGTTTATATGATGATACCACTATACAACAGCTAGCCTGACAGTGGGTCATCGGCTTTATTGATCAAGTATAGATACTACGTACACTCGACTTCATGTATTGTGAAAAATTGTTTTGCTGGTTATTGGGTAAAAGAATTACTTTATTTCATATACGAGTGTTCGACAAAAAAGCAAAATGTTAAGCCTTAAGAACGTGTGGTCAATAAAGTCAAACTTGTTCATAAAAATTGTTCCTGACCAACTCTTCTACCCACCTGGGGATACATGCACGCTGCTTGAAGTATACAAGCTCCCCTTCATCAGTGGCGTCTCAATAAGGCAATATTTGAACAAGCCTTATGAGAGGCGCGTCAACTTACAGGCAAACGACTTCAGAGGGCTCTTCTACCAGAGCAAATCTATCATAGAGAACTATGACAGGATTAAAGAAGAAGCCAAGAAAGGAGCGCCAGCAGTCCAGAACTATCTGAACTACTTAGACAACCCTGTCAAACACACAGGTGTCTTAGTCAACCTCTACAGGGGACAACCTAAGATCCACATCGGAACGTCGTCGTACGTGGAAGAAATGGATAAAGCGCTGCCGGCAGGTCGAGCAACAACAAGCCCAATACACTGTGGGTACACGGTGACTGTCAACACGATCAAAGACATACTGGAACGTGTTGGGCCGATGCTGGAGAGTGACAAGAACTTTTACAGAGGTGTTACCACTTGCGATGAGACTGATTAGGTGAGTGCTCAACAATTAGATTACATCAGTTGTAAGGTTCCTCAACACTGTATTGATAGGGCTGTAAATTCTTTGCATTATGTGTCTGTCTGTCTGTCTGTCTGTCTGTCTGCTTGTTTGTTAGTGAGTATGTTTTAGTGGAAAAAAGGAAAGAAAAAAAAGAAGGAGAGAGTGTATATCTGAAGAGTTTTTAAAATGCATAGACACGTGAATACTATCAGTTGTATTCGGTGTAATGCACCTAGAATTCCTAGACAAGTTACTATACATAACAGTAGTAAGAACTTGTGTACTTCAGAGACTTGCTTGAGAGAAGTCTTCTCTAGTGAAACAGTTTTACCTGAAGAGATTGAGAAAAACTCTCTTTTCTTAGAATATTACAAATCAAATTTCAGATCGATAGGTCAAGGTTTAGTTGTGTTAGGTTGTGTACAAGCTATATATAACGTCAGATTAACTACTTTTGAATCTGATCAAGGAGTGAGTGAGATAGTGACAGCTCTCAGAGCTATACATGAGAACCAGTTATACAGTTATAGAGTAGCTGTGTCTTTTGGTCGAATTTTGACTTGCACTGAAGACGCTGAGCAAAGAGTCATGTATTTTCATGCTTCAGCTAATAACTCTTCAGTTTTTTATGACAGTGAAGACCATCAAGACCCTTACTTCTTAGTTAAGAACTCTGAGAGCTTTGAAAGTTGCATAGATCTATTGAAAAGTAAAGTGAAAGTTGACACAAGTAGACCTGACACAAAGTGGACAGTAGTAGGTAATGTGAATGTGAATCTGACTTATATAAGACCTACAAATGTGTTCTTAGGTAAGTTAGAGAGTGTCCCTCCTAGTTTCAGGAAAAGAGGTATGTTACACTTCCACCGAGACTCTTACAGTAAGAGAGTGTACAGAGACAACTTGTGTTTCTTTAGATGCTTGTCACACCACTTGTATAAAACATTAGATAGAACTGTAGAGCTTTTCAAAGAAGCTTATCCAGACACTTGTCAGAAAAAGTTCAAAGGTATTCTCTTAAGTGATTTAGATAGATTAGAGAAAGTATTCAAAATAGACATACGAGTGTTCAAGCTGTCTAGTACTAATAAAGTGACTGTAGTGCGTAGCAAGCTTTGTAGTAGCAAGAAAGTCTTGAATCTCAACATGTACCGCAACCACTTGAGTCTGATAGTAGACATGTGTAAATATGGGCGCGTGTACAGTTGTGAAAAATGTTACAAAGCATTCTCTTCTAATTACAACTTGAAGAGACACACTGCTGTAACAAAAGACTGTACTAAAGTACGATTTATATACAAAGGGGGTGTGTACAAACCTAGTAGAACTATATTTCAGAAGTTGAGTGAGCTAGGTGTACATACACCTGCTCACTTAAAGATATACCCATATAAGATTGCTTTCGACTTTGAAAGTTATTTTGTAAAGAACGGTGAGAAAAGTTGTAACACAACTTTTGAGTTAGATCATGTACCACTGTCTGCTAGTGTAGCTAGTGACTTTCCAGGGTATACAGAACCAGTGTGTTTTGTCAGAGAGAGTAACAGGGAAAATGATGACTTAGTCAGTCGTGTATTAGGGTACATAGATATGTTAGCTTGTGAAATAGGTGAATGTGTCAGAGAGCGTTTTAAAGTAGTGACAGATCAGCTAGATGCTCTGCAAGCTGAAGAGGAAAGGTTAGAGAGTGCAGCTTTGAAAGCTGCTAAGTTAGAGAAAAGTAAGTATAATTTATCACCTGTCGTCAGAGCTAAACAAGCTCTGACAGCTTATATGAACAGAGTACCTGTAGTAGGTTTTAACTCAGGTCGATATGACTTAAATCTAATAAAGAGAAGCTTCCACACTTTCTTCTCAGAAAGAGAAAAGAAACCTATGACGACTATAAAAAGGTGCAACCAGTACATTGCTGTATACACTGAGCACTTAGTCTTCTTAGACATGGTGAACTATCTAGCTCCAGGTTATAATTACGCTAGTTATTTGAAAGCTTTTTTGAAAGACACAGAGAAAGGTTTTTTTCCTTATGAGTGGATGGACAATGTCCGAAAATTAGATAACACAACTCTCCCACCTAGGAGAAGTTTCTATAGCTCTCTGACTGGGAAAGGTATAACTCAAGCTGAGTATAGAAGCTGTAAAGAAGTGTGGGTGAAAGAAAAAATGAAAACAATGAAAGACTACTTAGTGTACTATAACAATTTAGATGTAGCTCCATTTGTCAGAGCTATAAATGAACATAGCAAGTTCTTCATAGAAAGGAGTGTCGACATGTTCAAAGATGGTTTGACACTTCCAGGTTTGACTTTGAAGTTCCTCTTTCAGAACACTGAGTTGAATGCGACACCTTATGTTCTCTTTTCACATCATGAAAAAGAAGTCCACAACTTACTGAGAAAGAATTTAGTTGGTGGACCTGCTATAATATTCCACAGACACCATCGTAGTGGTATAACTAGAATAAGAGAGCGTAAGTATGGAGTTGAGAGTAAAAAGTGTGATCACATTTTAGGAGTAGATGCAAATAGTTTGTACTTGAAATGTATGGGTGAAGCTCATTGTACAGGTTTCTATGTAGTGAGACGTCACGAAGATGATTTCAAGCCTGTTCTCAGTCAGCAAATCAGTTACTCAGCTGTAGAATGGCTCCGTTACAGAGCTATAGTAGACAAAGTACCTATTTTACATCAATACAACTATGGTGAAGTCAGTGTAGGTAGTCAGCGTATAAGAGTAGATGGGATAGTCCCTGATCGTAAATTGATATATCAGTTCCACGGTTGCTATTGGCATGGTCATACATGTCAGATCAACAAGACATTGATGACTAGTACGAAGGGTCGGGAATGGATAGAAGAGCGTTCTACTAAAACAGCTGCTGTAACTCTGTATCTGAAAAGTTTAGGTTACACAGTAGTAGAACAATATGAATGTCAGTGGATCAAATTACGAAAAAACACTCAGTGTTTGAAACTGAAACCTGAATGGAGTGTTAATAGACCGTCTTCAGCTGGTAAGATGAGTCAAGCTGATATAATAGAAGGTGTGAAAAGTGGTTCAGTGTTTGGGTTGATTCAAGTAGATATTCACACACCTGAACATCTCAAACCATATTTTGCTGAAATGACACCAGTTTTCAAGAACATTCTTGTCAGCAAAGAAGATGTAGGTGACCATATGAAAACTTATCTAGAAAGTGTAGGGAAACTGCGTCAACCTCAGAGACAGTTGATAGGTAGTTTCTATGGATCAGGTCTTCTACTAGGTACTCCGTTACTTAAGTGGTATCTAGAGAAAGGTTTAGTAGTTAGCAAAGTGCACTTGTTAGTTCAATACACACCTGAAGAAACTTTCAGACCTTTTGTGCAAGAAGTGACAGCAGCTAGACGGAAAGGAGATGAGAATGTTGACTGCAAGATCTTGTCTGACTTGTATAAACTGTTAGGTAACAGTTCATATGGTAAGACTATATGTAACAAGCAGAATTTCTTGAATACTAAATATGTAAGTCCAGATTTTGCTAGTCGACATTGTCTGCACTGGTCAGTACAACAAGTGCATGACATCAGTGAGAACACTGTAGAAATGTCATCTCTCCCGACTAGTATCACATACGACTTACCTGTTCAGATTGGGTTCATGGTATACCAGTATGCTAAACTGAAAATGTTAGCGTTCTACTACGACTTCTTGTTGAAGTTCATTGACTCAAAAGACTTTGAAATGTGTGAAATGGACACTGACAGTTTTTATTTTGCATTGTCTAAAAAGAATTTAGACGAAGCTGTCAAACCTGATATGCGTGAGCAATACTTCAGAGAGCGTCACAAGTGGTTACCTTCTGAATCTTGTGATAATCCTGAACATAGAGAGACGTACATTCAATGCAGAACACACAACTACCCATGGGTACAACCACCGTGTTGCTATCGCCGCCTGGTGTTTGACAAGCGAACTCCTGGTCTGTTCAAGATAGAGTGGGAAGGAGACGCTATGACATCTTTGAACCCTAAATGTTACATGTGTGTCAGTGAGACAGGGAATAAGACTAGTTGCAAAGGAGTTATCCAGAGGCAGAATAATCTTACTGAGACAAATTATCAGAACGTTTTGAAAACAGAAAAGACTCATGTAGTGACAAACAGAGGTTTCAGAGTTATAGACCATCACGTCACTACATACTCTCAGAACAAGCAAGGTCTAAATTACCAGTACATTAAGAGAATAGTATGTGAAGATGGTGTCAGCACTGAACCTTTAGATATATGACTCTCTCTTTCTGTGTGTGTGTGTGTGTGTGTGTGTGTGTGTGTGTGTGTGTGTGTTTGTGTTTGTGTTTGTGTGTGATAAAGACAAGTGAGTTGTATCACTCAAAAAAATGTAAAAAAAAACAACAGTATTTTCCTACAGTAAAAAAAGAAAAGAGAAAATAGTTAAAGAGAAAAAGGAAAATTTTCTGTGAAGAAAAGAAAATTTCCACAAATGGAAATTAAGTAGTACTAACTATATAGTAAAAAAAAGAAGGAGTAAAGGAAAATTTTCTGTGAAGAAAAAGAAAAAAATTTCCATAATTGGAAATTAAGTAGTACTAACTATATAGTAAAAAAAAAAGAAGAAAAGAGAAAAATTTTCATGAAAAATTTTCATAAAAATGTAAATAATACAGCTTCTATAAAGAGAAAGAGAGAGAAATTATAGTTGAACATTCGAGGAAATTATCCAATTTCTCTCCAAATGTTTCACCTCAATTTCTCTCCTAGTGAACTATATCGCTAAAAAAAAGCTCGTAAAATAACAAAAAAAAGTTAACTGTATCACACCAAAAAATAAAAGCAGGCGTGAAAAGAGAGTTGTTACAAAGACGCCACTGACTGATTTCAGACTACTTTACTAAACTCTCTTTGTCCGTCAAATTCATCAGAGAAATTTATTTTTTTTCTGATTAGTGTCAAGAAATATATACAATGGCTGACAGCAAGTTGACGTAAAAAATAGACGATATCCTTGACTCTGTCAGTATGTACAGTTTTATATATGGTAGTTGTAGTTCTAGACTTGACGCTTCAGCACCAACTCTCTCAGCACGTGAAAGTGAGAAAAATGTTCATACACCCCCACGCATTACAACTCATGTAAAACCAGTGTCACCTCGTAACTTCGACACAGCTTTGACTTGTGGTTGTAGAGGTCATTTCTTCTGGGAGTTCATACCTGTAAATAATATTAGCTATTTTAGAGGAACCTTACCTGATGTTGTTGAGCGCTGTTTTTCCAGTATACATGTGTACAGAGATTTCCATGAAGCTTTCTGGGATGCATACACTCAGTGTATAGAGCAATCCACATTGAATCTGCCTATATTCGTTGCAGATTTCACCATTGCTGTGTATCAAATGCATAACTCTCTGACTTGCCCCAGACACTATGCTAGATACACTCTAGGGAGTTTCAAGAGCTTCATGGAGTTCAACGAAGTCTTACGTGAATCACCTATTATAGGCGCATTCTGTAGGTGTAATGTTCCGATGAACCCTTCAGATATCGCTTACAATGTGTGTTTCACGTGTCTGCAAGCTACTCTAGAGTTGAAAGCTTTGTCTCTCACAGCCGTGTTACAGCATTTCTCGTATGAAGTCAGTTTCAAAACTGATTACTTGAATGCCCTGACTCCAGGTGTGAGAAACAATCATGAATACTTTCTAGCTCAGTCATTGTTTGATGTGAAACTGATGTAGGGGCACGAATAATACGTGTACATATAAGGTCCGTGGAGTCAGAGCGGTAAGTGCCTCCAACGGACACTAGGTGGCAACACCTGAGCCATGTCCTTTCGGTTATCCGGTAGCGGAGCCGGGCAGGGCACTCCAGACGGCGCTACGGAGGAGTGCCACGTCGACACTGCTTGGTCCGCGCTCAGGGTATATAAGAGGCCGAGGTTGGCTACCTCACCAGTTAGTCCTAGGACGAGCTCTGACCCGCACCTTTCGTACCTTTGCTTTGACAGGGGCACCTACACCCCTCCCACGTTATGGACTCTGCACCAGCCATGCTGGCACAGAGCTTAACTGTCCGGTATCGCTAATGCTTCGAACTATCGATAGAATCCTGTGTGTCTTCGAATGGTTGAAAGACCAAGTGAACCGAGTGAAAAACCTTCGTGTACTTTTGAGGCTGTGATCGAATAAAGACCTGTTGCATTCAAACCGAATTTGGAACCTGTGTTCGTGTTGTACGCATATGAAACCCCTACATTGGTGCCGTGACCAGTTCGGGTGAAACACAGAATAGCACAGTCAGTTGGGTTAACATGGCTGAACAGGCAAAGGGTGGAGCGTCCCTTCATCCTATGGTAGCAGCCCTTGAGAAACATTATGGGCCAAACCGTTCGAGTTCTACACCAGAACCAAGGAGAGGCAATCCTGATTCTATTCGAAAAGATCTGGGGTCAAACCTAGATGATTCTTTGTTTGAAACTGGCGGTTCGAAGAGACACATTGCTCCTATGCCAACACAAGGCATGAGCATGCTGCATGCTGAACGACACCAGCGACAGGAAGTGACACGTCGTCATTTCGAAGAGGAGAAGAATCGTTTCGAAGGAGCAAGGATTGCAGAGATGGACAGGATGAATGAAGAGTTTGAAGCTTTGAGTCATCGGTTGGTACAGCTCCGGAACAAGAATGAAGATCTAGAAGGGGCAACAATGGAGAAACAGAACCGCTTAGACACAACGAAGGCGGAACTGGAACATATGGAAAACCAGTTCGCTCATCAACAAAATGTCTTGCGGCGACGTACTGAATCTCTAGAACAACGTCAAGATAAGACCATACATGATTCGGACGAGCTCCATGATACGATCCGAGAAGCTACCAAGGCGATGATGGACGAAAAGGATCGTCTGATCAGGGAGGTGGAAGATTTACAGAAGAAACAAGATGAAGAGGCAACTCGAGGTGGCCGTTCAGGGTTCGATCATGTCAGTGGTGGCATATACAACTCATCAACTGGTGGGGGTAGTGCCTCTACCTCAACCGGAGGGAGACCAAAACGAGTGACCATTGATACAGGGGATCCGGATGGAAGATCTTCACGGCGTGACCAACGCCCAACGTCGTATGATGACGACCATTCGAACTCTCCCAGTCGTTCCAGCTCTTGAGAGAGACCGAGCCGTACGGGTTCGAATGAGAGATCTTCGAGATCTGATCCGAATGAACGTTCGAGTGGGCCCTCAAGGAGGCCAGGGAGATCTCCTACACATGCTGGTAGACGAGTATCTCGCCGCGAATCGATGTCCCCTGGAATGAAATTGATTTACGACACGAACCCCTGCATTGCTGAGATGGGAGTGGACTGTGTTAGCAGACAAGCTGATAATGCCGATATCTTCGACTGGAGCATCGAGCAGTCGTTTCTGTTGCACAGGGACAACCACAACGCTGCTAGACGCACTGCAAGCACTCCGAGTCCGTTCACAGGAAGACAGCCATGGCAGGACTGGTTCGCAGACTTCATGGACGATATGAGGTATAATCGATGGTCAGAAGAGGAATCGTTGGACGAGCTTTTACGGGCATTGAGAAATGGCCAAGGCAAGCTAGCTGTTTCGAGATGGAGAACGATGCATGGTGCCGGATCGTTTACCCAATTGGTGGAATGCGCCAGTTACCTGATAGGTAATGTGGGTAATGAAGACCCGCTTCGATTGTTCCGGAAACGGACTCAAAAGCCAAACGAGTCGCACCGTGTGTTCGGTCTAGAATTGCAATCTCTCTTGCAAAGAGCTAGACCAAGATGGCAGTTAGATGACCCACAGTTCCTAGATGATTTGTTCTTGCAATTCATTGAGGGATTAAGGGATTCCGATGAACGTACCGCTGCATGTGATAGTTGGAAAGCTGGAACTTCTCTCACTGATTTGTTCATGGCCATAGAAGACTATGACAGGAAACGGCATCTGCTATCTTCGAGAGTACTTTCGAGAACTTCCAGTGTGGTGCAAGACCCACCAGCCTCTGATACAGAGGAAGGTGATTCTGGAAGGGAGGAGGAGATTGGCGCAGTTGCTCAAAAGAACAGCGGCAAATCTTATTCCAATTCGAATTCGAAGCGCTATCCGAAGGCCGACAGGAAAACACCACCTGTGACCCCAGGAGTTACAAGCGCACCTTCGACTACTTCCTCAACTCCCAGTTCTATGGAAGAACTTCTGTTAAGGTTGACTGACTTGATGTCTGGAAACCAGCAATCAACAGGGAGGAATTCGAAGCCGAGAGTGGACAAGACCACTAGGAAGTGTTACAGGTGTCAGGTCCTGGGACACTTTGCTGCAGAATGCCCAGCTGAAAAGCCGGTACCCAAGCCTGAAGAGAAGAAAACGGAAAACTAGACGGGGTTGCTCTGGATGGCAAGGTAGTAACCCCTAAGGAGAAGGAAAGCCAACATATCGCCAGCGGTGCAAGCGATGAAGTCCGAGGTGCAGTAGAGATTGGAAACTTAGAGGAGGGGCCTGATCAGTCCCTTCTAAGTATGTCCAATGAACCCAGAAAAGTAGACGTCAGAGGAGGAAGTACTGGGGAAGCGGCGAATTGGATACAGGAGCTGGAAGTAGTCAGCAGTGCCCGATTGTCCCCGGATCACCCCTGTTTGAAGCACTTGAAACGACGGGGAGTAGATCTTGGTGTCACTAAGGATTTCGAACGTTTCACCGTTAACCCATCACCATTGGATGGGAAGAGGTGGTATTTGACTGTAGCAGTGAGGGGAAGGTCTGCAGAATTTCTAGTGGATACTGGAGCTAGTCACTCCATGATCTCGAAGAGGTTCTATGACCTTGTAGCCGATGAGCCGGATAACTTCACAACGAGGGTAACAGCTCATTCGGCCGACGGTAGCTGCATGCAGACGTTTGGTAAAGCATTTTTCGAAATCAATATAGGTGGGCAGGATTACCTTCTGTCCCCTACTATTGCTGATCTGAGTGATGATGGCATCATCGGATTAGATTTCGCTGCGTTGTACGGTGCAATGTTGGAACCTTGTAGGGGGATGTTAAAGATAGAACATCCATACAAGGTGGCCGTACAATGCGTGTTGAGAAAGGTATCTTCTGTAGCCTCGGTGGTACAGACGGTTAAGATACCCCCAGGACAGACATGTGATGTGCTGTTTTCGAGTGACAGTATCTTCCGAGACCAGATGGCGGTGGTTGAACCCGATGTGGTGAGACTTGCATCAATTGGACTCGAGAGTGCAGATACTTTCGTAGGCAGTGGCAGTAGGAATTTAATTCCTATTTCGAATCCTGGTGGTGAAGTCCGTTATCTGATGAAAGGTACTCCCGTGGGGCAGGTGATCGTTGCACAGGCAAGCACCAGTATACTCTCAGAAGATACCCAACCGAACCTTGAAGGGATGTCCGACTTACGTCCGGAACTCCAAAAGTTGGTGGACGATTCGAGCTTGGTGACGGGGGACCAGAAAGATCAGTTGAGACGGGTATTGGTGGAATATGATGCAGCCTTCGGGGAGCCCACTGGTTTGGGGCGAACTGATAAGGTGCTACATTCCATCACTACAGAGGATGCTGTACCTTTCAAAATCCCTTATAGACGCCTACCTTTGAAGAAGAAATTGATGGCCGAGAAGGAAATCGCTGATCAGCTGAGATTAGGGGTGATTGTTCCCAGCACTAGCCCCTGGTCCAGTCCTGTTCAGATGGTGACTAAGAAAGACGGCACAATTCGCTTCTGCATAGATTATCGAAAATTGAATGGCTGTACAAAGAAAAACTCCTATCCTCTCCCCCGTATAGACGAGACTATTGATTCCCTGGGCGGAAACCAATGGTTCTGTACGCTGGATTTGCAATCCGGATACTGGCAAGTTGGAATGAAGGAAGAGGATCAGGAAAAAACAGCGTTTTCGAGCCATGTCGGTCTTTTCCAGAACAATGTGATGCCGTTCGGATTGTGTAACGCCCCTGCAACATTCGAAGCCATGATGGAATCTCTGTTGAGTGATCTGTTATGGAAGGAGTGTTTGGTGTACCCGGACGACGTAATTGTCCTTCGAATCGTGTCTGGCTACTTTAGTCAAAATTTTCGAGAGGTTGATAACCCATGGTTTGAAATTGAAACCAAAGAAGTGTCACCTGTTTAGGACTTCTATTAACTATCTCGGTCGGATAATATCCACTGAGGGGGTTAAGGCGGATCCTGAGAAACTAGATGTTGTATCGGAATGGGAAAAGCCAGAGGGACCTAAAGACATACGGTCCTTTCTGGGCTTCTGTAGCTACTACAGAGACTTCCTACCGGGGTATGCCAGAATAGCTCAGCCTATGCAGGCTCTAGCTCACTGGACTCCGGGTAGAAGGAAGGAGCCTTTCCCATGGGGTCCGGAACAAGATCTAGCATCCGAGGCCGTGAAGAACCTATTTCGAACCACCCCAGTTTTGAAATATCCAACAGCTGATGGACATTTCATACTGGACACAGACGCCAGTAATGACAGTATAGGTGCTGCTCTATCCCAGATGCAAGAGGGGATAGAAGTGCCACTGGCTTTCGCTAGTAATACCCTCAATAAGGCCCAGAGGAATTACTGTACCACTAAGCGCGAATTGTTGGCGGTAGTGGTGTATACGAAGAAGTTTAAGCACTTCCTTTGGGGAGGTGACTTTACTTTACGGACAGATCACTCGTCCTTAAGGTGGCTGTTGAACTTTAAGGAAGCAGAAGGAATGATCGGTCGATGGCTGACCCACTTGTCCGAGTTCGGGTTGGAAAATAGCCAAATCCAACACAGAGCAGGGAGCAAGCATATCAATGCTGACGCCCTTTCGAGAAGACCCATACGGAAATGTTCTAGAATGGATTGCGATGATTGTGGAGCCCATAATGCTGTAATAGCTGGAGTTCGAATGCCGTATGATGTAGGACATTCTAAAGCAATGGAATGGTCCATCGAAACCATCAGGCAATTCCAGAAGGGTGATGCTGTCATTTCGAGACTAATAGAACAGGTCTCCAGTGGTGCCCAACCACAAAGACCAACCATTTCGATTGAGAACCGGGAAATGAGACAGCTACTTGCTCAATGGTCTGAGCTAACTGTTGTTGACGGTATCTTATGTAGGTGGAAGATAACACCGTACAAGGCCAAAATTCGACAAATCGTGATACCCACAGCTATGCGAAGGGATATCATGTATTTCGTACATGGACATCAGACCAGTGGACATTTTGGAAAGAAGCGCTCCCTTGCGCGACTCTCCAGAAGGTATTACTGGCCTGGCATGAGTGAAGATCTGCTTAGGTGGATCTCTACTTGTCCAGATTGTTGTCTGAGCAAACCAGGTGAAGGCCTGGGGCGAGCGTCTCCCGCCGGGTTATCCGTCGGAAAAGGGCTATCCGGTGAAGCGTGAACGCTGATTGGTTGACCTTCGCTCCCGCGGCGGGCGTGGCATCACGAGACAAGAAGGGCGGTCGCCATATTGGATCAGTGCCAAGAAGACGCACGGACGCTGCAGGGCAAAGGAGGAGGAAGAAGGGACTTGTAGTCGACCAAAAGTCTCCAAAACCACATCATAAGACGCGCCAACCTGGTTAGTTCCCGCTCATAGTGTCATTAGGACACGCGGAGCTTCGTACTCCGCAAATCTTCGATTATTAAACTTCGTTTTCGTTGAAAACATTCGACTGCGATGGAGGAGCAGTACACCCCCGGTGAGGGCCTCCAGTCCGACGAGATAGATCTGTTCGGGATGGACGATGGCCAATTCGACAACGCTCATGAGTCGGATTATGAATCCGCCTCTGAATCCACCGGGAGTGCGGTTACCGTTCGTGTAGCGGGGATCGGCTCCTATTCGACGGCTGATCGGGACAGCATGACCATGCCACCCCCGGCTACAGTCAACCTAGGGCCGTTGCCGTGGCGCAATGTCCCGAAACGCGTTGCTTCGAAAGACAAAGACAATTCGACGTCAACCCGGCTTAACGCAGCAGGTGATGAGGAAGAGGACGAGATGCCAGAGTTGGAAGAGGTAAGCCAGAAATTGCCTATCCATACAGTATCTGACGATGAAATGGAGGACTTCGTACGAATATCGCTGGCCCAGCAACAACTCATGGAGGTGCTGGAGTGCGACCCGCCGTTCGACACCTCGCTGAAGCTCCATCCCACACTCATGTCGATGGTGCTAGACAAGCTGGAGGAACATGGATTCGACCACCATGAGGGTACTTGGCTAGAGAGTTACGAAGGAGCCATCCGGGGAGCATATAAAAATGAGATCTTTGGAAAAATCCTACTGCGATGTGGTACGAACTTTCGGCATCTCCAACAAGCCAAGGCTATGGAGGAAGCAGTGCCCTCAAGTGATGGGAGCATAACCAGTACGAAGGGGAAGAAAAAGAAATTTTCCAAGACCAAAGGTAGTCGTAAAACTTCCAACGGCAGTACTCCTCCCAATACTCCGCCTGAGTCCGAGGTATCCGAACCTGCCCCAGTCCAGTCCGAATGCTCTTCGAGTACTTCCCAGTCGGCTTCAACGTCATTCGAAGAACCAACTACGACCACCGGGACTACTGAGTCTCCATCCGAATCTCTTCCGAAAGCTCCGGGACCTTTACCAGTCCCATTCGAAGAAGACTCAGCTAGCGTGGAGTTGGCTCCGCGGGAGATCCATTCGGATACCTCAGGATCAGTTGAGCAAGAAGCTCGTTATGCTCAGGTGGTTAGAGAATCCGATGAACTCAGGGCAGCCAATGAACAGTTACGGCTAACTCTGGAAGCTATGCAAACTGCCCCCAGAACGCCAATGACTCGAGCCCAGTCCCGTAAGAACCCCAATCCACAACAAAAAGGACGGTCCGTATCCGACGCTTCGGATCTGGAGGAGGTCCCCTTTGAACTTCCAAAGAGCCAGAAACGGAAGGCGAAGAAGAGTGAGGCACGACAGCCATGTGTACCTCATCCTTCGCCTCCCCAAACTACTGCGATTAATATGTCCCCAACCGTGAGGTTGGTGGACGTAGTATCCAGTACGGCCTCTACCCCTTCGACGCCTCCTAGGGCACCCACCCGGACGCATTCGGCCCCTCCAGCAACTCCGACTAAGACTTCAGTGCAGGTCAAGGTACCTGCATCTCCGTCTACGTCCTCCGAGTCAGGGCAATCGAACACGCCACCAGTGGTTTTGTCGCCCCCTCCAGCTGCAGGGGCAGGTGCCTTGGCAGACGTCCCAAGTTCTCGGGTGGAGGACATGATTTGGCGCAATGCCAGTGGGGGCTTCAAGAAATTTAGGCCCGAGTGCATGGAACACTGCAAGCGATCGAGGGATATGTATTCGTGTCCCAAAGAACCGGACCATGAAGGATTGTCTGATGACGAAGAATGGATGAGATCCAATATGGGTTCACCCAGTTCCTGGTCATGGACAGAAAACTGGTTCGGTCGGCTGCTGGATCGAAAACAGTTCCCCGAGACCTACTACAACCATGAGGGCCGCCCCAAAATACGATGGGCGATGGCCCGGTACAAGGAAGGGGTAAGGGAGGATTGCCCATTCGATTCCTGTCGCGTCTACTTCGCACATGAGAACCGCCCCATGCCTACTCGTCTTCGATTCATGCGACATCTCGTGGAGAAGCACATGCACCACCATGCGATGTATGTCTGCGCTGATGTTGGCAAGTCAAACAAAAGGTGTTCGGGTATGTGGACCCCTCGAAGAGGCCGAATGATCGAGCACCTGATACAATGTCATGGCCAAGCCATGATGTTGGCCAGAAAGAACGTTGGAGATCTCCATGCATCACTGGTGGCAGGCCTGGACAAAGTAAAGTTCGAAACCATTACGATTGAGACCTTCCAATTCGGGAAGGTCCAATTAACCCGGAATTCGAAACAGTCAGCTGTCTTCCAGCGTACTGATCGACGTGGTCGGCTGGACCTGAACGACACCTTGTACAAGGAATTGTACGACTGGAGAGCGGCCAACCCCCTTCCAGGGAAACGAAGTGAGAACAGGAGTCCAGCCACTTCCGAACCTGACTGCAAAAAGGTCAAATCCGAGGTTCCGGCTCCAAGAGCTCCAACTGCAGCACGAGGGCGCGCGACAACGATTGAGCACCGGTCCCCACTGAAGGACTTGCGTCCTAACTATGGTCCGGACTTCTCAGCCCCCAAGGGTCGTTCCCAGCTGCAAACCCTTCGTCCTCTGACCCCTGGTAACCTGGCCAGTAAGGCTGAGTACCCTTCAATGGACTTCCCTGGTCCGGAGGTACAGACTGAGAAGGATCCGTACAAAAATCTCCCTACGGGCATCTCTGTAATGGATGCCATCCACCAACCGGACTCACGGGACGTGGAGATGGCGGATTCGGATCACTTTGTGCTGCCTGGGAAAAAGGACTTGGTGGTGACGACCACCAACCTCACTCCTCGGGCAGAAGACAAGGTGAAACCAAAGGCTGACAGTTCTACAAAGTCAGTGGGGCGTAAAACCCCTGCTACTAGTGCGGATTCGACATCCATGAAAACTGAGCCTGTGGTGGACCCGGTTCCAGTGACCACTTCGAACCCAGTCACCACCACACCAACGACAACTGCTGGAGGAGGGAAGGCAGCAACTGTTGCAGCCACCCTACTCACCACCACTACTACTACTGCCACTGTGCCCTATAAGCCCAGTGTTCGTGAGGAACCAGCAGTGGATCCAAACCAGTGGTATGATCTGATGATCAGTGGTGAAAACATTCGGCCGAGGATACAGATTCCGAAGGACTACTTCGAGCCTCCAAAGGCTCCGGATGCGGTGGTGCATAAGGAGCTGTACGAACGATGGTTGCAGGAACACCTGGCTGGCATGCAACGATATGCAGCCGGTGTGGCGAGAGCATCAGCCGACTATGCCATCACCATGCAGGGCAAGGAGGTCGAGAGGCTGAGGAAGATCTTCGAACAGCAACGGATTGACGAACAATCGGAGCCAGATAAGGTGATCGAACTCACCAAGCAGCTGGCACAATCGAAGAAAGAACTCTCAACAGCTCGTTGTCTGCAGAAAGCTGCAGAAGATACTCTGGACGATCAGGCCAAAACGATGAAGGCGCTGAACGTTAAGTTCATTCGGGTATTCGGGATAGGACTCACCCAATGGAGTGGGTCACTCGAAGAACTCCAGAGCGTATTGAAGGACTTATAAGCTAACTTGGGTGTTCGGCTGTTCGATTGTGTGATTGAGGACTTGTGCATATGATGCTTCGATGATACTGTAATAATTGTGTTGTTATTATAAAACATCCATGATTAAGGTCATGATTCGAAGGTAAACATAAGCCAGGTGGAAAATGCATAATTGTCAAGAAATGTCTTCGTTGTCTAAAAAAAAAAAAAAAAAAAAAAAAAAAAAAGGGGTGTTCATACTTTAAGTAGTATAACTTATACTACATACTATGATTCGAACCAAAACTGTACATAATGTTCGGTGCCTACTTTTATCTCCAAAATTTTTTCTTTTTGGACATAACAACTGGTATTCGGATTTCGAGAGTATATCTATTGTTAAGATATAAAGGCATATATCGGTTGCCTCATATGGAGGCTAATATTACTACATTCCTTGGTTATAAGAGTTAATGTCACAACTATGTTGGTTCCAAGTATTTTTACATAATTCCAATAGTTCACGTAATTACCTCTCCTGGGACGGTTCGCCCACATAAATATTTTCGAGCCATTACTTCTGTGTCATTCCGTCCTAAAAAAGTCACATATTGTGCAATCTCAACTTACCTTAAAATGATTAATGTAGTAACCATTATTGTATCTCAACGAAAACCATACAGAACTGTGATCACTATAGTTAGAAGTAGTATAGAACATATATTCGTATATATTCATATCTTTATTAAAGATGGATACTCACGTATCTATCTTGTCGTTATAGTGTTGGATCTATAAGATCCCTGTTTTGTACATAGAGATGTAAGTGTTGTTTGGTGTAACAGGTAAAATCTAAAAATCTGTAATTGTACTTTCTACATGTAAGTGTAAAAACGTATATCGTACCTTCAAATGTACCCCGGTATTGTCATCATGTACACTGATATTATTCTCCCATATTCGAGTATATTATATTATATCAGATGTATTTCGACCCTGGTTATAATCTGGTGGGGGTGATGTAGGGGCACGAATAATACGTGTACATATAAGGTCCGTGGAGTCAGAGCGGTAAGTGCCTCCAACGGACACTAGGTGGCAACACCTGAGCCATGTCCTTTCGGTTATCCGGTAGCGGAGCCGGGCAGGGCACTCCAGACGGCGCTACGGAGGAGTGCCACGTCGACACTGCTTGGTCCGCGCTCAGGGTATATAAGAGGCCGAGGTTGGCTACATCACCAGTTAGTCCTAGGACGAGCTCTGACCCGCACCTTTCGTACCTTCGCTTTGACAGGGGCACCTACACCCCTCCCACGTTATGGACTCTGCACCAGCCATGCTGGCACAGAGCTTAACTGTCCGGTATCGCTAATGCTTCGAACTATCGATAGAATCCTGTGTGTCTTCGAATGGTTGAAAGACCAAGTGAACCGAGTGAAAAACCTTCGTGTACTTTTGAGGCTGTGATCGAATAAAGACCTGTTGCATTCAAACCGAATTTGGAACCTGTGTTCGTGTTGTACGCATATGAAACCCCTACACTATCTAAAATTGTGAAGATGGGGACTGGTTGGGTGAGTACTTGGAATACTCGAGGTGTTTCTTGGAAAGGCCAGAAAGGTTTCACAACCAATCGTTCTTTCTGCATCATGTGTAACATTGCAGGGAATGGTCATGACTTGTTTGTGTGCAAGAACTGTACAAAGTATAAAATGTGAATAAAGTAACCAAAATAATATTTCTTGCCTTGTGTTTGTCTTTAGCATGTGACGGCATTACTCAATGTCATTGTTGACATTTATTTCAACCACGTGGTCTTAAACACGTGTCATTGTTGACATTTATTATAAGCACGTGGTCTTCAACACGGGTACAAGTGAAGTAGGTCATGTTGACATTGTACTAGCCAATCAGAAGCTTGTAAAGTATGTCATGACCTCTGATGACGTCACTTCCTGTCATTTAGAAGCTTCTGATTGGTTGACAGAGGTCACTTCCGTTCTGCAAGTGTCAACTGACCTAGATGCACCCGTTTACTACGCGCTGAATATGCTCCTATATACTACTTCCGATCCCTTACCTTTCTCGGTGGAAATAGCTGATAAAGAACTCTGAATTGTTGGTTTGGGAGTTGCTCCAGCAAGATCAGACGCTTCTTTGCTCGCCAAAACGGTACCCGGATGTGCGCCACTTCCGGTGGGTAACAGGAACGCCGACCTCGTTCCCACGCCAAATTTTGGGTTAACGTCACGGACGCCTCCACAAAGTGTAAATACCCCTCCCGCGGTGCCTGTTTGGTACATATCGAATCAAATGCTGTTGAGGATCCTCAAATACAACCCAATAGAGTACACAGGGTACAAGAAATATATATAAAAACATAATTAAACGCTGGAAAGGCTATAATGCTTGGAGGCGTCTGTGACGATAACTCGAGTTCCAATACACTATATTGCCCATAAGGGAGAGTAAAAGTGGGCGTGGCTCAATTTTTTTTTTGCCATGAGCTCACCCATTGGGAGGCTCTAGATTGCTGGTAGTAAGGATATTTAGTGAATACTATTAATAAAGATATAGGCCCTTTTATTAACGTCACAGACGCCTCCGAAACATGTAGTTGCTACATTTGAAGGTCACTGTTGACAAAATTGCGTGGGATATGAAAGTGTAACGAGCCGATTTGTTCACATAACATATATAGCTACTAGGAAATGCTGTTTAGTGATAGTTTTTGATGTGTCAGTTGACATGAGGGCCGCGTTAAACATGGATAATTAGCTAAAAAACATGGATTTTAGCCATTTTTCAACTTTGGAGGCTCATAAATCAGCAAAAAATCATTGTATGTGCAAAATTAAAATTTTTTTCCGAAAGCCTAGAGTATGCCCTCTTATGAAAAACCAACAAAGACCATA
This sequence comes from Harmothoe impar, assembly GCA_947462335.1. NCBI lineage: Eukaryota > Metazoa > Annelida > Polychaeta > Phyllodocida > Polynoidae > Harmothoe > Harmothoe impar. The sequence continues at coordinate 82,393,491 of OX381706.1, read as the reverse complement.
CTGGTGTATGTATTTTTATTCTGTGGCTCTTGCAAAGCAGAAAATCCCCCAAAACCCAGATCAGCATCTTTTTTCGATCCGACCCCTATACATGCTGAACGTGAAATCCACGCAGTATGAGGTTGAGCTTGACCGAAATAAGCATAAAAAATGACTGCCAAGTGATTTAATGGCATGTCACATGATTGAATATCTGAAACCAAAATCATGACAATTGGTTCTCGGTACCTTTGAACCAGTATGTGCAATCCATCCTCTAGCAAATATTTTATTACACTACCTTGGAAATACCGAGCTGGTGAGAATAGAGCAATTTGTGATATCTGTAAATATGTTTATTATGAGTATTTGTTACCTGAGCAGGTTACCTTTTCTCATGCCTGCTGGTTTGGCTAATGTGAAAAACATGTATACTGACGTGAACTGTTGGCCAATAAAATCAATCAATCAATCATGTGACTTATGGTTTTACCATATATCATAAATGTACAAACCACTATAGCCAATAGAGATGAATTTAAAGCCTCAGAAACCTCAAACCTCACCTCACCTGTCTGGTACAGACGGCCGGTATGTAGACTGGTACTTAGACAGGACACGCCGGGATGGGCCGCACCAGGTGCCGTATACGGGATAGACCATGTCCATCGGGGATGTGATATCTCTGCTCCCCGGCAGGGAAGGGGGGCATGCTGGGGGCCCTTGATGGGGGGGTCCCTATGTCGCATGTCGATTTTAAGAAATGGCCATGCTGCATGTCAAATGTCTATGTCACTTAAAAATGCACATGTCCCATGTCAATTTTAAGAACTGTCCATGTCCCATGCCACTATCTTTTTAAGCCTCATGTCGCATGTCACTAGGCCTCATGTCGCATGTCGAATTTAAGAAATGCCCATTCGCCATGTCGAATTTAGGGGTCTAGGGCCATATGCTGATGGTACACGTAACGGGGTATTGAGGAGTTTGAAAAGGGGTGGACAGCACTATTGATAAAAGAAATTCTCATTGACAATTTGTTTTTGGCTTAATTTTACCTTGAAAAAAAAGTTTTCCCCCCCAAAAAAACGGGGGGGGGGCACACGATCTCTAAATCAAGTTATGTTTCTGCCAAGGGGTGGCAGGGGTAGATATGGCCCAAATTATAAGTTGTATACATATTTAATGTACGTCTCATATTGGGGATGAGAAACGTGAGTCGAGATGTTGAGTGTGTTTCTTTTGTCTCTCTGTGTCCGTATCTATCCTCTTTGCTTTCCCTTTCCCTACCCCACCCCTCAACGTTAGACCAAGAAGTGTATTTACATCTTTTTGTACGAAATATTCCTATTTGTATTAATTCAACAGGCTATAAAAAAAATGCTAATAATAATTTTAAAAAAAAAATATATATATATATATATATGTATATGTATATATATATATATATATATATATATATATATATATATATATATATTTATATGTATGTATATATATATATATATATATATATATATATATATATATATATATATATATATATATATATATATATATATATATATATATATATATTTATATGTATGTATATATATATATTGTTGCCCACTGTCAAATCATTGAATCAGTTAAGTATTCTCAACGAGGGTTGGTCATCTTGAGCTTGACAATATTCTAATTGACATTAAAGATTAGGAGCAAGGACTTACATATCAAATGAACATAACTCAAGTTTCCTCCTTATTCTACTCTACGATGATGCAATGATCTAAAGGCATTACCGATGGGTATTTGAGAAATAATTAATTATAGGCTGTTCGAAAAAGATTTTGATGTTAAACGTTGAAAAGTACCGTAAAAATTTATCCGAAATTCTGCAAAATACCAGAAAGGGTGTCCCTCTTATAAACAGTTTATATCATAATACTGACCTTCTCACAGAATTCCTTCCCTTTTCCCTGATATAACGCCAATTTCACCCTTATCGTGTGTCATATTCCCGCCCCTGTGAATATGATTATATATTGTTGGTGACAGACCTTAGCTAAGGTTCGCCCAACAGTCACTAGGGGGAACCTCTACTCCCACACCTGTGTGTGTCCGTCTCCACAGACGCTATTCGGACCCCAACGGGTCAACAACTTCATATGTATTTTCTCGGTGTCTCGGTTTAAGTTTTGAGTGAGTTGAGTTTTAACATTGTTACCTGCTTTTCCATGTCTACGGTCTACCTAAATATTAGCTAAGACAATTTAACTCTTACAATAATGACGAAAATATCGCCGCAAACTGATGAGCAATATAGAAGAGAAACACAATGATGTTATATTTGGGTACACTCATATTCAAGGCATAAAGAATATCATGGTGAAACATCAATTTCAGTTTGTTTTCAATTGTTAATATAATTGTTATTTGATACTAGCTGTGTGAAACTAGCTGTAAACATATATAAAAGGATACTTGTTTTTTCTTTTTTCTTTGTTAAAAAAAAGATTTAGTTGCTATTGATTTTAACTCTAATGAATACTATCATTTGAAATGTATTGGCCTTGTCAACAAGTTTGGCCGGCTAGGTGGAGGGGCCGAGATTCTGCCCCTTTGTTTCACTATAGGCCCCCTTCCCCTATACAAATCTCCATTACCGCAAAAATAACAACTTTATATCCAACCATATGTACTAGGTATACTTTCATTATATCCCAATCCATCTATCTAGTTTATCATTTAGATAGCCGCGCGAGTAGACAATGGTGTGCCCCTCCATGGGTAAAAAACGACACGGGCGACACGGCCGTTTTGGGTCGTTTTAAAAATCGACGGACACAGGAAAATTAGGGGTAAAAATCGACAGACAGGAATTTTTCTCTAAGTTCTTATATACTAAAAATCGACACACTGACACGGTTCATCTGCTAAAAATCGACAATACCCATGTAGAGGCACAATGGTGACTGTTTTTGTAAGTACCTAATTCTGTGAATCGGTGAAAAACGAAACTAAAACGGCTTGAATCGAGCAGGAGGGTGTGATTCGTACATATTAGTCCCCGACAGTCTGAGGCCCGACGTCCATAAGGGTACAGGGGTATGCCGGAGTTTAATATCTTAAACAAAGATTGAGAGATCAAATTTAGAATATGAATCCCAGTCTTGTTCCTTGGAGTTCTACCATTGTAGCGGCGGCCGTGGTACAGGATAGTACCGCCGCGCCTCGCTAGGGGGCGTCACTGTCAGCCACGGACGCCACAGCGCCGCCATCTTTAATCTCAAGGTGAGTGATTTTTGCTGAAATATTTCCCCAAATACCAGACTACAAAGTGCACCTACTTCTGTGTGTGATATAAACAAACTGATGGCGACGTCCTCACCTGCCGAGTCCTTCCATACCTTGGGGTGCAGAGGCCCCCCCCCCCCTCAGGTCGGAAAGTCGTCGAAATTAAGAGCTATTAAGGGCCCAACGTCGCTTTTTTAGACCATTTTTAGCTTAACCCAGGTCGCCTGGAAAACAGCCCAGGTCGCCAGGTCGCTTTTGACCCATCTGGAGCCACATACCTGAATGGGTATCGACCCCTAAAATCAACATGGCGACATGGCTTTTTCTTAAAACCGACATGGCGACATGGCAATTTCTTAAAATCGACATGGGACATGGCCATTTAAGTGACATGTGACATGGCCATTTCTTAAAATCGACATGTGACATGGGGCTTAGTGACATGAATAAAAGAAAATCTCATTTAGTGTAAAGTATGCTACCCAACTATTTCTTCAAATTCCGTCCTTGTGGGTAGGGTAAGCTCACCTATGTCCGACCTACCACCATGAGTCGACCACCTACTGCACCATATTGCCAGGTATCTATACTATATAGGGTATTAGAAAGTTGTTGGCACGTAATTTGAAGTGTTATTGTTTATTATAAAACCATTATATTTTAAATATTCATTTGTTTTCGTATACATATCATGTCAAGAACTGAGACTGTATGACCTGTTTTGAGATGAGAGAGATCAATAATTCTCCATTAATATCTGTCTTCCATGCTTAATTGTCTCAATGGGCCTAATTAAATCCATTGTATAATGAGTGAAATGAATGAAGGCTTATCTAATGAACATGAATCAAAGCAGTCTTTATGGAGATATTCATTTGCATACACTTGAGAGGTTACCCATCTAAACTCACTAAATTCACCATAAGTCGACCATAATTTCACCATGAGACGACCTTGTTCTACAAGGCATTAGCTGGTACCCTATACTCATGCTGATTCTACAAGGAATCCTACATAATATACCTACTTTATATAATGTCCCAACATCAAGAAAATACATTATCAAATGCAAAATAACAACTCAGCATGATTCTGCTAAAACCTGTCTAAGTAGTTCCAATTTGTCTGGATATAACTTCAAAGTACTTCCTACTGTTTAATTGAATATAAATTTGGTCAACTCTAGGTAAGCTTTGGTCGACATTGAGTGAAAATAGGCTGTATTAAATTCCGTAATATAAGGCCAGAAATGTATACATAATATTATAAATAGGTTTACCAAATATGGTTTGTCCGAACCCCTGAACCAGTGTTTTCCATCTGATACAGCAGGTATGATATCATAATGATTCTACATCACACAATTAAACTTCTCCTGATGGTCATGAAAAACAGTGACGGGAAGGGTTGACCTATGGTGAATCTAAAAATTCCTGGGGCCTATGGCCCCAGAGCCCAATTGTATCAATTACGGTGCCCCTACATTCACCCCCCCCCATCTACCTCCCCCCCCCCCCTCCTTACCTGCTGAGTCCTGCCATACCTGGGACATCACTCAGGTGACAAGTATCCATGTAGGACGTCGTCAATGTATCCCCCTGTCCACCTACACATGTGTGTGTGGGGAAACTGGGGGTTTTGTCTCCTGACGCGTTGACGTGATAACCACAGAGGGTCAGGGTCATTCATATTGACGTAATCCCCTTTGTAATTTAGGGAGTGGTCCATCGGGGACAGACCTAGTAACTATAGCTACACTGCCTGAGGCCACTAGTAGAAATAGCACAAGCTTCTAGACGCTATTGGATCATGTTCCTGCCACAAATAGAAATTCTGTATCAGAATTAGTAATAAACCATCTTGATATGGGATGTACTGAGATTGTTAAGGGCCATAACCCACTAGCCGATTTGGGGGCATTATCGGCCAATACACCCTCAACAAACAGACCCAATGCAGTACTTTGTAGTATAATTCTGTGGCTGTATCGGCCGATAATGCCACCAAATCGGGTAATGGGTTATGGCCCTTAAAGCTTGTTATATAAGCGGCTTCTGTAACTTAATTCTTATCTCATCTAATTAATGTGGTATCAATCCTTATTTATCTAACCAAATCTCTGCTCCCCGCCAGGGAAGCTGGGATTGTGCTAGCCACTCGCCAAATCGCCAATGGCGAATTTAAGTTCATTTTGGCTGATAATGCTATCCATTGAAAGTTCGCCAAATTTAAAAAGACAAAAAAAAATAAAATAATAAACAACCCTTGACAACCCAGTGATGTCATTTGTGAACGTTTCCGTTCCCAATTAGAATTGTGCATTTTAGCTCGGAGTTTACTTGACTTGAAAACTCGTGAGAATTCGTTCATCCTCTAGTCCCAACGGGGAGGGAGCCATTGAGCATTGGGGGGAAGGCGCTTTCCTCATACTGTCGTGGTATAGCGCTGGTCTCAAAAGAGCGCCAGGTTTATTTTAAGTGCAGGGGTATAGAGGGGGCTTGCAATTCATTGTTTACACTGAAAAAGTAAACATGTCTCCAGACTCGTTGAAGTGACTATCGTAAAATAAACAAGTCAAAAGTTGTCTAACCTATCAGGTTACCATCCCACAAATAGAATCTGGAGCTGGCAAATGGCGGGTTTTGGGCTGGCACATGCCAAGTGGGTCTTCTATCTCCAGCTAAAAGACCTGCTTCCTTGTCACTTAGACGAGTTTTTGACTCGTTTATTTTATAACCGTCACTTTAAAGAGTGTGGAGACAAGTTTATTTTTTGAGTGTGAGGCCTAGGGAATGTTATTGTTGTTGATGATTTTTATTTGCATAAAAGATGATAATACAACACTGGATCTTTTTCATTTCCATGTCAAAGTCACCTCATGTAAAGAAGAGGGTTGGATAGTAATTAGATTATATTTCAGAGTCATAAGAGTCACTATAAAGGTCAGTTTTGTCTCATTCGAGTTATGACCAAGCTTTCTTTAAGGTTGCTAAAAACTTTGTATTGTCAACACCTTAAATAAGCACCTCAAATAAGTTCCTCAAATAAGCACCTCAAATAAGCACCTCAAATAAACACCTCAAATAAGCGCCTGTCTATAATGCAATGCCGGAGGTAAGGGCCTTGGCGACGGTGGAATAAATACTACAGGCCTTATTCAAATAGTGTATCCTCAAGACAATCGCAACTTCCCATATTTACCTAAATTAGTACACCAGTTTTTCTACACATGTACCCATTTATGCATTTTTATACGATAGCGAAAAATTTCGCCTATAGACATTTTCACAAATCCAAATTATCCGGAGGGAGGGTGTGTGTAAGGATGGGAAGGGCGGTGTTTGGGAAAAGCCCGGGGAGGAGGAGAGGGGGGCCTTATCCATAGTAATTTATTTAGGAGAAAAATTAAAATGCCGTGTAAAAAAAGTACATACATTCCCACAGGCTGACGTGCACGAAGGTCACATTGAACGATCGAAGTACATACTTATCCTCACGGGTGAGGGGAATAAAGAGAGACAAAATGTAAAAATAATGAAGTGGATTCCCCTGGTGGGAGCGTGGAAGAGGGGATCGGGAAACGCGCCTGCCCGGCCCCCACACCTCCCGGCCTCCCGCACGGACGCTACACGGACGCCGGCCGCACACCGCGTTTTCCGATCCTGTGTATTATCTCTCCCGCCGCTCCTCATTCTTGAATCGTTATCAAGTATAGGCCACTCAAAATCTCAAAATAAAAAGTTGTTTCTCATTACCAAACAGTGAAATATACACTGTAAAAAGTGGGACCAAAATTACCTTCTTTTGTACTGTAAATCAACAGTATATTCTACTGTCCATGCACACTGATATCATAGTACAAAATGTATACATTGTAAATCTACAGTATATATCATACTGTGCAGCTAAACTAACTTCTGAGAGTTTATGACGAGGGCGTGTTTTTATTTTATCAATTAGATTGTTTTTTTACTTGGGGCCTAAATATATATGGAAATTCAGACTTTTCTCAAACAATTTTCACATTTTAACAATTCGGAGTTTAGTGGTTGGCAAACATTGTTATGATGCAAGTTATTCCCAGCTGACTGCATTTATAACTGACAGCATAAGCTTTAATAAAATTTGCCAATATTTTTCCAATTTTAACATATTTTTCATCAAAAACGTAAAAAGACTAGATCCCCCACGATTTTCATGTTGCGCGCGGTGATGAGAAACGAGTTTATTCTTTTTGAATGGCCCACGTATACACGGACAGGGGTCTTGTGACTGATAAAATGGAGTTGTTGTTGATGTAGCTTGTCTGGGAGTATCGATCTATAAACGGGAAGGGTTATAACAACAATATGAAGAGGTTAGCGACTCAACATGATGGGATTTCTTATTTGTATCGGTTTCCTCACTGTCAGCATTTTGTAGCATCTCCGCTGGAGGCAGCCTGGACTCCATTTTGACGCTGTTTCATCTTTCTGTGTACTTCTTATTCATCTAAAAGACGTTGTTGTCATTCCGTAATATATATTAATGTTTTTGAACCTCTGCAGTTTTTTTCAATGGCGACAAATAACAAGGCTCATGCAGATACCTTTTTTAGTATGAGAAGGTACAGAAATACTATCCCTGTGTATAGTGTGTGTATTGGGAATATATCCCGGGGAGGTGTCTCAGCTCCAACCATACCTGGAGGACTGGTCATAATTTGGAGTGATATGGGTCTTTTTCAGCCCCAAGGGAGTGGAGTGGTGTACACCTATATGGGTATGCTTTTTAGGTACAACCTCCATTATTCCTATATGGGTGTGGTATCTAGGACTGACTCACAAGCTTAACTGCTTAACTCTTCCTTTTCCCCTTTGAATTACAGTATATGGTATAATTCTTTAATCAGAAATATCAAAATGTATACTTAGCCCTTTACAGTGCCATTGGGATGTGGTATCAGGATCCATGCATAGAGGCCTTGCACAAATATGGGTATGCTTTTTGCAGAATTTACACAGGAATGGGGTTATATTTCTAGAAATCGCAACACATCTATATAGGTCAGATTTAAGTCCCATGACCACACATTCCGGAGAAAACAATCGAAGACACCTCCCTGGGGAATATATACATAGAGAGAACTTGTACAGCCATAGGCCCTATAATAAATTGCTGGGAGATATAGGGTTACAAATATGACAGTGGCGGATCCAGGATTGTCTGGAGGGGGGGGGGGGCAAACCTGGCCAGCCCGGAGTCACTATCTGTTTGCCTTGAGCATTTTATGTTTGTTATACTAGGGGGTTTGCGGGCAAGCCCCCCAAGAAAATGTTCTTTATCTAGACTTGAAATGGTGCATTCTCACACATTTTAGGACACAATTTTTCAAGGCTCAGCCCCCTCCCCTCACCCATCATGATCAGAGGCCCCCAGTTAAGCTTTATGAATCATACTCCACTCTTTATCTCTTTCCCTCTTTTCTTCTCATTTCCCTTTTTTTTTTTGGGGGGGGGGGGGGGGGGGGCGCCCCCCCCCTGGATCCGCTAATGATATGATATATAAATGGTGTATAGGAAAGTTCTTATGATGCACAATAAGATAAATCGTAAAAATAAAATGTGAATGCTCTGCATGGTAAATATACTGAGTTACACGTTTGTTCTCGGGATGCACAAAGGCAGCACTGGCGAATAACTCGCCGGAGCAGCATCGGTGCATACCCTTATATGTATATCATAGGCATGAGTAACTCGCCGATGCTTTACATTTATGAATCATAACGACGCATAACAAAGCTCATGCAAATATCATCATTGTACCGCTCAAATTCTGTTACATAACATTACGCTTCTGACCTAGTTTTGTTAATTGTTTTAAACTTACATTCAACGTGGGAAAAACACTGTTTGGCACATATCTCTTCCTCTTTATATGATATAAATCCCACTATCATTGACGTTACGGTTGTTTGCAAATAGGCTTGTGTCCACTAAAATTTATTAATCTGGTGGCGGCGTCAAAAACGTGATTTTTTTTCAAATTCACATTTTAGCGCCGACAAACAGCCTAATACATCCTAGTGGACACAGGCCTATTGCCGGGTTATGGTTTTCATTAATGGGTATCGACCCCTAAAATCGACATGGCGACATGGCCATTCCTTAAGATCGACATGGCGACATGGCCATTTCTTAAAATCGACATGGGACATGGCAAGTTAAGTGACATGTGACATGGGCATTTCTTAAAATCGACATGTGACATGGGGCTTAGTGACATGAATAGAAAAAATTCTCATTTAATGTAAAGTATCCTACTCGAATCTTTCTTCAAATTTCGTCCTTGTGGGTGGTCAAATTCCAAAATTTTGCTGGGGCCTACGGCCCCAAGAGACTCATAGTTGCCCCTAGATTTTCCCCTTAGTGACACTAGTGACATGGCTTTTTCCTTAGTGACAGATAACATGGCCATTTCTTAAAATCGACATGCGACATGGGGACCCCCCCCCATCTACCCCCCCCCCTCATTAGCTAGCTTGTGTCCACATTGCGACAAAGGAAGTAAACGATTTCACCTATTCCAGCATATTGTGTGTATTTGGGAACATATTTACAACTAATTGTCAACTTGAATTACTGTGATAGTGTGTCCATGCAATTGGGGTCGATAAATTCCTACCCAAACTGCAGAAGGCATAGAATAAAGAGCCCATTGCCCACTTCTGCATGCGCCGGTTGTAACACTTCGGCTGCAGCAAAAAAAATTCTGGGCGTCTGAGGGGAACCCCGAGGTAGTGGTGCATTATTCTCCACGCATTTTGCCAGCCCTTTTTTTTGTTGTTAAAAACTGATTACTCCATTAAAACCCGAGCTGGAGCTCCGCTACGCGATTTTGTCAATATAAATCAGTGTTATTCACATAAGTCTGACTCAAACCAAGGAATTATAAGACATACACTGAAAAAGTAAACTTGTCTCCAGACTCGTCGAAGTGACTATTTTAAAATAAATGAGTCAAAAGTTGTCTAACCTATCAGGTTAGCATCCCACAAATAGAATCTAGAGCTGGCAAATGTCGGGTTTTGGACTGGCACATGCCAAGTGGTCCTTCTATCTCCAGCTAGAAGACCCACTTCCTTGTCATTTAGACGAGTTTTTGACTCGTTAATTCGGAAGAGTCTGGAGACAAGTTTACTTTTTGACTGAAGGCAGGGAGGTATTCTGTAGACCCTGTCAGAGCTTTTGATAGCTGTTTATAAATATGTTTGTGTTTTTCTCGCACTAAGATTGTGTACCGGTATTGATAAATTCGACTGGAAATTTATCAAAATCGCCACACAATAACAATAACAAGCAAGAGTAGGGCAAAGTCAGTCACATAAGATGTTTATGTTTTTAAATATTTTCGATGCTCAAGTGGAAAATAGAATTGCAAAGGATATACATACGATTTAGGTCGCGATTTAGGTTCGGATTTCGTGTCTCCGAACTCATATCCAACGTGTGTTTACCTTCTAAAACTGTATAGACCTATGGTGCCTTGTAAATATACCGGTAAACGAACCCTAACAATATATTTCTGATCTCATCCTCTTTCTAATATATGAAACTAAATTTGTCTTATATCACACGTGTATTGCTTTGTTGCGTTTTGAATCCTTTATTGGCAGAGTAAATCATATGTCATTGGGCAGTTTTTCATTTGATCAATGTGCTCCAAATGACAAGTCGAATGATATTTTCTTTCTGGGTTTGTTTCCAATATCTCTCCTTATATTTGCAGGCGGAGGGAGGGGCTTTGTATACATCTTTCCTCCTCCATTGATATCTGAGAGTGATTAAACTTGGCATTTCTTTGAAAGACTTTACTTGTTAATATAATTCTTGCCAGATAAAAATGATTAAACTCAGACTCAACTCAAGGTAATCATATCTCCATGATCGAACAATTATGACATAACCCAATTTTGATAATTTTACATGTGCATTCAGGTGCATTTTGCGCACTCACTTTTCAGTTTCATACGTTTTCATTAAGCCCGTATCCACTAGGATATATAACACTGTTTTGTCGCTGAAAAACAGGTTTTGGCGCCGACAAAGCTGTTTTGTCAGTGTCAAAACCGGTTTGTCGGCGCCAGAACGGTTCTTTCGGCGAAAAAAAAAGTGTTATATATCCTAGTGGACACGGGCCTATTGTGACATAACAGCTATATTACAATAAGTTTTTCTTATTCGCCAATCTGGTCAATACATCAATTGCAGTTATAAACTGTGCGACAAGTGACTTTGCACACTATCAAAGTCAGTAACTTTTTAATAGGTGTGTGTCCACTATACGACAAGGGGAGTGGACGATTTGTGTGTCCACTATACGACAAGGGGAGTGGACGATTTCACCTCTTTGATGTCTAGTAATATATGCATATTTGGGAATATATTTTCAAGATATATTCAACTTTAAATGCAGGTATGCTGTGTCTACTAGGCGTGGTAAATTACTGCCCAGACTGCCCAGGGCAAACATGGACCAGGTTTTATAATAGAACAAAGAGCATATCGTCCACTTTCTGCACTAAACATCAAACATGTTGGATATTTTAATGTCCACTTTTGACGTCCACTTTTGACGTCCACATTTTGCTATTTAATTTTTGTATTACAGAATTTTGTAGTCACAGGGAAACAGAGCATACATTTAATATTTGAATATCTGTGTGTGACGTTGCAGTGCTCACTTCACTACCACTGTGATCCAAAAAAAATCGATTGATAAAAATACGCAGCCTTTTTTAATAAAAAAGGTTTGAATGCATTATCAGTGGAATTTTTTTTATAGAAAATACATTTAATATTTGTATTCAAATTCACGTTTTGACCAACGTCAAATTAACGGCCTGATATATGCTAGTGGACACAGGCCTAATAAGTCACTAACTTTTTAATATGATCGTAAGGTAATACTGAGTGTTAACAAGTTAACCAAAACCGAAAATGTAAAGGAAAATCCCCAGATATTGAAGAGGGTGGCCTCAGGGTGCTGACTCATGGGTGTACATGACTGATGTATAGGGGGCGGTCCTTAGCATGGTCACGTGATAGACACGAGTTGTTTGTCTGCTTTTTATGACAATTGATGTATATATACTACCGTAAAACCTCGCGTATAAGCCTAACTCGCGTATAAGCTGCACCCTGAGTTACGGCCGATCCTATAAGCCGCACTGGCGATCTGAATGTGCCGATTTTAGTACTGTATCATAGTGGCAAAAACTCGCGTATAAGCCGCACCCCGACCCTGGGCTGATCCTATACAAGCCGCACTGCCGATCTGATTTCGGGTACTAGCCGCGGCTTATACGCAAGGTTTTACGGTAGTATATATGCATGCTCACGGATATACATAATAAACAGCAACTAAAGTATACATTGCCATGGTCCCCCTGGGGATTTCCTTAATTTTCCCATTGTGTGCCGTATATAGCACTATAGTGATTTAAAGCCCTTTGTCTATATATATATGGTATGCGGCATGAATGAAGTCCTGGCGAGTAACTCGCCAATGCAGCATTCCAACCTCATGCCAACCACATTGGGTTGATACACTCCCAAGGATCGGCATGATGCAGCCCTGGCGAGTTACTCGCCAGGGCTGCATTCATGCATCGTGACCACAATAACCATGGCACCTTAAAGCACTACGCGGCCCGTGGGAGGTCCCAGGGTATAGGGCATTAGCGAGATGATCAGTGGGCAGCGCCATTTCCACTGGTCCTAGGTCTATTCCCAGTACTCACAGCAACCAGCTTAGCCAAATCTCGTGGCCGAAATTAGGGTACAAGCAGGGTGCAGGTATTGTGAATAGGTTGTACCTGGACACTCCTAATGTCACCTGTGTCCAGTATAGTGTAGTGGTTAGCACTGTGGATTTATGATGCAGAGTACCTGAGTTCAATTCTCTTCCAGGCAATGCCTGGTAATCGAATTCATAAGTAAAGCAATTTTGGAAACAGAATACATTATTCACAATACTAAAGAAAATTTAGAAATATATATTTAAAGGACATATTGCTATTTGGCCTGGTAGGGATTTGAACTTGGGCTCCCAGCATTATGAGTCCACAGTGCTAACCACTACACTATCCTGGACAAGGTGATACAAGCATTGTCCAGTAACAACCTATTCACAATACCTGCACCCTGCTTGTACCCTAATCTCGGCCATGAGATTTGGCTGAGCTGGTCCTTGCAGAGCAAAGGGTTATGACTGTTAACAGTGGTCCAAAAGGTGGAGCCACTGTATCTCGCTAATGCAGAATTCAAGGGTCCTATCCAGAAACACGGGTAGACTGTACATCTTTCTTTTTTTTTTCATTAAAAAAAGAAGAATTCCCAGTGCCTACACTCCAGGTACAAATGGGACACCATCCATGTTCAGGCTTTGCAAACACAACCCCCGTGGTTTGTAGGTTGAAAAGAAATTCACCTTTTCCCTCGAAAAAAAGAACCTTTAGGCCTCTGAAATGTAATTATAGCTATTTATATTTTGCCAAAAGCCCTTTTTGAATTTCCGCAATGTGAGACTTAATAGATACCTTTTCAGCAAAACACCTTCTTTTCAGCAAAGAAAAAACAAATAGAAAAAATTGACATTATTAGAGGCTGAAAAAACACCCTTTAGGCCACTCAAAAAAAAGTGGTTTTCATCACCAGGGCTTTTTTCCTTTTTATTAATTCGCGGGGGTAAAATGTATATGATTATATATGTTTTTGGTGACCAAAATTCACATTTGAGTAGTTAAGAATTAGTCGATTTTTTAAAGTAGGGAATTTGTAATCTATCCAACTGCATTACTTTTAGTATGAGGCCACTCAAAAAAAAGTGGTTTCTCATCACCAAGGTCTGAGAAATCTGACGAGGGAGGCTTTTTTTTCTTTTTACTCGCACTCCAAAATGTATAGGATAATTTATGGGTTTCTTTGGCCAAAATTCACATTTAATTGGTTAAGAATTAATTGATCTTTGAAAGTTGGGAAAATGTAAATTATTTCTATACCACTGCATTGCTGGCATTATGAGCTTTAATTTGATACCAAATATGACCAATTTCGTCCATTTTGATGAGGTTTTTCATCAAAATTTGGCAAAAAAAAAAGTTTTCCCCAAAACCTGATTTTTATGATGCGCGCAGTGATGAGAAACCATTTAATTTTTTTAAGTGGTCTTATCTCAACGTTTTCCGAGCGTGGATGGAATCTGCTCAGGGGCTGAGTGTGTGTGTGGGGGGGGGGGAGGGTCGTGTATGTACATGCTGACTTCAGGGTCCCAGGACCACAAGGATAACACACACGTGTTTGGCTAACCCTCTAACGACTGCATCGTGATTTAAAGGGACTCGCTACTTGTCACAAGATTACTGATGTTCTATCGACTTTTGCATATAACTCAGGATTATGTTAGTTTGATTTATTATCTAATAGAAAATCAAAAGAAATTGCCATGTCAAGGTACTAGGTTTCATAATACTGCCATTTGAGCAAAGGAGTACCTTAACTATAGAAATGGATAGGAAAACTCATCGTGATTTAATGCATCATGATCACGGTAGACATGATACATGAATGCAACCCTGGTGGGTAACTCACCAGGGCTGTATTCGTGCATCATACAGACCATTTGGGGAGAGTATCAACCCCATGGCATGATGCATGAATGCAGCCCTGGTGGGTTACTCCCCAGGGCTGCATCTATGCATCATGACGACCCCCATGCCGAGTGCATTATTAAAGCGCTATGCGGCCCTCAACCCTTTAAGGACAGATGTCACTAAAAGATGACATTTATTGACGTGATGCACCAATGCAGCCCCGGCGAGTAGCTCACCGGTGTTACATTGGTGCATCATGCCGAGCCTTCGGGAGTGCCTCAACCTCATACGGTCAGCATGATGCTTGGATGCAGCACTGGCGAGTTACTCGCCAGGGTTGCATTCATGCATCATGACGACCAAGGGCATGATACATTTATGCATTATGCCGTCCTTAAAGGACCAGGACATGCCCAGGTTGTTGTCATAGTTACCCCAAAACAATACACAGATACTAGGCGCCAAACAGTGGATCACTTTCACCCTTAGAGAGAAACTACACAGAGAAAATAAGTAGAATCACTGTGATGCCACATCACTGAGGTAGCTCCCCCCAGTGACTCCCTAACATTAGCAGGACTCTATAATAACTCTATAATAATTCTATAATAACTCCTATTTTAAGACTCCTTAATGATTGGGATTCACCTTAGAGTTGTGGGGAGAGTTGCCTCAGTGATTAAGTCCAGACTCTCATTTCCGAGTCACTGTGATTCTACTTATTTTCTTTGTGTAGCTTTTAAATAGTGACTAGAATAAGCGCCCCTGTGCATTTAAAGTGCCATGTACCCTGCGCCTTTGTATACATGTGCAAGACACTTACACGAGATACCAAAATGGTCTCAATTTTCATCTAACCTGTTCTCACAGTAAAGCTGTACTTATTTGAGACCCTTATTCAGTCCTTAGGTCCTGAAAAGGGGGGCGGTTAGATGTTGTCAAGGCCCTGATAAGCAAGGCAGTTAAAAAAAATGACATAAAACTGAGTAAGGTTTCTTGCTGAAAGTGATGAATAAAATTAATTTGGAAATTAGCCCGTATTAAACATCAGTGGTGGGTTGGGGTTGGGCAGTCCATTTGCAGATCATCCACATGCATACATAGGGCAATCAAATCCCCTATGCTCTGAAAAGTGGGGTGGTCAAATCTCCCAAGCTCTCGGAAGAGGGGAAGTAGGGCGGCAGTTGCTATCTACACTGGGCGAGTTACTCGCCGGGGCTGCATTGGTGCATCATGACGACAGATGTCATCATTGGCGTTGATACACACCTGAGAGGGCGGCATGAGTTTGAGTTTGAGTTTGATAAAATTTATTCATATAGTAAAACAACGGTTTGTAGTACATCTAGATTTGTCCAACGTTGAGTTACAATAATTCCAGGTATATAATTTTTAACACTTGACAGAGTATTCCGTTCCCTAAATGATTTTTTCAATGAAAAGGCTGCTGCTTGAACAGAGTCAGTTTTCGTTAGCCACCTTTATAACCATTTTAAAATATTAGATTATTTGATTTTATAATATAAAATATTACGAATTTCATAACTGAAGCATTATATTCAATTTTAGTTTAACAGTATGTACATCAATGAATATCTACTATGATTTATTATATACAGTTCATTTATAATTTAAACATTAAATTTTCTATGTACATCATTAAAATAATAACATTACAATACCTCACAGTATTTAATATATTATTTGTTATAAATTACGTGAATGGAATATTACATTCAAATTTTTATATATATATATATTTATAAATATAATAAATTAAATTTACCATGTATGCAGTTCAGTTATATTTATACTGATACATTGTTAATTTAATTATCTATGTACATCATTGTAAAAATAACAATGTAATACCTCATTATTAATAATGCATACCATTTCGCTCCAATATCACGGGACTTTACAGGACTTTACAGCATGATGCATGAATGCAGCCCTGGCGAGCAGACTCACCAGGGCTGCATTCATGCATCAAATACAAGACCGTCAGAGGCGTAGGAAGCACATCTTCATTGGGGGGGGGGGGGGGGCAGGGGGCCCACTCCAACCAACTTCAGATGTTGGCCTTTATCAATGATGTATCATATACACATTTGTATATTGTATAGTATAGAAAAGAAATATTTGAGCCCCTTTTAGTTCTGATTGGGGGCCCAGGCACCTCTGTCCTCACATTTCCCTATGTGGGAGAGGTAACGATTGGAAATTGTGTGAATTTTATTACGGTCTTGACAAGAAAAATTGGGGGGGGGCAAACATATTCAGGCCCCCCTTCTCAGTGATTGAGGGGGCCCGAGCCCCCTGCCCCCCCCTCCCTTGTCCTACGCCACTGATGATGCAGCCCTGGTGAGTAACTCGCCAAGGCCGCATTAATGTATATCATGGGCATGAGTAACTCACCAATCCTTGATTTGAAAAGAAATATCGTGTCTACCTAGAGTTATACTCATTGAATGGAGACTTGGATTTCTCCAGTTTCACCCATGCAGAAACAAAAAATCGCCAAGAATATGACATAAAAAATATCTCACGCACCTCTAGGGAAAGGCTGTTCGCGTTTTTTAGGCTATGCACCTTTCTCAGAGAGATCACAGGTCATGAAAAGAGGACCTCTCGAGTTCCTCTCAAGATGTTGTTTAGCAGGGGTGTGTCCGTATGATTGGTCGTGGCCTTTCAGTTTGTACAGTTCTTATCTTGTCTGGAGTGTATTGGGTCCCAAAATCTGTACGTTAGTGATTAACCATTTAAGGACCGCATACTGCTTTGATGCATTGTGCCCTTTATATCCATGATACATGAATGTGACGCTGGTAAGTAGCTCACCAGGGTTGCTTAAATCATCATGCTGACTCTACGTACAGTGCAGGTTTATTCCTGAAGGGTCGACATGATGCATGAATGCAGCCCTAACGCGGTAAATTCATGCATTAATTATGCCGACAAAGGATAAAGCACTCTGCACCCCGTAAAGGGTTAAAGTAATTACCTCATCTTTCTTGGTGAATGAGTTGTCTTTGACGTGAACAGGTTCAATAGTTAAAGATAATAAATATTAAAGATAAAAGCTTTCCCAGAAATGCACTGCCTTACCTCTTGGACATTGGCCTGGAGGTGTGTATCAACTGTCAACTTTACATGAGACCCTGGGTATCCCTTTTCTGGTAAAGATTCTAGATGCAATGATTTAATATACCCTTAATACCATTGAGACAATTGACCAAGCTGAATACTACAGTCACTGCATAAAATAATTTGAATAATTTTCAGCCTATAATACATGTAACAGCGTTTTATAACTGGCAGTGTAGAAATGAATTCCCAAGTGTGGGGACTCATGCAAGTCTGGTACCTTGGTGTGACCTGACCTTCACCTTGTCCTGGGACCTTGGCCAATCTGAGGCCTGGACACCCTGGGAGATAACGTGGTACTCTGAGAGTTGTTTGAGGGTTAATAATATATACAATGATATAACAACATGCATACAAAGTGTGAAGGTTTGCCCATTAATTTGGTGCCAGAATAAATGGTTTACCTATAGCAACATAAGTTCCAAGTAGTGACAAGAATTCATCGACACCGATACATTACCTTTAGGACAATACACGTATAAGGGGATAGGTGTCTATGCAAACGACTGTCAGCACCCCACCTCTAGTATTTGAGACATCACACAAAAGCTACATAATTTATTAATTAGCTTGTATTTACTTAGACCTTGTGAAAACCATTACTCCTCAAGAGGAGAAGTATAAAAGCATATTTCAGTTACTGCGTGACGTCTCCCTCTTTTTAGGTGTGTGGGAAAACTATAATGCCCTTCCCAGGAGGGATCATTTGCCTTTGCCGCAGCTTTTTCCTAAATACATACATTTCCCCATCGTCGTTGTCAGGGAAAGGAGGATATAAGTAGACCCCCTCCCCCTCCCCTCCTCTCTCCCCTACCTCCCCTCATCTACCCCCATCCCACCCTCTAGCTCCTCCCCCTAAGCCTCCCATCCAGCCACCCCCTCCCCCGAATACCCTCCCCATCCCAACTAAACCCTCCCCTTTCCCTAACCGAAATATCTATAACAGGAACCACACTCCATATATGGATCCCACCTTAAAAGGGCCGCGCCTTATAAGGGCCCTACCATATATGGGCCGCTCCATATAAGGAGGTACTAAAGATGTCAAGTGGAGCTCCGTATGTATGAGGTTACCCCTGCAGCATGCCCTTATATGGGCCTCCATGTAATATATGATATATGTGAGTAGGCTTATCCATGTAAGGGCCGCATGGTACATCAATACAATGGCCGTGACTATTGACAGTTCGAACTGTCAATAACAGAACAAAATTCCCTTATTGACAGTTCAAACTGTCAATACCAGGATATAATTCCCTTATTGACAGTTTGAACTGTCAATAAGGGAAAAAAGATTCTCTTATTGACACTTCCAAAAAGGAACTGTCAATAAGAGAAAAATATCCCACTATTGACAGTGTGAACTGTCAATAAGGGAATTATATCCTGGTATTGACAGTTTGAACTGTCAATAAGCGAATTCTATTCTGTTATTGACAGTTCAAACTGTCAATAAGCAGATTGATTTCTACTATTGACAGTTTGCACTGTCAATAGCCGGCCTACCTTGGTTTAGCTATTGACAGTTCAAACTGTCAATAGTGGAAAACTTTCCTCTTATTGACAGTTCACACTGTCAATAGTGGGATATTTTTCTCTTATTGACAGTTCAAACTGTCAATAGTGGTAAATTATAGGGCCACTGACAGTTCTTCACTGAACTGTCAATAGTGGGAATTTCCTCTCTTATTGACAGTTCCTTATCTGTCATAACCCTGAGGTCGATTTTGGTGGAAAAGTCGATTTTGGTGGAAAAGTCGATTTTGGTGGAGAAGTGATTTTGGTGGAGAAGTCGATTTTGGTGGAAAAGTCGATTTTGGTGGAAAAGTCGATTTTGGTGGAAAAGTCGATTTTGGTGGAAAAGTCGATTTTGGTGGAAAAGTCGATTTTGGTGGAAAAGTCGATTTTGGTGGAAAAGTCGATTTTGGTGGTAAACCGATTTTGACCAATTTTGTAGACAATACCGATTTTGGCCGATTTGGATACAAAACCGACTTTGACCGATTTTGGAGACAAAACCGATTTTGGATACAAAACCGACTTTGACCAATTTTGGGGACAAAACCGATTTTGACCAATTTGGGGACAGAACCGATTTTGGCTACAAGACCGATTTTGGGTCTCAAACCGTTTTTGGGTTCTAAACCGATTTTGGGTCCGATTTTGGTGAAAAAAACACTTTTGCCAAAAAGTAAACACCTTTTGACTCCAATGTCAATGTGAAGTGTCAATAAGACAGAAATATTCCACTATTGACAGTTCGCATGAGGAACTGTCAATAAGAGGAATAATTTCCACTGCTGACAGTGTGAACTGTCAATAAGAGAAATATTTTCCACTATTGACAGTTCGAACTGTCAATAGCGTTTTTGCAATACAATACACGTGTACTTTGTCGTCATGATGCACAGTGGCGTAGGAAAATTTGGGGGAGCCCCCCCCCCCCCAATGACAGGGGACCGGGGCCTGAATGTGTCCCCCCCCCCCCCCCCCAAAAAAAAAAAAAGTTGTCATGACCCTATTCTACAATCCATATACTTCCCAAACCCTACCTCACCAACATGGAGACTGATGAGGCTCAGGGGTCTGGGCCCCTTATCAATATCTATACAGGGGGACTCAAACAATACTTTTCTATACAATTTCAACATAAGCGACTATATATGCGCGGTCACTCATAAAGACCGACACTTAAAACTGGTTTCAGTGGGCCTCCCCCATGAGGCTTAGTGACATGTGACATGAGGCTTAAAAAGATAGTGACATGGGACATGGACAGTTCCTAAAATCGACATGGGACATGAGCATTTTTAAGCGACATAGACATGCGACATGGTCATTTCTTAAAATCAACATGCGACATGGGGACCCCCCCCCCCCCCCCATCAAGGGCCCCTATATCTGGACTCGGTGTAAATAAAGCCCCCAGTGGGCCCGGACCCTGTCACACTGAGTTATGGAGACCAGACAGGGTCCTGGTATATTAGATACCCACTACTTCACCCAAGGTCAACCCGCCAAGGTCAACCCGCCAAGGTCAACCCGCCAAGGTCAACCCATAAACTGTCCCCTGTCCTGTTTACAGTGTTTTAGTGCACAAGCACTACTTATTATATACATGGACTTCTAATATGTAATTAAATGGTCATGTTAAAATCCCTAAGACAGGTGAATATACCTTATGTAGATGTGAATTCCGAAATATATACTACTATATTGGTTATGTCGAATACAAATTCAGATACTTCACCCTTCAAGGGTCGCATAGTGATTAAATGCATCATACATGCACAATATGTTGCCCTGGCTAACTGCAATTTACTACAGCAGTACGGCGAGTTATTTGCCGCGAGTGTGGGCGATTTACTCACCGGTAGTGTGGCGAGTTATTCGCCGGTAGTGCGGGCGAGTTACTCACCGGCAGTGTGGCGAGTTACTCACCAGAACTTCATTGCTGCATCGTCACCACAAATAAACAGATCATTAATGGACTGTTTTGTCAGGTGCGAGTAACTCGCTGCAGTGGCAATAGGCACTATACAGAGCAGGCGAGTTACTCGCCAACCTTGCATTCATGCGCCACATTAACATTACACCGTGATGAATTATGTATTAGATAGACGACACCTGGACACGGTTCTTCCATATACCCACTGCCCCACAGGATCAAGACGAGGTGTTATACACCGAGTCGCTGACCAGTGGGCAGTGGGTATGTGGGAGAAGCCTGGCCAGGTGTTGTCTATCTGACTTAACTCTCGGTTATACAATATACCAAAAGTGTGAAACCTTTGTCTCAGCCGTCCACCGTGGGTTAAACAATATTAAACACCTGTCAAGTCAAAAAATAAATACCGTCAGTTATATTGTATGACATTGAAAGTTTAGTGACAAACCAAACACTTATATATACACGACAGAAATTTGCATTCATTGATACAAACTGACTGCTATGGATTAGATATAGGACTGATAGCAGTACACTACAGCCCCGGGGGGGGGCTACTCACTCTATGACATTACCCGCCGACTGCAAAACTACCGCCTGCCTGAAAACAGGAGCCACCAAACCACCGCTCTCATAACTACAAAGGACTGCCCCCTGATTCCTTACAGATAGGCCCTCGCCTCTGTTATTTCAGCGACCCCTGTAATACTATCTGTCCTTTCCTGATGCATATAGTACAGAAAACATGAGGTATTGATTGTTCTCCATACATTTCATAATTTACAGCATACTGAGACCCTCTTACTGTCCCCTCCTCTATAGCAACTGCCCCTTATTTTTGAGTGTGCCAAGAGTCACCACCCCCTCATTTTGAGTCACCGCAACCACTTTTTTGGGACGTTTGGAGGTGGGTAGTCATTTCAGATCTCAGTGACTACCCCGGGACTACAGCCCACCTAGTGTGTATCTGTGTGGAATCATCTACTAGGGACATACTTTGGATTCCATTGATTTATTTACTTGGTAATTACTGATACTACCGTAAATTCCCGCATACTATCCGCGGGTTGTACGCGAATCAACCTCAGCTTTCATTTGATACCAAACATGCCTATATAGGGTGCGGGTTATACGAGCGTTTTTATTACTACAGAACAAAACTAAAATATAAGTTTTCAAACGAAGAAACAGGTTATAGGATTCTCCTAAGTTGGGGATGCGGGTTATACACGAGATGCGGGTTATACGCGGGAATTTACGGTAGAACCAATCACCACGGTCATAAAATACATAAATTACGTCAACATCATCTTTTGTACTCCCCCACATCCCACTCTTTGGAAAGTTAAGTAGAAGTTAGTGAAACTATTTGAAGTCGGCAATGACACATATCTGTAAAGTGACATAAATCTGTTAGTGTTAAGTGGCTGCTGATGCAGATTGGGAAATCCTTGTAGTATCTTATTCTCCATCCACTCACCTGTGGGGAGTGTATACTAACACATGGGAAACCCTCCAGGTAGCGGTACATAACCCAAACTCCCACGTTATATGGACTAGACATCACGTATACCTGAAATTCTCACGTAGAAGCTGCTGTTTGTACACGAGTCTGACTTAGGTTTCTTTTGATACCAAACATGCCTAGATAGGATGTGCGGCCTATACGAGACTTTTTATAAGTACACTTCAGTGCGAAATTTCAGAATCCTCTGTGGCTTATACAATTTGTCAATGTTAAGGGGGCAGCTTATACGCGAGTTAGGCTTATACTCAAGTTAGGCTTATATGCGAGTTGGGCTTATACTCAAGTTAGGCTTATATGCGAGTTAGGCTTATAGTAAGTTATAGTCAAGTTAGGATTATACATAAGTTAGGCTTATACGCGAGTTAGGCTTATACAGGAGTTAGGATTATACAGGAGTTAGGATTATACACAAGTTAGGATTATACGCGAGTTAGGCTTATACACAAGTTAGGCTTATACGCGAGTTAGGCTTATACGTGAGTTAGACTTATACACGAGTTAGGATTATACCTGAGTATTTACCGTTCTGGGTGCATCTTAGTGTTCGGCGAGGCGTCTCATTTCCCACTCCTCCCTACACCCATAGCGCACCCTGCCACCACCAGGAAACGGGGGGGGGCGCCGTGTCAGCAGCACTAACATTAACATGTTAACCCTTTAAGGACGGCATGATACATTAATGCATCATGCCTTGGTCATTATGATGCATGAATGCAGACCTGGCGAGTTACTCGCCAGGTCTGCATTCAAACATCATGCCGACCCCACAGGGTTTAGACACTCCTGAAGGTCGGCATGATGCTTGAATGCAGCACCGACGAGTTACTTGCCAGGGCTGCATTGGTGCATCATGACGACAAATGTCATCTTTTAACAACGTCCATCCTTAAAAGGTTTAGGCCGGCCAAAATCTTAAAGGCTAGCTGTAGGGGACGGGGCCATTTTTACAGGAACTCTCACCACGCATGTCCACCCTCTTCAGTGCGCTAAGGGCAGCAGAGTGCTTTAACCCTGTAAGGGCAGCATAGTGCTTTATCATGTAGGGGTAGTATAATGTTTAACCGTGTAAGGGCAGCATAGTGCTTTAACCCTATAGGGGCAGGGTATAGTGATTTTTCCCAATTGCCCATAAACATCTAAGGGCTACATAGTGCTTTAACCCTCTAAGGAAAGGATAGTGCTTAACCATTTTGAGGCCCATGGTCGTGATATATGAGGCCAAAAAAGAATAGTCGTGTTTAGGTAACATGGCCCAAATATTTTAAGGATTTTGAGACAAATTTCCTCCCATTTTCGTATAATTTTTTGGTAGAAAAAACACAAAAATGCCTTCCAAAAAAAAAAGAAAAAAGATTTGGGTAGGGCCTAAAAAATAGGGTCGCTAGGGATACCCAAACACAACTTCTTTTTTTCTTTTTGGTTTGAATGACAGCTTATAATGCAGCACTTGGTAACTCTCCTAGGCTGCATTCAGAGTCAGGACTATACTAGAATGCAGCCCCGGCAAGAAGTCAGAGGTTAGGTACCATTTTCTACACTCAAAGAAAAACTTGTCTCCAGACTTCTCAAAGTGACGGTCATAAAATAAACGAGTCAAAAACTTGTCTAAGTGACAAGGAAGCGGGTCTTCCAGCTGGAGAGAGAAGACCCACTTGGTATGTGCCAGCCCAAAACCCGACATTTGCCAGCTCCAGATTCTATTTGTGGGATGGTAACCTGATAGGTTAGACAACTTTTGACTCGTTTATCTTATGATAGTCACTTCGATGAGTCTGGAGACAAGTATTTTTTTTCAGTGTACATAACAATGCAGAGCTGGCGAGTTACTCGCCGGCTCTGCATCATGACTGAACTCAACCCTTGAGGCATCATGCTGTCCTTAGAAGTGTTGACAAAAGCCATTCATTTAAAAATCCATTCATTCGGTAGCTTTGGGCAGGCATACAATGCCATTTATAGGCTCCGCCAAAATTATAATAGAATTTAGAGGAACTGGGAAGTCCAGATGGAATTGGGGTGATGTATGGGGATAGAGAATGGAAGAGATAAATAAAGGCATCAGTAATAATGGAGATGTGTTTTGGGTTAGTTACATAGAGCATGGTACAGGTACGTAACCTCTGACCTCTCAGTAAATGTAGGATTTTAAATGAGAAAGACTTCTCATATCTACCTCCTCTAAAACTTCACCTAGTTCATATCCCAGACTAGTTCTCCTCCTCCTCTCAGAGCAGAAGGTGTATAATATAGAAGTCAATCTATGCCTGGGTGCAATCTATGACCATGCAGGTGCAATCTATGACTGGGTGCAATAGATTGCACCCGTTCATAGATTGCACCCGGTCATAGATTGCACCCGGTCATAGATTGCACCCGGTCATAGACTCTCAACTTGGCCCAAATTTGTGAGACACAGACCAAAGCGCTGTGTAATAAACCACTATGCGGCCCTTACCTTACACGACTATATACATTGTAAAGAAACTAACAAACTACCCATAAAAAAGCATTAACTCGGTGACCTGTTTCAGCCGTGGTTGAGGCCCCTGGTCCAGGCCCCTGGTACGGGAGCGGGAAGGGAGTCGGTACTACCCCGGTATAGACACTTCCTGACACTCACCAGGTCTCAGCGAAGGAAATCCTTTTACTATATACTTTAATATAGCGGAAAACGCAATAACAGCTACCAGGACATTTACAATTCATGAAAATCACCCTTGACCTAAAATATACATCTTTCCTACAAAACATTTCCAACCAAAATTAGCTACTGACCACGGAAAATTTGAGCACTGGTCTGTAGCGTAAAACCACCTGAATTCCACCTGAATTTTCACTGAATAATTTGCATTTTCACTGATTCCCAATCTAGCTTTTGAAAAAAATGTAAACTCACTGACAATCCCTTTCCTATTATTTGATTGAAATTGGCAGACATTCAGCAGCATGTGTACAAGTTTTCATAATATTGACATCATTTCCAATTTAATTATGGCCCATTCAGTGCCCCTGCAGTATTCACTACTGACCAGAATCGTGGTCAATTTGACTCTCAGTCACATATTAGCATCAGGCTCAGTCTAACGACTTTGTAACAATCAGATAGTCTTTGACCAGGTGACGTCTTTGACCGGGTGACGTCTTTGACTGGGTGACGTCTTTGACCGGGTGACGTCTTTGACCGGGAAGCATTATTATAGCACAAATTAGGCCTATATAGGAAGAAATGGTGGAAAAAGTCAAAGGATATTTTCACACGATATGAAAGGAAATTTATTTCAAGTTTGTTATATCTAAATGTAGGCCTTAATATGTGCATTATAGCATTATGAAATATTTTCCTCTACCCAGCAAAAGATGTCACTTGCTTTATCACATAGACTTTGAAGAGCTGAACTGTCCAAAGTATTATGCAATAACCGTCTGCATTAACTTTTTCAAATGCAACACATGCAGTAGAGATAGGGGGGGGGGGAATTACTTTTTCTAGCTTCCCGGTCAAAGATGTCACCCGGTCAAAGACGTCACCGGGTCGAAGACTATCTAATTGTTACAAAGTCGTGAGACTGAGCTATCATCTCTTTTGTCTCTGATTTTCTCAGGTGAAGAGGCGTACAATATATTAAGTCATTACCGGTATATTGCATGTAGCCCTCCGCTCCCATGGGCTGCAGTGACTGTACACTAAGGTGGTTGTCATAGTAACTTGTTGATTTTTTTGGTTTTTTTTCGGGGGGGGGGGGGCAATTCAGGAACTGTATCTGTTCTTTTCTCTCATCAGTTAATGAGGTAATTGCAAATTACTTCAGACACTTTATAATAGAACTGCGGGAAGTTGGCTAACCCATGCCCCACCCCGTTTGCTTGGTAATTAGTAAATAAGGCTCAATTTGGGGGGACGTGAGGGAATCTGGAGGTTTTGTTTAACTCTTTAAGGACGGCATCATGCCTTAATGCATCATGCCTTTGGTCACCATGATGCATGGATGCAGCCCTGGTGAGTAACTCACCAGTGCTGCATTCAAGCATCATGCCGACCCTACGGGATTGAGACACTCCCGTAGGGTCGGCATGATGCACCAATCAAGCACCAGCGAGTTACTCGCCGGGGCTGTATTGGTGCATCATGACGATGATATTTTAGTGACATCTGTCCTTAAAGGGTTAACACCAAGTAATGTAGAGAAATAAGCTAATGTTGTCCCATCCCTTTTCCTGACTTGTTAAAAACCTAATGACACCAATTGTATAGAGAGCCGTCAGGGTCTATGTATCCTCATCACCCTGCCTATAACTATAAGTAAAACCCGATCCTGACTAATCTGTGGGAATTGAGAATTCAGGGGGTAACAAGCATTTCCAGACACTGGCAATATGAAAACAGCTTAATCAGCATAAACGTATTCTGAGGTGCCTGAAAATATGAAAGTACATTTGCATAGATACACTGCTTTCAGTTTCCTCTGACATGCTTCTCTTTTTTTTAAATTTGGGTCACAACGTTCACTTTCCACATATATATATATATATATATATATATATATATATATATATATATATATATATATATATATATATATATATATGACAAATATATATGTGTATATTTGATTGTATAATACTTATATACTGCATATTCTCATCCGGTTTAAGATAAGTGTTATCTGGACTTATTGTCTACATGTCTGCCCATATATACACTGAAAATCCATAGGTTGAAGGGGTTAGTCAGTACTGACTATTTAAGGTTAATCATAGGTGTATTAGTCACGATGAAAAAGTTATATTCAAAAATGACTGAGCGAAAATGACTGAGTGGCTAACCTAGGTTCATCATTGGTGTGTTGTATTTGTATACCACTAGTTGGTGCCACATATGATGCCACTCAGTGGCTCCCCCTAGAAATTAAAAGACTAAGGTGGGTTGGTCAGTACTGACCAACCTGACAATATAAACTCACCTAGGGAGCCTAAAAATGACTAACTAGGTTAAGTACTAGGAACTGAGAGATTGGTCGTACAGGGAGCCTATGAATGCCAGTGATACTACAAAAAACGTGATTGTTTTTAGATGTCATTTAAAACCGAGTTAAACCAGAGTAGCATAATAAACACATTAAAAAACTGTTTTATCGGGTCCATGGTCCATGGTCCGCTAGCGCCAAAAAAAAAGAGGTTTGTTTCTGGTCACCCGACCGACCCTATCAAAACAAAGCCGACCCTACGTATTTTTATGCAAAGAAATTTTCGTTTTTTTACCCTGTTTTGGTCAAATTTTGGGTCTTCGGAAAGGCCGGTTAGTACTTTCATATTAAAAATAAAAGTGAAAAAAAAATCCGAACTACCGACCTTACATTTTGATTCCAAGTTACCTGAAACAAACCTTTTCTTTTTGTGGCCTTATGGTGAGGAGATAACCTCTCTGCACTGAATATTGTAAAACAATACATTTGTCGCTGACCCTTTGGGCAGTGGTGGATCCAGGATTGTCTAGAGGGTGGGGGGCCCAACCTGGCCAACCCGGAGTCACTATGTGTTTCCCGCAAGTGAAGCACATTAGCTATATGAGGGGAGTTTGGGGGCATGCCCCCTGAGAACCGTTTGTTGATCTAGACTTGAAATGGTGCATTCTCATGCATTTTAGGACACAATATTCAGCCCCCCCCCCCATATCCAGATCAGAGGCCCACAGCCAGGCCCTATTACTAATACTCCAAAATCTCTTTCCCCCTCTTCTTCCTTTTTTTCTTTTTTTTTTTGGGGGGGGGGGGGCAAGGCCCGTCGAGCCACCCCCTGGATCTGCCAATGTTTGGGAGTTAGCGTATCAACCTATACATGTATACTGAAAAAGTAAACTTGTCTCCAGACTCTTCCAAGTGACTGTCATAAAATAACTTGTCTAAGTGATAAGGAAGCGGGTCTTCTAGCTGGAGATAGACGACCCACTTGGCATGTGTCAGCCCAAAACCTGACATTTGCCAGCTCCAGATCCTATTTCTGGGATGGTAACCTGGTTGGACAACTTTGACTCGTTTATTTTGTGACAGTCACTTTAGACGAGCTTACAAGTTTACTTTTTCAGTGTAATAGGGTCTGCACGGCTCTTTGATGCAGCCGGCGAGTTACTCACCAGGGCTGCATTTATGCATCATGACGATAAAGGGACATAGCAGAGTAAAGCTCTATGCTTTTTTGTAAATCTTTAACCAGGCCTCAGGTGACCATTTTGGCAGTAGATTATGATTCTGTGACAAACTTAAAGTGAGTATATCCGACGTGTTGGACAAAAATATAGATTTCTCTAATAATGAGTCAGAATGTTCACATATGGCATACTCATTCCCTCTGATTTTTTGGTCACATTTGATGTTATTACCTAATATATGGTCATTTTGGAATAAAATCGTGCACAATTTTATTATCCCCATTGAAAATTCACTAGAAAAGCCCATAATAAGACCCCATCTATTCAATGTCTGAGCTGTTACTGCCCATGGATACCATTTTAACTTGCCCCAGCCCATAAATAATACATTTTTTCAGTATTTAGAAGATCTTTGTGTAGGATTTAAGATTTCGTTGAAATCGGATACACCCACTTTAAGGCCTCCTACCACTGATTACATGCACAGTAACACCTTTTTTGTTATTGGCACCATTTGCGGCTGCAACATTGTGGGGGTGAATAGTGTGCACTTTGACACTACTGTTTGTCTGGCCCTTCCTACTATGGTACTAGCCCAGGTTGGAAAAGAGTAGGGGACGTGCCCCGGTAGCAGTTTTCTCCCTCACCTCATAGATGCGGTCATTCATTTCATAGATTCGAGCATCCATA
Organism: Harmothoe impar; assembly: GCA_947462335.1. Lineage (NCBI taxonomy): Eukaryota > Metazoa > Annelida > Polychaeta > Phyllodocida > Polynoidae > Harmothoe > Harmothoe impar. The sequence goes on along the minus strand of OX381706.1, from coordinate 82,363,643 downwards.
GATGCGGTCACTGCTGTATTGGGCAAGCAGCATATAAATACCTGTCCTACTACTGCAAGGCAGACTACCACTATTTGTGGATGACTCCTTGCCAACTTGAGATGTCCCGTGAGGTACTTGATGTACATCTGGACGTTAAACAAATCAATCAATCAATCAATCAATGTGACACTACTATGTACAACATGGATAATGACTCCCTTACTCATCTCTGCCTCAAACTACGGACTTAGAAGACAACTTCTGTAGAAGAAGGGCCAAAAGCAATACTCAAGCAATCCCTACCCAAAAAATAGTTCCTCAGAAAATCAACAATTTCAACCATTATAACAAAACCAATATGTCCGTAACTTTCTGAATTTCTTTCTTAGGTCTTTATTCAAATATTTGAATAAATTTATTCACAAGAAGAAATTCAACACAAGCCGATTGGCTTGTTGACCGGCGTGTTGACGCAGAGATTTACAGATGGGATATGAAGTGAAATATCTGCTGAACGTAGATTGAAGGACCCCTAAAGAACGTATTTGTTAAAAATGTTTTTAGTTTGATTAATAAAATCCTCCTAACAATTTACTTCCTGGTCGTACTTGTGTCTTATCAACATCATAAACATAGATAAGGGCATGATCAACCAATATGAGATAAGTATGGTTTCAGTCAGACCCCATGAGTGTTAAAGGTGATGTAGTAAGATATGGCTTAACTAAGGCCAAAAAAAAGAGGTTTGTTTCAGGTCACCCGACCGACCCTATCAAAACAGGGCTAACCCTACGTTTTTATGCAATTTTGAAGAAATGTCCGTATTTTTACCCCTTTTTGGTCAATTTTAGGGTCTTCGGAGAGGCTGGCCAGTACTTTCGTGTTTAAAAAAAAGTTTAAAAAAAAAAAAATCCGACCTATCGACCCTACGTTTTCTGTCCATGTTACCTGAAAAAAAACACTCTTTTTTCTTGGACCTAACCTGTACACTCTCCTCTCTACAACACAGATAATGATATCTTTAGCAGCACATATATAAGAAGGTTGGTTTCCAGTAACAATGTCTACAAACTAGACTGGACCGGTCAGATTTTCTTTTCTATGTTCTGATGGCTATGAGCCCTCAATTTTAGGGGTTTTTACTCTAAAACATGCACTGATAATCTTATTGACAAACCGCAAAAAAAAGGGAGTTGGAGAAAAAAACAGATGAAATATTTTTTTATTCATTTATTTTCTTTTTATTTAAAATTCATACCTTTCTAGGGGATGTTTTTCTTTAAAATATCAGGGGGACCTGGCCCTGTATTGCTTCTAAGACCAGGTAAGGTGATTGAAAACCCTTTTTCCCTTTGGCCTTGTGTGGTATCAGGGTATGGGAGATATGGTGTGGGGCCGTAGAGGCCGCGGCTTGTAGGCAAATCAGACTCAGCTTTTTTTTGATACCATAGAGTGCGGCTTATACGAGAGTTTTTTTTATGTATAGTACAGTACCAAATAAGAAATTTTCAGAACCCCTCCGTAGCTTATATGATTTGTCAAAGTTAGGGGTGTGGCTAATACACGAGTGCCGCTTATAGGCAAGGTTTTACAGTATGTGAGGTGTGGGGGCCATGTGCGATAACCAACCAGAGATATCCCCAGAAGACGTCTATAATAAGACATCGGGTTCCGGAAAAGGCACTGAGCGACATTGACCCTTTAAGGTCAGCATGATACCTGAATGCACAATACCCCAGGGACCATGCCCTTGGTCCTCATGATGCATGAAAGCAGCGCTGGTCAGTTACTCCTGTGCTGCATTTATGCATCATATCACCCCTATAGGCTTGATGCACTCCTGAAGTGTGATCATGATTCACCTATGAGCGCCGGCGAGTTACTCACGGGGATGACACACTGGTGCACCACACAGGCCTTACAGGGTTATCATAAAGTTGGAGTAGGGGCCACACTGATATCCCTAGGCTCCCTATACGCCCAACCTCTCAGTCACTAGTGCCTAGCCTAGTTAGTCATTTTTTGGCTCCCTATACGACCAACCTAGGTCAGTTATTATTGTCAGGTTGGTCAGTACTGACCAACCCACCTTAGTCTTTTTATTTCCAGGGGGAGCCACTGAGTGGTCATGACAGGTGGTCCCAACTAGTGGTATACAAATAAAACACACCAATGATGAACCTAGGTTAGCCACTACTGACTGACCCCTCAGCCATTTTTGAATATAACTTTGCCATTATGACTAACACTCATATGACCAACCTAGGATAGTCTGTACTGACTAACCCTTTCAATCTATGGATTTTCAGTGCACCCCAATACACCAAGATAGGAGGTGGACCTCAGTCACAGTGGAGTGTGATAAGAATGTTGTGGTGTTGATCAGATATAGATTATGGGTGTGGAGCACTAAATTCAACATGGCGACATGACCACTTTTAGGCCTAGTGATATGCGACATGAGGAATATAAGGCTGTGTCTCGCAACCTTGGGCCAATGTTTTTGTCTCTGACTGGGTGCCAGCTCTGACCGGGTGCCAGCTCTGACTGGCCTGAATAAAATCGGGTTATTTAGGGCAGATGGAGATAGAATTTGGCTGAAAAATGGATGTTATAACTCTCTAAACTAGTAATTAGTTGTCCATTTTTATCATCATCTGCCCTAAATAACCTGTTTTTATTCAGGCCGGTCAGAGCTGGCACCAGGTCAGAGCTGGCACCAGGTCAGAGACAAAAACATTGGCCCAAGGTCGTGAGACACAGCCATAAGAGATAGCGACATGGGACATGGACATTTCTTAAAATCGACATGGTGACATGGCTATTTCCTAAAATCGACAGGGCGACATGGCAATTTCTTGAAATCGACATGGGAAATTGGGACCCCCCTATACAGACCCCCTAGATTCTGACAATTTAGGGATGGATACAGATATTATCGTGCACCAACCCTAGCATTTGACATAAGGGAGCAACAACCTTTGTCAATAACAGGGGTAGTTATGTTTAGGGTGGAGCAAAACAAAAGTCGACCCCTGACTGCCACGGAGGGGGGGGGGAAGGATTTCAACTCTTCTTGGGCGGTGGGGGGGACAGAAAAATGTTCATCAAAAAAGATTGATATTCCCTTAGAGGGGTTGATTTACTCTGACCCATCCTAGACCTTTCTTGGCTCCAGTATATTCTCAAACTGATCATTATAGAATTGATTGACCTCTAATGCTTATTATGGTATAGGATTGACCTCTACTGTTTATTATGGTAGCATTACCAAAGTGAAATTAAAAAGATATGTTATCATTATAATTTCCATTGTATCGATGCGCCATGCCATTGGGATAACATTATTGGGATAAAATCCCCGGTCCCTGCACTTGGGATATTTAAAAAAGGGAGTTATTTTTAAGCTTCACTCTGTGCAATTGAATAAAAGGGTGTCTGTTGGAGACTGTTTTAACCGACTACTGATCTTCATCCTTCAAAATGCAAGTACATGTGTTAATTCTTTTTGAATACCAATTTCTCTTAATCATGGAGAAAGAAGGCATTGGAAAAATGTCTGTGTTTTGTAAAAAAAGGGGGTTATTTTTACTTCAAAAAGTCAGTGTTTTTCCATAATAAGGGGTCATTTTCTGTCTAAAAATCAGTGGAAATGGGGATGTTTTTGAGAAGAGGATAAAATCATTCTTTTGGTATAGGATTAAACTCTAATATTGATTATGACACAAGATGGGGGTATTGAAATGGTTATTTAAGCTATTCATGTATCTTGCATAAGGGTGGGTTACTATTATATGAGATATAGTGCATGCAAAATAAAGTAAATAAAGCTTTCAAGAAATTCCCACAATGTCGGGCATAACTTCCATTGGGGAAGTTATTCCCATATTAGTGATCTTACCAGTGCCACCTAGTGCCTCCCCCTGGCACCAGCCGTGGAACTCTTCTCCAGGGGAGGGGAGGTACCAGCAGCAAGCAAGCAGGCAGCAAGGCCAGCAGCAGGCCAGCAGAGACTTTGGTTTTCGGTCAAGAATTCAGTCAAGATGACGGTCTGCTTTTGTGGAACAGAGTACCATGGCAACAGGAACTGCTGCCCCCAATGCAGGGCCCCAAATCCGGATAAGGGTACTCCCAAGAAGGTGGTACAGGGGCAGGACCAGCCTGCACCGGCACAGGACGACCATGGCGGCTCCCAGGGCCGGCAGGAGACCGGCCAGGGCAGCTCGGCCTCGCCGGCATCCCCGGGCGGTACGGCCCGCCAACACAGCGAGCAGGCCGGGGAGTACAGCGCAGCCCGGGAGGTAGAGCTCCAGCAAGCTCTGGACCGGATCGAAGCTTTGACCATAAAAGAGAAAGTCAGAGAAGAAGATTTAAAGCGCACCCAGAGGTTGAAAGAGGCTGAGATGGAGTTAGTGGGCCTAAGAGCAGGAAATAACCGGATTGAGAGGGATATGCAGATGGCAGAGGCCGCCTTCCGCGTTGTTGAGTCCGTACAGGGCAGAGACGATTTGCAGCGGCCCGCGGACTCCCGCGGAACAGCCTTATACTACGCGGACCAGGGAACCAGCGGCCACACACAAGCGGCGATACCCGGGGAAGACGCGGATCGAGCTTTTTCGTCTCTGTCCGCGAAGCAACAGCTCGGCGCGCATGCGCCGACCAACATGGCCGTCCCCGGTTTCCGCCCAGACGAAAACAAGGCCAACGAAGTCCCTTTTTCACAGTTTTTGAGCGAACGAAGGCGAATTAAGACTCAAAAGTTGTCGCAATCAAAAGAGGATGGTCAATTACCGCCCCCCCCCAGCCCTCAAAGCCATCGCAAATGTCGCAGGAAGGTTGGTTGGGACACTGTTCTACGGCCAGCGGTGAGGTGGATCAGACTTTGTTTTCAAATGCAAGTAGTGCGCTTCATCCGTGGGTACCGGGAGGCTCCACGCTTCATCGCGGACACCCGGGGAGCTCCATGCTTCATCCTGGTGCAGGTCAGTCTGACAGTTTATAGCAATCAGAGGGTGTGTTTAGGCCTGCTGGGGCCATGACAACCTCTCAGCTGTCTGATCTCACCAATGAAGGGGGGCATGGACACACCCAACAGCAACAGGAGCAGTATCAACAGCAGGTGTTGGGGCAGCATCAACAGCAGCAGCAGCAACAGCAGGAGTATGCAGACCCCTCCTATGCAGAGTTTCTGCTGTGGAGACAGCAGCAACAGTGGGCTGGGTTGGCAGGGGAGGTGACCCCTTCTGCTCAGTCTACTCAACAAAATCAGCAAACACTACAGCAACATCTACAGCAACAGCCGAGCCAACACGGCTCCAGCCGGCATCAACAGCAGCAATCCTACACCTCAGGCCAACCCCTCTCCGCGACACCCCCGCCAGGTTTCTCTAGTCTGCCATCAGCAGGTGGGCTAAGCATAAATCTGGGGGCGGGCCACACCCTGCACACTGGGCTAACTACGGCGGGATTGGGCTTCAGCAACATGGGCCTACAGTCAGGGGATGTTGATGGCCTCTTCAGAAATGTCGCGTCAGGTAAGTCAGCTGTGGAGGGTGATATCCTGGCCTCTCTACATGCAGCTAATGAGGCTAGCATGAGGAAAAGGTCCAAACTGTGGATTAGGCCAGACTACCACCTCCCAGCTGACAAAGACTACAGCGAAATGTCATATAGGGAATTAATTTACGGTATGATTAACGTCACGCAGGCCCTGATCATAGCCGACCACCCCGACTTAAGCCCCTTGTCATACCTAGATCACATGAAATTCATCGCCCTGAAGGAAATAAAGCCCACCTATTGTATGAAGGCCATATGCCAGTATGATAGAGAGGTGACTGACAAGGTGCTGAAAAAACAGACCCCCAAGTTTGCAGCGGCCGTGGAACTCTTCTCCAGGGGAGGGGAGGTAGCCAGCAGCAAGCAAGCAGGCAGCAAGGCCAGCAGCAGGCCAGCAGAGACTTTGGTTTTTTTTTTCTCTTTTTGTTTTCTAAATAAATAGGCCGGGTCACGGTTGTGACAAACGGTTAAGCGCCAATGCCCCTCGTCGTTAACCTTTACCTTAAACTGTAGTCAACGGTAATAGTCAAAATCAGTCTCATCTTTTCGCTAGAAATATATATACATATATATACATATATATACATATATATATATATATATATATATATATATATATATATATACATATATATATATATAAATATATATATGTATATAGATAGATAGATAGATAGATAGATAGATATAGATATGTATATATATATATATATATATATATATATAGAGAGAGAGAGAGAGAGAGAGAGAGAGAGAGAGAGAGAGAGAGAGAGAGAGAGAGCAGTGCACGCGCCTTGACTTGTATTGACCCCAGATTAGCAGATCTGCATGCCACATGAAAATAGATCAGTATATTCTCCCTTATCAGCTACATGTATAGAGATATAGTATACAACCAGTAGCTGGCATACTGTAGGCTATTCCAAGAATAACTGTTTTCCCAAAAAACTAGAACAAAGCCACAGCTTTCCTATACTAGAGGTTAATGTCCCAAGTACACAAAGATACTCAGATCAGAACTTATAAACAATTATACACTAGGCAAGATGCAATGGCTTGCTTTTACCACCTCCTTATTTTATATGTGGTACCTAAAAGTATTAGCCTCAGAAAAGGGTGCTTCACGATCCTTATTTCATATACCGTTCCGTCGTGTAAAGCGCCCCCACGCTTAGGCCAAACAAAAAAAATATCTGTGTTCAGGTAACAGGGCCAAAGAAAATAGGGTAGGTAGGTCGGATTTTTTTTTTTTTTTAGGATTTTTTTTTTTTGAGGTAAGTCTGAGGAAGAGTACTTCTGATTTGCAACATGCTTACAGTTGATTTTATTTCCCACTGTCAATTATCATGTTTATTGTAACTTATATCCCCACTATCCATTTACAAACCAATTAAATAGTCTAATTAAGGCATTATCAGTTCCTAAACACTTTCATTATCTGCTATACAAAGAATGAGACACAACAATGTGACCTTCCTCCCCTCTTATCCCACAACATGTGATAAATCTGATAGGTCCTCGGTTCATTAAGTACCCTAACCAAGATGAATCTAAAAAAAAAAGAAAAAAAAGTTTAGGGTCGGACCAAAATGATAGGGTAGGTCGGGTTACCTGAACACAACTTTTTTTTTTGTTTGGCCTTATGACTTTGGAGGGCTGGTTACTACTGGCGCTTATACAAGACAGGCGATTAGATCTATTCCACATCCATTTTTAGTGCTTAAGAATTATTTAGGACCCTCATACCTGGTGCTTATACAAGACCGGTGCTTAAATTTAGGTTTCAAAGATGGCACTCGGTCAAAGATGGCACCCAGTCACTACCACTCCATCAAATGAGATTCACCCTTCAAGTACACTCCTAAAATGGCAAAAATCGACCAACATACCGTAATGTTTTTGGCCATGTTACCGAACACAGCTTGGTTTTGTTTGGCTCCAACTGCTTCATATCTACATAGATCTGATCTATATCAATGGGGAATACCCCGCCGCGAAGAGATCAATGACTTGGTTTGGATTGGTTTGAATTCTCACCGCACCTGGATCTCAATTGGCACTCATACAATCTTAACACACTTTAAGAGCCGCATAATGCTTTATATGTGAAATGACCCTTATTGGTCAGGATACTTGTGCAACTCGCCAGTGCTGCATTCAAGCATCATGCCAAGCATGTACAGGCTGTGTCTCACGACCTTGGGCTAATGTTTTTGTCTCTGACTGGGTGCCAGCTCTGACTGGGTGCCAGCTCTGACCGGGTGCCAGCTCTGACCGGGCTGAATAAAATCGGGTTATTTAGGGCAGATGGAGATAGAATTTGGCTGAAAAGGTTAATGGGTGTTATAACTCTTTAAACTAGTCATTAGTTGCCCATTTTTATCATCATCTGCCCTAAATAACCTGTTTTTATTCAGGCCGGTCAGAGCTGGCACCCGGTCATTGGCCCAAGGTCGTGAGACACAGCCTACGGCTGATGGAAGCCCCCAAGGTAGGCATGATGCTTCTAGTTACTCAGAGCTGCATTGATGCATCATAAAAACCAATGGCTTACTGCATCAGTCTTTGCGAACACTTTTTCATCCCACAGGACATTCAGTCCTGCAAATTTTCAGTGTTGCAGCACCGGCTACATTTTTGGAGGACCGGATACCGGGACCGGATAGCTATATATCTGACTGCTTATGCATTTTAAGTGTAAAATTGTAATGCCCATTAAAAGTACATTACATTTGTAATAATTTATGGCCAAATGAGGATAGATATATAGCTTTACAAAGAATATCGACACACATATTTCAGCTTTAGAAGCCCAACTAAATTATTTTAGTTCAGAAAAGCCAAACATGCGACTGGACATTCGGTCCTGCTACACTTGCGAATCTACTGGACTGGTAGCATTTCAGAAGGACATTGCCACTGTCCTGCAAAGACTGCTGCATTAAAGCACTATGCTGCCCTTAAAGGTTTAACGGGCTGTTTATAGATTGTAGGTACACATGCACGTGTGGCCGTGGTAGGAAGCTGGGTCAGACCGACGACCACCGGGAATTATCCTAGATTCTCACCTGCGGTCACCAGATAATCCTTAGTCTAGACTTTATCACTAGTATTCCAGCAATAGGCATTGGCAATACCGTAAAACCTCGCATATAAGCCGCGGCTAGTACGCGAGTCAGAATCGGCTTTCATTTGATACCAAACATGCCTATATAGGGTGCGACTTATACGAGAGTTTTTATAAGCAAAAACGCTATTGACAGTTCGAACTGTCAATAGTGGAAAATATTTCTCTTATTGACAGTTCACACTGTCAGCAGTGGAAATTATTCCTCTTATTGACAGTTCCTCATGCGAACTGTCAATAGTGGAATATTTCTGTCTTATTGACACTTCACATTGACATTGGAGTCAAAAGGTGTTTACTTTTTGGCAAAAGTGTTTTTTTCACCAAAATCGGACCCAAAATCGGTTTAGAACCCAAAAACGGTTTGAGACCCAAAATCGGTCTTGTAGCCAAAATCGGTTCTGTCCCCAAATTGGTCAAAATCGGTTTTGTCCCCAAAATTGGTCAAAGTCGGTTTTGTATCCAAAATCGGTTTTGTCTCCAAAATCGGTCAAAGTCGGTTTTGTATCCAAATCGGCCAAAATCGGTATTGTCTACAAAATTGGTCAAAATCGGTTTACCACCAAAATCGACTTTTCCACCAAAATCGACTTTTCCACCAAAATCGACTTTTCCACCAAAATCGACTTTTCCACCAAAATCGACTTTTCCACCAAAATCGACTTTTCCACCAAAATCGACTTTTCCACCAAAATCGACTTCTCCACCAAAATCACTTCTCCACCAAAATCGACTTTTCCACCAAAATCGACTTTTCCACCAAAATCGACCTCAGGGTTATGACAGATAAGGAACTGTCAATAAGAGAGGAAATTCCCACTATTGACAGTTCAGTGAAGAACTGTCAGTGGCCCTATAATTTACCACTATTGACAGTTTGAACTGTCAATAAGAGAAAAATATCCCACTATTGACAGTGTGAACTGTCAATAAGAGGAAAGTTTTCCACTATTGACAGTTTGAACTGTCAATAGCTAAACCAAGGTAGGCCGGCTATTGACAGTGCAAACTGTCAATAGTAGAAATCAATCTGCTTATTGACAGTTTGAACTGTCAATAACAGAATAGAATTCGCTTATTGACAGTTCAAACTGTCAATACCAGGATATAATTCCCTTATTGACAGTTCACACTGTCAATAGTGGGATATTTTTCTCTTATTGACAGTTCCTTTTTGGAAGTGTCAATAAGAGAATCTTTTTTCCCTTATTGACAGTTCAAACTGTCAATAAGGGAATTATATCCTGGTATTGACAGTTTGAACTGTCAATAAGGGAATTTTGTTCTGTTATTGACAGTTCGAACTGTCAATAGTCACGGCCTTTTATAAGTATACTTAAGTACCAAATTAACAATTTCCAGACCCCCTCTGCGGCTTATATAATCTGTCAAAGTTAAGGGCCTGGCTTATACGCGAGTTAGGCTTATACGCGAGGTTTTACTGTACTCTATACCGGTAGTGTTTGTTTCCTCTGTGTTCATCGCAAAGGTTGCATAGTCCCTTTGGACCCCCACCTCCTCTATAAAGGCTACTGCGGTGGCAGCAAGAGTTTTACCTTAAGGACCTTGATCATTATCATTTAACCCACGGTGGACAGCTGAGACAAAGGCTTCACACCTTGGTAATTTCTCATACCCGAGGGTTAAGTCAGATAGCCTACACCTGGTCAGGTTTCTCCCACATACCCACTGCCCACTGGTCAGCGACTCAGTGTATAACACCTCGTCTGAACCTTGTGGGGCAGTGGGTATATGGAAGAACCATGTCCAGGTGTAGGCTATCTAATACATAAACATGATGCCTAGGAGAGGCTTTTAAACCTTAGCCCTTAAACCTGCAGATCTTACTGCACGTCCAGTAACGGTCAGAGTGCAGTCGGGACAGGTACTCAGCTCTATATATAGGGGCGCTCGGCCTTTAAGAGCGGCACATATTGTTTTAATGCACCATGCCCTTTTGATTCCTGAATGCAGCCCTGGCGAGTGACTCGCCAGTGGATCATACACACCCCATTAGCACAATATCTTATGCTAAGCTAACCCTAACCCCTACCCTAACCATTGGGCAGGTATCCAGTGTAGTTGGTCTCTTAATGAAGCATCCCCTGGGGAACAGGGGGATGATCAAGCATAATGGTTTCTTACAAAGCATCCCCTCGGGATACAGGGGAGTCGCTGTCTGGTTAAAGCATGAGATATGGCCAAAGATCTTATGCTTGAAGAAAAAGATCTCGTGCCAATATGGTGCCATACCAAACCTCCACTGTTAATACAGGTGCATTGAAGAGGTACGAGGTACCGTAAAACCTCGCGTACAAGCCCCGGCCTCTAAACACTCAGCTTTATTTTGATACCAAACATGCCTATATAGGGTGTGGCTTATACAAGAGTTTTTATATATATAGTACAGTACCAATTAAGGGATTTTCAGAACCCCTCTGCGGCTTATATGATTTGTCAAAGTTAGGGGTGCGGCTAATACGCGAGTTAGGCTTATACGCGAGGTTTTACGGTATGTGAGATATGGTATGGGAGGTATGATCTAAGGTCATGTGCGATAACCACCCGGGATATCAGAGATATCCCGGAAGACGTCTATAATAAGACGTTGGGTTCCGGAAAAGGCACTGAGCCACCTTGACCCTTTAAGGTCAGCATAATACCTCAATGCACAGTACCCAAGGGGCTATGTCCCTTTGTTGTCATGATGCATGAATGCAGCTAGTCCTGGTTACTCCTGTGCTGCATTTATGCATCGTGTCAACCCTATGGGGTTGATACACTCCCGAAGGGTGATCATGCATCACCTATTAGCGCTGGCGAGTTACTCGCCATATTTCTGTATCATGATGACACATTGGTGCACCATGCAGCCCTTAAAGGGTTATAATGTGGAGTAGGGCCCGGCCAAGAGACCAAGATACCCAGTGGGCACAGAACATTGAATCAACATTGATAACTGGTTGTCAATGTTGATTCAATGTTGATTCAACATTGATCCAATGTTGAACTGAATTCTGTGCCCACTGGGTAGGAGGTTGACCACTTACAGAGTGTACTCATGATAAGAAATGTTGTTGTGCTGTTCAGATTCTTTCTGTTCTTCTTAACAGTTAAGAGACCCATATAGCTCTACTATGTGTTGGTCCTTGGATAGCATGATGCATGAATGCAGCCCTGTTGAGTATATTTATCTGTGATTACATTTTTGACCGCCCACCCGCCCTGACATTTGACGCAAGAATGTCACATTATCAGCCGCGATATGAACCAGTGGTATATCTTTATCTTGTATATCTTTTGTAAACTTATACTGGTGGGACACTTAGAGGCATAGAGTCTAGACCCATAACCAGACTTTTTGCGGAGCGGTTAATTTTTTTATAAGGTGGAACTACATAAATTCAATGGTGAAACTTTGTGATTTTCATTTATTTTAAAAATGCAAAAACTGACTTGATTTGTACAAAAAACTTAATGGGCTATACAACACAATGGATTATACTTTCATGGTTTTTGCTCTAATACTTCTCTAATACTTCTCCTATTTACCAGCTATTGGATGGAACTTTTTTGGTCCATTAGGACTGTGGGGACGGGGGGGGGGTCACACCTACGGACACCCCCTCCCCCCCCCCCAGCTAGGGCCTATGAGTTACACTGACAGGTCCATCTCAGACCCATCTAGACTTCTGTTAATCTCAAAACTGGAGAAGTTGATTGATTGACCTCTACTGTTTATTATTGGATAGGATTGACCTCTACTGTTTATTATGGGATAGGATTGACCTCTACTGTTTATTATGGTATAGGATTGACCTCTACTGTTTATTATGGGATAGGATTCACCTCTATTGTTTATTATGGGATAGGATTCGCCTCTATTGTTTATTATGGGATATTATGGGATAGGATTGACCTCTACTGTTTATTATGGGATATTGTGGGATAGGATTGATCTCTACTGTTTATTATGGTATAGGATTGACCTCTACTGTTTATTATGGGATTGGATTGACCTCTACTGTTTATTATGGGAAAGGATTGACCTCTACTGTTTATTATGGGATAGGATTGACCTCTACTGTTTATTATGGGATAGGATTGACCTCTACTGTTTATTATGGGATTGGATTGACCTCTACTGTTTATTATGGGAAAGGATTGACCTCTACTGTTTATTATGGGATAGGATTGACCTCTACTGTTTATTATGGGATAGGATTGACCTCTACTGTTTATTATGGTATAGGATTGACCTCTACTGTTTATTATGGTATAGGATTGACCTCTGCTGTTTATCATGGGATAGGATTGACCTCTACTGTTTATTATGGTATAGGATTGACCTCTATTGTTTATAAGGGTATAGGATTGACCTCTATTGTTTATTATGGTATAGGATTGACCTCTACTGTTTATTATGGGATGGGATTGACCTCTACTGTTTATTATGGGATAGGATTGACCTCTACTGTTTATCATGGGACAGAATTGACCTCTTCTGTTTATTATGGTATAGGATTGACCTCTACTGTTTATTATGGGATGGGATTGACCTCTACTGTTTATTATGGGATAGGATTGACCTCTACTGTTTATTATGGTATAGGATTGACCTCTACTGTTTATTATGGGATAGGATTGACCTCTACTGTTTATAGGATTAGAGATCAGTGAGTTACTCTCAGCCCTCAGTTGGTATTGGGGTTAAGCCAAAAAAAAAGAGGTGTGTTTCAGGTTACATAGTTCGAAAATCTACGTAGGGTAGACCGAAAAGTACCACAAAAATGACTCGCAAACATCAGTGCCGACTCGCGGACAACAGTATTGACTCTTAGACTTGACCCTGATATAGGCCCAAAATTACTTAAAACGTTAATATTATTTCAATATTGGATAAAAGTTTCTCTCTGACTAAGACGTTGACTCATAGACTATCAAATTGACCCTGAAATAGCTCTAAAATCACTTAAATTCTTTTCTTTTTTTTCAAAATTGGATTCCTAGGGTCGGACCTGTTTCGCTAGGTAGGGTCAGATAACCTGAAACACACCTTTTTTTTATATTTGGCCTTAGATCCAGGCACTGTACAGCCTTAAAGGCGCACTGAGTTGAGGACCTTGCCCTGCCGAGTTTTGTACGCAAATGACGTCGTGGGTTCAGTGCGCCTTTAACTGGACTAGCAGATCAGCACACCACATAGATTAGATCAGTATAGTCTCCATATATTATCAGCTAAATATATAGACCCTGTAGCTGGTATACTGTAGGCTATTCCCAGAATTACTGTTATCCCAAAAAATGACACATATCCAGAGCTTTCCTATACTAGAGGGTAAGGTCACAAGTACACTCAGATACAAGAACCAGAACTTGTAAATAATCATACACTAGACCACTAGACCAGATGCAATGGCCTGCCGGCCCCCTCTTATATTCGGTACTTAGGGAGTGTTCATTTATTAATTACAGGGGTGGTGGTGAGATTTCGCTTGGAGGGGCGAAAATTATTCACGCTTCCCCCTCAAGAGCACGTGAAATGTTGTGCACCCCCCCCACGCTAAAGGTGTCGAAAATATTTTGTCTGCCCCCCTTTGAACTATAGTAACACGCAGGCTTTTTTACTAAATTTCTTATGCCCCCCCCCCCCCTTCAGGAGGGGTCAGACATTTTTACCCCCCCTAACCCACCACCCCCTCCCCGCTGTAACTAATTAATGAACACTCCCTCAGGCCAAACAAAATAAAAGGTTGTGTTCAGGTAGCCCGATTTGCCCCCTCATTTCTGCCCGCCCCTAAACATATTTCTTTTTTTTTAAAGATTTATCTTGGTTAGGATAGTGTGTGTGAATTTAAACCTCGCTTGTCACCCCCTTGTGGAAGAGGATGCTTCGATGGAGAGAGGTCCTGTAAGAATGCAATCCCGGACACCTAATGACCCGAGGACCTATCAGACTTATCACATATCCTTAGCACTGCCATAGCAGGCCAATGTGTATAGTAAAAAGGCCCTCCTGAAAGCCAATATTTTGCATTTGCATTGGAACAATACGCTATAAGAGGGGAGGAAAGTCACATTGTTGTGTCTTATTCTTTGTATAGCAGATGATGGCAGTATTTAGGAACTGATAATGCACAATGAGGCTGTTTAATTGGTTTGTAAATGGATTGTGGGGATATTAGTTACAATAAACATAATAATTGGCAGTGGGAAATATATAAAATGTAAGCCTGTTGAGATTCAGAAGTATCCTTCCTTAGACTTACCGATTTTCGACCCTAAGGGGGGGGGGGGGGGTAAATATGTTGACCCCTTGACCGGGGGGGGGGGGATATTTCGCACGGAAAACCACCCCCCCCCCCCCCACCCCCACCCCCCCCCCCCCCCCAGTTGTTAAAAAATGATCACTCCCGAACTGCCCCTGATGAACTTTGTAGTTTTGAAACTGGTAACATGAATTCCAGAGCAACAGTGTTCCTACATGATATGTTTGTTGCATGGTTGGTAGTACTAATAATATAATGCCCTGTCCTAGAATTGGTATAAATACAATAATGGACTGAGAGGTAAGATAGGGGTTGTATGTCTACTGCACCACATCATAGTGCATGATTTATAGCAGATACCAGAGTAGTTAGCTAATATGTTTTGCTGCAAACGGTATAGCCTGGTTTTTACCCATCCTCGGTCAACAACCCCAGATAAGGCTGTATAACTATAACATAAGCTATAAACATATATATAGGCGGTGTGTGTGTGTGTGTAGGGGGGGCTGGTTAGACATAGTGACTAGGAATGTCAAATGTCAATGTTGACATCCAATTTATTTCGATTTCGATTATAACTAATTTGGTCTCGATTTTTCGATTATATCGATTTATTTGGGCCAACAAAGGGTACCATTTTTCCACTGGATAATAAGTCCAGTTCTAGTTGGAATTTTTACAAAATTATTTCAATTTGGTCAGATAAATTCCTGTTCTAATTGTACAAAAAAGGGTGTATGGATATAATGCTTTTGTCGATGCGATAATCGGAATTCCGTAAATAATGATGTATCAATTTGGGAGG
The DNA here is from genome assembly GCA_947462335.1 of Harmothoe impar. Lineage (NCBI taxonomy): Eukaryota > Metazoa > Annelida > Polychaeta > Phyllodocida > Polynoidae > Harmothoe > Harmothoe impar. The sequence goes on along the minus strand of OX381706.1, from coordinate 82,347,901 downwards.
TATTGATGACACTCCTACCCAGTAAACAAGAAAATTATATAACGGTTATATAACGTTTTAAATAGGTCTGGAAAACGTTTGAAAAAAACGGAAATATAACGTTATTCAACGCAAATTTGTTGACTCCAATTTACGTATATTAACGTTATACCATAACGTTTGAATGTACAACCTTATTGTAACATTATTTTACGTTTTTATACAAGGAATTTTGACTTATAATAACGTTTTAAAAAGTTATTTTATGTTATAAAATTGTAACCCAAAACCATTCTTTTAGCAGGGTTAATTCATGTTGGGAAAATTGGTCTCCTTGTGGGATTCGAACCTCCAAAGGTATGGCTCATGTACCAGCGCTTAGACCACTCAGCCATAGCGTCTTTACTTTGACAATTCAGGGATGTGAGTCAGGAGAGGTGAAAAAGCAGGAATTCGGAGCAGTCCCCATGACGGGTCTCCCGTCCCCCTGATGCCCTCCCCGGCTCCCCTCAGGAGGGCGTCAGGGGGACGGGGGACCCGTCCTGGGGGTGTTCTGCTGGCAGGGAGAGTTTAAGTTTAAGTTTATTGTACAATCACTCCGGGAAGTGGTCTTCCATGCACTACTCATGTTTCATGGCTGATCACGGTAGTAGTAGAACATAGTACACATGTAGCACTATAGCAATAGGGACCTTTAGCAACCACGTAAAAGTTCATAAAACGCAGGCGTTGCAGTGCTGAAGGCATAGGATACGTCTGGGTTAAATGAGCTACGTCAGGTTTGCTAAGGGTCCCTAATATAAGTATTTAGCAAGAGTCTTAGGCCCCTGTATATTATATAGGCGGTACATTGGCACCTATTTTTTCTCTCCTGAGTGGATGATACTGCAAGGGGTGGGATTATATATTAATATCGTTCTTGGTGACAGTGGTATGGAATGGTGAGGAATATTTGGGTAATATTGTCATTAGGGACCTTTAGCAAACCCAACGTAGCTCATTAAACGTAGACGTAGTAGTGCTAAAGGGATAGGCTACGTCTACGTTTATTGAGCTTTTACTTGGTTGCTAAAGGTCCCTACTATGTGCGCGATGCCACCCACATTTAAAGTCTTCAATGCTCACTGCATGACTATATTCCATCTGACTCTGTGGCCTCTCTGTCTAATGCATTGGCTGTGACATCAGAGGGTTGTGAGTTCTATCCTGGCCATCATCACGGTTGCACTTTTTTGTTTCATAATAGATATTTGTAGTCATTCCTGGGGGGGGGGGGGGGGTCCTCTCCAAGGTCGGGACAGTCATATTGGATTATAACTTTACAAGTTTGCATTTCTACCATTTTCAAATCTCCAACATTTGGGTGATAAACCATGGCTGTATAAACGTTATATAACGTTATATAACGTTGTGAATATAACGTTATTTTGTGAACCATATAAAAATGTAAAATAACGTTTCACATGTAACGTAAAATAACGTTATACATTGAAACGTTTTAAAACGTTAAAAAACGTATTTTGTTCACTGGGTAAGACATACCATTCCAATAGTCCTATCAAAAAAGAAAGTTGTGTTCTGGTAAAATGGTCCAAAACATGAGGGTAAGTCGGTGATCTTTTCTTTTTTAATTTTGGGGAATTAATTTTAGGATCTTGGAATGTGTTATAAGGTTGAATTTTTTGGGGTAGTTGCTATTTATAGTGCAGAAACCAATATCCGTCCAATTTAGCCGTCATTAGTTTACTTTCTGCCAAATTATTTTTTTGTTTGGTCTTAGCTATCGGGGTACCACGGGTCCGTAACATATGTTGGTGTTAAATATTTACTATCAGGTTAGAGAAGGTGGGTCCCCGAGGGTTCCAATTGCTCGCTCAACCTACGTCTTTCACCAGTTACATGCTATCGGGGGACAAGATGGTTTCAGCGCTATAGGCCTCTACCGGGATCGGACTTGTTCCTGCAGCCACTCTGTGTACACTGACACCAGCAATCTCGTGAGACCTTGGTTCTGCTCTCGTATTGCAGCCTGTTCCCCGGAAGCTATGGTGTGTGAGTGTCTGGTCACTGCCTAAGTCTCACGATAGATTGCTAGCTCAGAACTAACATGGCCGCCCACACGGAGGAAAACCGAGTCATGGCTATAGGCTGGGCAGTATATCAGTCTATAAGGATCAGACCTGGGCAGGTTCAGGCCGTGAATGGTCATTAGTCCAAGATTTTTAGCTCAAAATAGGACCTAAGGTTAAACAAAATCGGAACAAGCCAATTTTCGGACAGAAGATGCCCAGATGGGTACTGAACCACATACTAAAAGTCCTCGGACATCCTCCTTGTGCTCGCTCGGAAATTCAAGATGGCGTCCAGGATGGGCAATATGCACTATTTCCCTCATTTTTTCTATTTTTGACCTTCCATAGGCCAATTTGAAGTTTACCTAACCCCCCTAAACCAATTTCAAGCTTTTCAATGGTCTTATCCTTTTGTTGCTAGGACTGGCAGTTGCCTAGCAACAGGTATTTCGTATTGGATTTCCCTAGGGCAATTAACAGTCAGAAAGGTATTGTACCCATACTTACTGCTTCTAAAGTGACCCCAACGAGCAACAATGATATAACTGATTTGCTATAGTCCATGGTTACCTAGCAACAGCTAATACTTACCTAGCAACCACCTGGAAAGAGTGTATTTAGCTCTTTGGAAAATACTTTGGCTTCACAAAAGGCCATCTGAAGATCACCTACCCCAAAAATCCATCGGAAGCTTCATTGATGGTGATGTTATTGTGTTGCTAAGGTAAGTGGTTGCCTAGCAACATACACTCTATATTAAAATTCTAACCTAGAAACCAGAAATATTAATCAGAGATATGTATCTACCAATATCTCAACCCCCAAGGAGGCTACTGAAACACATGCTAAAAGTCCCAGAAAATCTTCCGGAATTCAAGATGGCGTCCAGGATGGGCAATATGCACTATTTTTCCATTTTGACTTTCCATAGGCCAATTTGATGTTTACCTAGCCCCCTAAACCAATTTCAAGCTTTTCCATGGTCTTATCCTTTTGTTGCTAGGGCTGGTGGTTGCCTAGCAACAGGCATTTCATATTGATATTCCCTACTTACTGCATCTAAAGTGACCCCAATGGAGCATGGATGATATAAATAATTTGTTGTAGTCCATGGTTGCCTAGCAACAGCAGATACTTACCTAGAAACCACTTGGAAGAGTGTATTTGGCTCTTTGAAAAATACTTTGATTTTATAACACATTGGTTGAGAGGTAGATATCTGATGTTTCTAGGCAACTTCACACCATACCAATACATTTCATTGTCCCACTTCATCTGAGGTCCATTTATATGTAGTAGTTGTAGTAGAAGTATGCCTCTTATTGATATTTCCCCTGTTTTTTGGGGAGTAGCAATATAGAATGTGTTACTAGGCAACCACTTACCCCAGCAACACAATAATGACACCATCCAAAAGGTTTCCAATAGTTTGTGGTAATAGGTGATCCTACAATTACCCTTTTTAAAGCCAAATTCTATTTTAGAGGCATGGACACTCTAGATTGCTAGGTAAATATATGCTGTTGGTAGGCAACAATGAACCATAGCAACACATATCATCCTGGGGTCATTTTAGATGCAGTTAGTATGGGTACAATACCTTTCTGCCAGTTAATTGCCCTAGTTTCTAGGGAAATCCAATATGAAATGCTTGTTGCTAGGCAACCACCAGCCCTAGCAACATAAGGATAAGACCATGGAAAAGCTTGAAATTAGTTTAGGGGGCCTGTGTAAACTTCAAATTGCCCTATGGAAAATCAAAATAGAAAAAATAAGGGAAATAGTGCATATTGCCCATCCTGGACGCCATCTTGAATTCTGGAACGAGCACAAGGAGGATTTCCTGGGACTTTTAGTATGTGTTTCAGTACCCTCCTTTCTCGTGGGGTCGAGATATTGGTAGATGAATATATCTGATTAATATTTTGACTGGTTAGAAGTATAATATAGAATGTATGTTGCTAGGCAACCACTTGCCTTAGTGACACAATAACATCACCATCAATGAAGCTTCCAATGGATTGTGGGGGTAGGTGATGTTAAGATGGCCTTTTGTAAAGCCAAAGTATTTTCCAAAGGGCCAAATACACTCTTTCCAGATGGTTGCTAGGTAAGTATCTGCTATTGCTAGGTAACCATGGACTATAGCAAATCAGTTATATCATTGTTGCTCCATTGGGGTCACTTTAGAAGCAGTAAGTATGGGTACAATACCTTTCTGACTGTTAATTGCCCTAGTTTCTAGGGAAATCCAATATGAAATACCTGTTGCTAGGCAACCGCCAGCCCTAGCAACAAAAAGATAAGACCATTGAAAACTTGAAATTGTCTTTTGGGGGGCTAGGTAAACTTCAAATTGGCCTATGGAAAGTCAAAATAGAAAAAAGATGAGGGAAATAGTGCATATTGCCCATCCTGGACGCCATCTTGAATTTCCGAGCGAGCACAAGGAGGATGTCCGAGGACTTTTAGTATGTGGTTCAGTACCCTTCTGGGCATCTTCTGTCCAAAAATTGGCCTGTTCCGATTTTGTTTAACCTTAAAGTCTAAAAATCTTGGACTACATGGTGGGATTGGGAAGCCGCCCCTATGTGTGTATCACACTACATGTAGTAGATAACGCCTATAAACCCTTCAATGACGGCATGATACCTTCTCTGGTAGTCATGATGCACTAGTGCAGCACTGGTGAGCGCTGCATCAAGATGGCGCTTTGTAAGTGTATCAGCCCCCAGGTCTTAGCATGATGCAGCAATGGCGAGCGCTGTGGTACATTTTGTATGTATCATGAGATTTAAAGGCATAGTACACAGGGGTGTGGGAACAGGGGGGGGGGGGGGCGTCCACCCCAATCCTAGAGATGGAGGGGGGGGGGGCAGAGTACCTTCTGTCCCTCCCCCCCCCAAATTTTGGAAATGATAATAAATTATGTTCATTACTCTATAGTTATATAAAGAAATACCCATAAATTGACTTTATAATGCACCAAATCATGTCAAATTTCTTAAAACTCTCCTTGGGAGCCATGCCCTTGAGCAGACCCCCAATAATTTTCAGTGTGTCGCTTTTTAATACTCGTAATCGCGCAAGCTTCTGACCTTTGTTTGCTTCGACCGTGCCCCACCCCCCCAAAGTCAAGTTGCTTCCGACACCCCTGGTACGTTAAAGTAGTTAGCTGTCCCTACATGATGCAGGCGTTATCTGGGTGGCCACATGGTGTTATTGTTGTTGTGTATGTAAGGCCGCTCCAAAAAATATCCTTGTTTCTCATCACTGACAAATATGATGAGGGCGCTTTTATTTTTTTATTTTTTTGCTGAAGACCAAATAGGTAGGGGGATCTAGGTTCTCAGCAAACTTCACATTCACATTTGGATGATTAAGGAAATAATTTATAAAGGTTTTGAATGTGTATATTTCCTCCAGCCCATTGCATTTGCACCACTGTTAGCTTCAATTTGATATTAAATATGCCCACATTTGTCTATCATTATCAAATTTTCTCTTCAAATTTGCAAAAAAAAAATCAAAAAAAAAATCCAAGATAACATTTTGTAGATGCGCGCGGGGATGAGAAACAAGGATATTATTTGGAGTGGCCTATGGGTCTGTAGTATCACTCGGAATAAAGAGATGAGGGTGGGGTTACATGGTTAGTGCGGTGAGAGACTGAGACAGGGGCTCGGGTAACCTGATGGGAACGTGTCCCGGGGGGGGGGGCACTGAATTTTTTTTGACACGGGTGTGCGGCTGGCCCTTTGACAACCCTTACCCTTGGTGAGGGGGATTTTGGTCAGAAGTGACCCTTGCTGAGGGGAATTTTGGTGAAAATTGACCCTTGGTGAGGGGGATTTTGGTGAAAAGCAGACCCTTGGTGAGGGGGATTTTTCTCAAAAAGTGCCCTTCCCAGCCGCACACCTGTGTATACAAAATACATGAAGTGCCCCCCCCCCCCGGGGATCGTGTATTAATGCATCATCCCCATTGGTCGTCATGGTGCGTAAGGGCAGTGACTATTGACAGTTTGAACTGTCAGTAACAGAATAAAGTTCTCTTATTGACAGTTCAAACTGTCAATAGCAGGATAGAATTCCCTTATTGACGGTTCAAACTGTCAATAACAGATTCAAGATTCTCTTATTGACAGTTCCAAAATGGACACTATTGACAGTTCGCATGAGGAATAATTTCCACTTTTGACAGTGTGAACTGTCAATAACAGAAATATTTTCAACTATTGACAGTTCAAACTGTCAACAGCATTTTTGATGCACCAAGGGCTACAAATCTTTTTTTGTTAAAACAACTGGCTTGTCCGCCAGATGAGTTAATTCTTATTTCCTTGAAATGAAAGATTAGAAAGTAGCATGTACAGTCTTTGCGAAAACATGCAGGACAGTGGCAATAGGCCTGTGTCCACAGAACGACAAGGGGAGTGGACGATTTCACGTTTTGGTCGTCCAGCTATGTGTGTGTATTGGGAATATATTTACAATTAATCGTACACTAGGGGTGATAAATTACTCCCCACACTGCATATAGGCATAAACCAACAAGCAAATATAATAGAATAAAGAGCATAACGCCTATTTTCTTCATAAAAATCAAACATGTTTGATTTTAAGATTAGGGGTTTTGTTGCTTGCTTTTGATAGGCAAGAGATCACATATATTTTATATTTTCTAGATTTTTGTTGTCCACCTGTGTCCACATGGAGACAAAACATATATTCACGTTTTGACGGACGACAGACTACCTCATAAATGCTAGTAGACACAGGCCTAAAGTCCACCTAAAATGCTGCTGTCCCGACAAATTGACAAGTGTAGCAGAACCAAATATTAAGTCACATGTCACGTCACATGTTAGGAATTTAGTTGCCAATATACTGTTTAAAACCTAATTAGGCCATAAATAAGTACAAATGTACTGCACTTTAAATGAATAAACCTATTTCACAGTTCAAATGCATAAATCATCAATTATGTTGGTATCCGGTCCAAAAATGTAGCCGGTCCTGCAACATTGAAAATCTGCAGGACCAAATGGTTTTCTCAAAGCGTGCAAGCATGCTTTCATTTTCTAGCATGGATGATGTGACCATTTAAGGCTCAGTCTCATGAGTTTGTAACATTTCAAACGTCTTTGACCGGTGCCGTCTTTGACCGGTGCCGTCTTTGACCGGTGCCATCTTTGACCGGGTATGTGATTAAAATGAAGAAAAAGGTAGTGTATAGTAAAGAAATGGGTAAATTTTTTGTACAATATGTTATAACACATCATTTCGAGGCATTATTTAAAATTGACATATTTCATGTATTTATGTTACTGGCTCAGTCTCATGAGTTTGTAACAGTTGAAACGTCTTTGACCGGCGTCGTCTTTGACCGGTGACGTCTTTGACCGGCTGAAGAAAAAAGGCCCAAAAGGAACCCTTAATATGTGCATTAAAATAAAAAAAATTTAATTGGGTAAAACAACCATAGACTGTTTATTACATGAAGAAGTTGAAGCTTAAATTTCTTTACTATATACTACTTTTTTCTTCATTTTAATCACATACCCGGTCAAAGACGCCACCGGTCAAAGACGCCACCGGTCAAAGACGCCACCGGTCAAAGACGTTTGAAATGTTACAAACTCATGAGACTGAGCCTTAACAGTTTGGACGAATTTCACATGCTACCCACAAAAATGGTGGTTGGTCGCCAGGACCTTCCTTAACACTAAAAGGCTGCATAGTGCATAAATGTTGTATGCACGTTGTCGTCATGATGCATGGATGAAGCCCTGGCGAGTAGCTCGTCAGGGCTGCATCCAAGCATCATGCCGACCCGATGGGGTTGATACATACTCTTCTAGAGGGTCGGCACGATGCACCAATAGGCAACACACCACTGGCGAGTTACTCACCGGGGCTGCATTAGTGCATCATGCCGACAAATGTCATCTTTTAGCGACATGCCATCCTTATAGAGTTAACGTAACATCCAGTAAAAGGTGGCCGGGTCGTGGGAGCCTGGTTTGGGGTCAGGTCCCATCTTTACAATGTCTTTCGTTTTCTGGAAATGTGCGTGGCAGCAACCACTAGATCTATACACGTACAAGTATCACGAGATTGCTAGCAATGCAGTGGTAATGCAGAAATAACTTACATGTACTCCATGCACCTTTAAAGATCAATTAATTCTTATCCAATAAAATGTGAATTTCGATCATGAAAAACATACATTATTCTATCCATTTTAGCCTGCTAGTGAAAAAAAAAGCGGAAACAAAAGGCCTCCCTAGAATTTAAAACTAATTAAGAGGTAGTGGGGCTGTCCCTTACAAACAGGGACAGTACCACATCCTATAAATGCCGATGAACATATAACTATGACTTCATAAAATGGTAGTACATACTACGTGCTAGATGGATACTGTATCTTCTCAGGATAATCAGAAATGAAATATCAATCAATCAATCTGCCAGGGCAGCTTCGCGTATCATGATAACAAAGACCACAACGTAGTTAAGCACTATGCGGTCCTGAAAGGGTTACCAGTGAACAAAGAATTCTGTGTCGGAATCACAACACCAAGCTAAGTTGCTGGGAAACAGAGAAGCATTGAAATGTTGGAGAATAAAAAACCCTGAAATTTTTGATGACCTACGGAGTAGTCTGCAGTAAACCCAAATGTCAGGAAAGGACAAATAAAAAAACAAAGGTTTGTTTCAGGCAACGTAGGGAGAACGTCTTGGGTTGGTAGGTCGCTTTTTTGTTTTTTATTTTTTTAATCACTTTTTTACAGCCCCTTAAATTGAACAAAAATGTGTAAAAATGGGAAGATTTTGTCAACGTTTTTGTAAAGCTAAAACTAACCCCCAGAAACGTGTTAAAATATAACAATTAATTCAAAATTGCATAAATAAATAAAAAAAAGTAGGGTCGGCTCTCTTTCGATAGAGTCAGTCGGTTGACCTAAAACAAACCTTTTTTTTTTGGGGGGGGGGGGGGGGCAAATTAACAAATAATGAGAGAAACCTGGTTTTACAGGGGAGGTACAATACAGCCCGGTACAGCTTTACATACCGTGACGCAGCATAATGTCTGTTAGACATGCATGACAGTGATTAACCTGGTATCTATGTAATATCTCTATTGTCATGTTAAATACTACACTGGTAGATAACATGTAACGGTCTCCGGCCACTCCCGCACACTCCTCCACTTTCCGGAAAACTTACATGGACATACCACATTGCCAGTTTCTCAAAGTAGGACTTAACGGCCTTGACTTGTGAATTATCAAAACGACTCTTAAATTGCTCCAAAAACACCTAAAGTATAAATGTTTTTTCAAAATTGGATAAAAAATGTCTATGGTAGGCCCTGTTTTGCTAGGTAGGGTCGGGTAACCTGAAACACACCTTTTTTCTTTTATTATTATTTGGCATAAGGGCCACACAGTGCTTTAAGCTTCCCTTTGGGATATATATGATGCATGAATGCAGCCCTGGAGAGTGACTCGCCAGGGCTGCATTCATGCATCATGCCGACCCTATGGGGTTGATGCACTCCCAAAGAGTGGGAATGATGCGTGAATGTAGCACCAGCGAGTTACTCGCCAGGGCGGCATCCATACATCATGACTACCAAGGCCATTTTATAAATCACTCTGCGTCCCTTAGCGTGCCTAACGATATTCAGCCTAGGGCTGTGTCTCACGACCTTGGGCCAATGTTTTCGTCTCTGACTGGGTGCCAGCTCTGACCGGGTGCCAGCTCTGACCGGGTGCCAGCTCTGACCGGCCTGAATAAAAACGGGTTATCTAGGGTAGATATAGATAGAATTTGGCTGAAAAGGTTATTGGATGTTATAACCCTTTAAACTAGTAATTATAGTTGCCCATTTTAATCGTCATCTGCCCTAAATAACCCGTTTTTATTCAGGCCGGTCAGAGCTGGCACCCGGTCAGAGCTGGCACCCAGTCAGAGCTGGCACCCGGTCAGAGATGAAAACATTGATCCAAGGTAGTGAGACACAGCCCTATAATTCACGTAGAGCACCTATTGTTATGTGAAGTGGTCGGCTAGCATGCTGGTAAATTTCCGGTAAAACATCTCAGGCTATATATAGTCTCCCACTCCTTCTCTTTCCTGAAACTGACACAAATTGACATTTTCACAAAATATCATTTATGAAGTGATGACGATGCATTTAAAATATACCGGTAGTCGATATTTTTTTCTAGAATGTGAAGATGAGACAAAGATAGGCAGATGGGAATGTACACCTCTGGTACTTGCCCTCCCTCACCTCCTACACTGAAAATCCATAGATTGAAAGGGTTAGTCAGTACAGACTAACCCAGGTTGGTCATATGAGTGTTAGTCATAATGGCAAAGTTATATTCAAAAATGATCGAGGGGTCAGTCAGTAGTGGCTAACCTAGGTCTATCATTGGTGTGTTTTATTTGTATACCACTAGTTGGGGCCACCTGTCATGACCACTCAGTGGCACCCCCTGGAAATAAAAAAAATAAGGTGGGTTGGTTAGTACTGACCAACCTGACAATAATAACTGATCTAGGTTGGTCGTATAGGGAGCCAAAAAATGACTAATTAGGTTAGGCACTAGTGACTGAGAGGTTGGGCGTATAGGGAGCCTAGGAATATCAGTGTACCCGCCCCTGAAGCAGGCCAACACATCGGGATCTCTGCGAGATAAACGCAATTTTATACAGCAATATCTATAAGAACAGAAGCCCAAAATTATGCTTGAAGTATAATGAGCAGTGGGAGGATATCAAGAACGAGGCTCTGGGCTGCATGTTCAGTTGTCATCTACTGCATCAACAGAGTGCCGGCGAGTAACTCGCCAGGGTTGTTGCATCACCAGAGTGCCTGCGAGTAACTCACCAGGGTTGTTGCATCAACAGAGTGCCGGCGAGTAACTCACCAGGGTTGTTGCATCACCAGAGTGCCGGCGAGTTACTCACCAGGGTTGTTGCATCAACAGAGTGCCGGCGAGTTACTCACCAGGGTTGTTGCATCAACAGAGTGCCGGCGAGTTACTCACCAGGGTTGTTGCATCACCAGAGTGCCGGCGAGTTACTCACCAGGGTTGTTGCATCAACAGAGTGCCGGCGAGTTACTCACCAGGGTTGTTGCATCACCAGAGTGCCGGCGAGTAACTCACCAGAGTTGTACTACCGCATCCAGCTAATGCGGAAATCGTGTCGTCTAGAATGTATTTAATTTCCTTGAACAATGAACGTGCCAAAAATGTGTTTTACAAAAAGAGAAGACTTTCCTTTTACAAAAGTATATGGTGTATAAGGCCGAATAGAAAAAGAGGTGTGTTTCAGGTTACCCGACCCTATCTAGCAAAACAGGGCCGACCCTAGAAATTTTTATCCAATTTTGAAAAAATAAAATTGGGGGAGTGGTTAGAACCGGGGGTTAGAACTCTGGCCTACTACTTCATGGGTCATGAGTTCAAATCCAAGTCAATGCTATTTTTTCCACACAGAAGTTTGAACATATTTTTAGTAGGTAAAAAATCCTAATAGTATACAATTTGGTTGTAAAGAGCCTTAACACAAGATGAATAGTTATAGTATAAACCAAAATGGTTTTGTATTCTTACATCTCTAAGTTTTCATTTGTAAATACAACTACTATTTTTAACCAACTAGAAAAGAAAAGATGTAGTCTTGGCATGGATCTGAACTTATGACCACTGGATTGATTGGCCAGTGTCCTAACGCACCATATGACCACTATACACTAAGTGTTGAAGAGGCCGGACTAACCAGAGTGACCGGAGACGACGAGGGTCTATAACTTCCTGGTTTATATATATACCCCCGGCGTCTGCGGTCGGGGGGGGGGGGGCTTAACCCTCTAAGGATGACATGATACCTTAATGTGTCATGCCCAGGGGGGGGGGGAATTACGACCCCTCCGCGCGAAATCTCACCGCCCCCCTGTTGTTAAAAAATGAGCATTCCCTTCTTGAATATTACATTCATGAATGTGTGCACATCATGCCAACCCTTCATCATTGTATCCGTCCTCTGGTACGCTATGAAAAAGAAGGTTTGTCATATACAGCTATATACCCCCGGCGTCTGCGGTCAGAGGGGGTTGACTCACCCAAGGATGTACAAGGTCAGCCCTTTAACCCTTTACGGATGGCATGGTACCTTAATGCATCATAGCCTCGGTCGTCATGATGCATGAATGCAGCCCTGGCGAGTAACTCGCCAGTGCTGCATTCATGCATCATGCCGACTCTATGGGATTGATACTGTCCCGAAGGGTCGGCATGATGCACCAATCTAGCACCAGCGAGTTACTTGCCTGGGCTGCATTGGTGCATCATGACGACAAATGTCATCTTTTAGCTACATCCGTCCTTAAAGTGTGAACATAGTGACCGGAGACGCCGGGGGTATATAACATCCTGGTCTATATATACCCCCAGCGTCTGCGGTCAGAGGGGGGTTCCCAGGAAACTGGGGTGAGGAAGGGTGAGACTAGTGCGAGCATTGCCCATAGAGCAAAGTAGGGTGTGCCCTGTGTGTAGAAGCTCACCCTATGTGCTAGACTGGGCAAGCCCTGTGCCTATAGCCTCCTCTGCCCTAACCCACACTGAGGGTGACCCTCTGGTCTGTGTGCTGGCACACCACCTTACCCAAGGTCCCCCAAGCATGCACACCAGTATTTAATAGGTTGTGTATTGCCATGGTGGATAAATCGAGGTATCTTTATATGGCCACCCAACACAGATCCGATAGTATAGTGGTCATCACTGGCGCTTTGTATGTGAAAGGTCCAGGGTTCAAGACTCGGCCATGTCAACCTACCCACCATTTTTTTCTTATTTTTACTAATGTAACTTCACAATTGTCCACAAAATACATGTCACTGGTCTATTGTTCTTAAAACAAGGGGCAACTGGAGGAACTCACATCATAGCTGCATAAGGGTTTTCCTTATGCTACTGCAAGCCCCTCTTGTAACTCTTCCACAGTGCCACACAGTCCCAGCCATCAAGCCTGGATTTGGGCAACATGGCAGAGAGCTAGATAGGGCTAGCACAAGATTCAGGCTTGTGTGAGGGCAATGCTAGGAACAAAAGGTTAAAACATTCCAATGTAATACATATAGGTTCCTTAGATATCCCAAACTTGTACCTACATGGTAGTCTAGTGGTCATCACAGTCACCTTGTATCCCAAAGGTCCAGGGTTCGTGACTCGGCCATGTCAACCTTCCCACCATTTTATCTTCAATTTTCTATTTTTATGAAGAAAAAATGGTGGGTAGGTGCTGACCAGTATACTACAGTGTGGGTGTGAGGTTTTGACATATAAGTAACTGATATATACTGCACACTGGACAACCCCACACCTTGTGCAAGCCCTTAGGGAACGTTCACTAATGACGTCACCTTTTTTGGGGTCATTTTCAGGACCCCCCCACCCCCTTGTCACCTTTTGTCACCTACCAGCATAACCCCCCTAAGAAAGACGTCACTAATTTTGAAGACCCCCCCCCTACCAGCTAACCCTCTATATGCCGCCTTACACAGTTCAACTTAGGACATGACGGTACAATCTTATCATTCATAAATGTACATACTAAACCCTGGATAGCCTCTAAATTCTCCTCACTGATATCTGTCACTGTCTCATGAAAGTGATGCAGGTGCAAATGGTGATGTATTTGACTGGTTGAAGTTTTTTGACCAGTCGACATATTAGATGGGAAACCTCAGAATAGCCCCAAATTTGAAGTTATCCTTGTCCTTGATACATAGTACTGTTGTGTTACATTCGACTATAAATTATATGTGAGTTGAAGCCCAAGTGCTGGTCAAACACGCTGGTCATATATGTCAACAGGTCACCATTAGCACCTGCATCACTTTTGTGAGACAAAGTCATATTTGTCCAGTAGAAGCATATACATACGTATTGAAGACTGGTACTATAATTATGCCTTACAGATATACCACCGCCCATTTTATTTCAGGAAACATTATGTTGCACCTTTAATTCCGAGGCAAAGTGGAAAGTAGACATGGATAATAGTTGTATTTCTACATTTTATCATTAAAACCTTACTGTTACCCAATTACTGCTTCCTCCTACAGAGTTACCACCCCCTTTTTGAGGGGTGCAGAGAGCCCCCATTGGCGGATCTAGGGAGGTGGCCCGAGGGGACTTGCCCCCCCCCCCAAAAAAAAAAAGGGGAAAAAGGTGGGAAAAAATAGGAAGAAGAGAAAAGAAAAGATAAGAAAAGAGGGGAAAGGGAGACAGATGGAGACAATATTATGTAAAGTAACATGACTTGGAGGGGGGGACAATCCTGGATCCGCCACTGCCCCCCGCCCCTTAATTTTTAGACTGACCACTACCGCTCCCGCTAGCCGTTTGGCAATAGGTAGCCATTTCATATCTGAGTGACCCCCCCCCCCCCCCGAGGTGGTTGGGTGGTATATGATGCCTTTGTCAGGAATGCAGGGATTGGCGGCAGGCGGCAGGCTGTAGTCAGGGTGCTGGTATGTGGAATCACATTGTCGGTCATTGAATGATATCTTTTTTAATGTACTTATAGACTTGCTCAAGTCCTAGAATTTGAATAAAGACAAAAAATTACTTTTCTCAACTATACTTTTCTCAACTGTCTAATTCTAGAACAACCAGGGGAGGGTAGGAGGAGGAGGGGGGGTGTAGTGCGTGGCAAATTTCTCGTCCCCAGAAGTAAATAAAGTTCATACAAAGAGTTTGATAATGGGTGTGGACACTTTGTAGTATGTGGACAAAACGGGACTCCACATAGCCCCGATTCACCGTGCATTGTTGTTAAAAAGTTGCATCTCCATCTTTGAAGTTCCTGCATGTCCGTCAATGAATTATGAGTCATCGTGCGACATGTGCTTACCCTCTAGCCGTAAAGTGGCTAACCCTTAAGGACCGCATATAGTGCTGCGTTAATTAGTTAACTAATAAATAATGTATTACTGAATTAAGGCCAATTAAAAAAAAGGGTTTGTTTCAGGTAACATGGGAAGAAACATTAGGGTCGGTAGGTCGGATTTGTTAACTTAAAAAAGAAAAAAAATTTGCCTCACCTCTTAAATTGACCCAAAAAAGTGTAAAAAATTTGTAAACCTAAAATTGTCCCCATAAAAGTATCACGATATAAATATTTCTCCAAAATTGCATAAAAAAAGTAGGGTCGGCCCTGTTTAGATAGGGTCGGTCGGGTGACCTGAAACAAACCTTTTTTTGGCCTAAGTCCTTAATCACATCTCTAGTAAGTAACTCGCTAGTGCTGCATCCATGCGTCATGCTGCCCCTACAGGGTTGATACCGTTCCAAAGGGTCACCATGATGCTTGAATGCAGCACTAGCGAGTTACTTACTAGAGATATGATAAAGGACTACATTTACCCAGCTAGCAAGGATAAGTTGGGCCAACGTTAATTGGTAATGGTCGGCACCGTCGCAATATCTCAACGTTGTGCCAACGTTGAACTGCCAAAGTTGTACCAACGTTGGCAAATTTAGGTTGTGCCAACGTGGGCAATACTCCCAGTGATCTGCCCACATTGGTACAACATCAGATAATTCATGTTGTGCCAACGTTGGCAAATCAATGTTGGCCCAACATTGAAAATGCTCTCGGCAATGAGAAGAAAACCAAAGCTGATATTAAGGTGAAATGTAAATAGAGAACTAAATGGCTATCTCTATAAAAAAAATGACATGTTTGTACAATGTTGGGCCAACATCAGAAATGAATATTGGGTCAATTTTGGGAAATATGTGTTCGAACAACATCATCTTTAGGCTCCAAATATGGTTGGCTAGACGTTGGGACATCGTCTATGTCCAACGGTTGGTGCGGCGTTTGGCCAACGTTGGCAAACAGTGACGTTGGGCCAACGTTGTACCAACGTCACTTTTTGCCAACGTTGGCAAAGCGTAGAAATGGACAGCCAAAAAGCACTTTAGCCAACAATAAAGTCCAACGTTGGCCCAACCCCAGCCACTGTTGGCCCAACATTGGCTCAACGTTGAATTGCTAGCTGGGTAGTAATACATTATTTGGCCGTTAAAGGACACCTTACAGATCCATCTCTTCATGGCATAAGACACAAGGGCAGCTGTTCATCCTGTCTCCGTGAACCAGCGTAAAAAGGGAGTCCAGGTTGCCTCCAGAATGACTCCCCTCTCAAGGGGAGTCCAGGTCGTCTAAGGGAGCCTCCCGAGGGGTACTTGATATTTTTTCTGATAAGGGTGTGCGGCTGGACCTATGACAACCCTTACCCTTGCTAGGGCGGTTTTGGCCCAAAAATCCTTGTTTTGACGGGAAAAAACACAAACTATATTCTAAGTGGGTCATTTCTAGAGAAATTTTACTCGTGTCTGGGAAATTTGGGGGGGAAGTGGGAAAAAGTGGTACATTTTGGTGAAAAACATGTCATTTTTGCGAAAAAGTGACCCTAATTGCTAGGGCGATTTTGTTGAAAGTAGACCCTTGCTAGGGACACTTTTCCTTCAAAACAGGACCCTTGCTAGGGAGAATTTTCTGAAAAAGTACCCTTGCCAGCCGCACACATGTGCATACAAAATATACCAAGGCCCCCCCCCCCCCGGGGAGCCTACGTGGCTCTCTGGCTGACCTAAAGCAGCAGTCACCTGGAGGAGTCATTATTCTGGAGGCAATCTGGACACCGTTTTGACGCTGTTTCTTTTCTCTGTGCTCCCACTGACGGACAGGCTCAGATACTGGGTAGGGTAAACTGACCTAAAGGTAACCACGTACTCTGAGATGGCCACCTTAATTATGTAGTTATTTATGTATGGTATTGTATTTATGTGTCCTTTGCTGGAAAGAGTATCACTCAAAGTGTACTATGATACACAAAAACAGGCTTATCATGCATGAATGACAACATAATTAAGGTGGATATCTCATGGTACGTGGTTACTTTTAGGTCAGTCTACCCTAGAGGTCCGCATTGGGAACAGCAGGGTCCAGGGTCCAGAATCCCAGGCACCAAAACCCGACTACAATGTACACACTACACCAAAAAGACGTCCTTGTATACTGTACATCTACAGTATAACTCCCTGTGCAGCTACACCAACTTATGACAGTGTGAGTGTGGTGAGGAAGGCTAGTCTGCATGTTATTCCGCATTAGCAAGATCATCACTGTACAGCGCCATTTTGTCTGGTACCAGTGCTGTTTCCTCTGCTAACTATAGCAGCCAGGTCATTAGGCCAAAAAAATAAAAATGATTTGTTTCAGGTCACCCGACCGACCCTATCTAAACAGGACCGACCCTACGTTTTTTTTATGCAATTTTGAAGAAATTTTTATATTTTTATACTTTTTTGGGGTCAATGTTAGGTTTGCAAAATTTTGGAAAAAAATCTCTCCATTTTTTACACCTTTTTGGGTCAATTTTTGAGGGGAAGTAAAGAAAAAAAGTTTTAAAAAAAAGAGAAAAATCCAACCCACCGACCCTATAGAATCAGCAAGATCATCACTGTACAGCGCCATTTTTTCTCTTTCCTCTGCTAACTATACTCTCGTTCCCAAATCCTTCCGAAGGAAGGCTCTGGTAACAGCCAAATGACCTTGAACTTTGGATTTTGCTGGGTCTGGGCAACCCCTGCTGGTAGGCTGGATGGAACCAGTGAACAGGAACAGGAAATGGAACCAGAATGTATGATGGTAGTTTTAGGTAGTTTTACCATCGGCCTTTCTGGTTCCACTTCCTGTTCCTGTTCGCTGGTTCCAAGCTACCAGCAGGGGTTGCCCAGACCCAGCAAAATCCCAACATTTGGCAGTTACCAGAGCCTTCCTTCGGAAGGATTTGGGAACGAGAGTATGCTAACTATAGCAGACAGGTCATTAGGCCAAAAAAAAGAGGTTTGTTTCAGCTCAACCGACCGACCCTATCTAAACAGGGCCGACCCTACATTCTTTTATGCAATTTTGAAGAAATTTCTATATTTTCATACTTTTTTTTATCTGGCCTTAGCTGACGCTGGTTCCTATCCTGTCCTAAATTTGGAGTTTTAGGGGCCATAAACCTTTCAGTCATATGCCTCTATTGTGGGTCCATGTGTCAGCTATTCAGAGTGGGGGAGTGGTTAGAACTCTGGCCTACTACTTCATGGGTCATGAGTTCAAATCCAAGTCAATGCTATTTTTTCCACACACAAGTTTGAACATATTTTTTGTAGGTAAAAAATCCTGATAGTATACAATTCGATTGTAAAGAGCCTTCACACAAGATGAATAGTTATCGTATAAACTAAAATGGTTTTGTATTCTTACATCTCTTAGTTTTCATTTGTAAATACAACTACTATTTTTAACCAACTAGAAAAGAAAAGATGTAGTCTTGGCATGGATCTGAACTTATGACCACTGGATTGATTGGCCAGTGTCCTAACGCACTATATGACCATTATACACTAAGTGTTGAAGAGGCCGGACTAACCAGAGTGACCGGAGACGACGAGGGTGTATAACTTCCTGGTTTATATATACCCACGGCGTCTGCGGTCAGAGGGGGGTTGACTCACCCAAGAATGTACAAGGTCAGCCCTTTAACCCTTTAAGGATGGCATGTTACCTTAATACGTCATGCCCATGGTCGTCATGATGCATGAATGCAGCCCTGGCGAGTGACTCGCCAGTGCTGCATTCAAGCATCAGGCCGACCCTCACGAATCGATACTGTCCCGAACGGTCGGCATGATGCACCAATGCTGTACCGGCGAGTTACTTGCCGGGGTTGGATTGGCGCATTCTGATGACAAATGTCAACTTTTAGTGACACCCATCCTTAAAGGGCTAAGGACCGCATTATGCTCTGATAATTATAATGATGCTTTGCCCTTTCAGGCCCCTAACTGGGGGGGGGGGGGTCGTCGGTTCGAACGACCCCCCCCCTCTCCCCCACAGACCTGATGGACCAAAATAGTTCAATGATAGCTGGTCTCAAAGTGGAGATAATTAGCTCTTCGTCCGTTGTTGTGGCTTGTAAATCGGATAATTATTAAGGTTCCTAGAGACTAAATTGTAAAAGTATGGTCAATTTATTTAATATGGCTCATTCAAGTTATGGTTTTGAGTACAAATCAAGTCATTATTTGCATATTTTAAAATTCAAAATCCAGTAAGTTCCACCATTGAATTAATCTAGTTTCACCTTATCAAAAAACGAACCACCCCGCGAAGAGGGCTAGTTACAGGCCTGCCTTTGTCGTCACATGACGAGTCTACTCGACATGGCTGCATTCAATTTGAATCAATTCAAATTTGTTTATTTCGAATTCAATAGGGGGAGTCAATGGTCCGAGTTGTCCTATTATACAATATCCTAACAATATCCTCATTTCTTATTGAATATTACATTCACGAATGTTTGCACATCATGCCAATTTTTCATCATGGTATCCGTCCTCTGGTACGCTATGAAAAAGAAGGTTTGTTTCAGGTCACCCGACCGACCCTATCAAAACAGGGCCGACCATACGTTTTTTTATGCAATTTTAAAGAAATTTCCGTATTTCTACCCTTAATATTTTGGTCCATCTTAGGGTCTTCAGAGAGGCCGGCTGGTACTTTCATGTTAAAAAAGAAAAGTGAAAAAAATTGAAATCGACCTACCGACCCTTCATTTTTTGCCCATGTTACCTTTTTTTTTGGCCCTACCATGGTAACTTCCTTGTATAGACATATGTCCCCCATTGTCTCCTGTTACCTATCGAACCGTCGCTCTTCAATTTGGTAGGACCCATAGATATATGTATATATGTGTTAGATAGCCTACACCTGGACACAGCTCTTCCATATACATTTGTACCCACTGCCCCACAGGGTCGAGACGAGGTGTTATACACCGAGTTGATGAACAGTGGAAGAACCATGGCCAGGTGTATAGTCTATCTGACTTAACCCTCGGGTATGTGATGTAACCAAGGTGAGAAGCCTTTGTCTTGGCCCTCCATCATGGGTTAATTCCAAGATAGGCACTCATGCAAGGTCGCTATTTAGTATTATTTCTCCTCTTAGACCCTTTTATCTACCCCGGCGCTTATACAAGAGCAGCACTATTTTGAAGCATGCTCTCTATAGCCTTGGCTCCACTAGGGCGACACACCTCCTTGCGAAACGTTGCGATCTTTTTAGTGTTGCCTTCTGACATATTTCGCTACATTTCGCCCCATTTCGCCCCATTTTGCAGCAGTGTCGCCCTGAGTGTCGCCCTGCTCCTGGCCATACCCAGGGCCACACTGCCGCGAAATGGGGTGAAATGTGCAAAAAGACAACATTAAAAAGATCGCCATGTTTCGCAGGTACCTGTGCCGCTCTAGTGGAGCCTAGGCTTATGGTGTTGGTATGGTAGGCTCCCCCGGCTGAACCTGCTGGCTTATTTTGTCTCCACTTTGTCCACCATGCACCCTGATCTTCATTTGTCTTACTCCGTTAAAACGGTTAAAACAGAGAGATGTATTTATTACATGGTGGTACGGCCTTCTCTATGCTAAGCCTATGGGAGCTCCGTACTCCATGCCCCATGGAGTACGGTCTAGCCATACTCCATGGTCTCCAAATTTGTTGATTCTCTCCATTTAAAGACTGAAGGGCCATGTTATTATCATACATGTACATCATGCATCACTCGTTGAAGCCGAAGGCTGAGTGTGATATGACCCAGCTTCAACTCGTGAAGTATGATGTGCATGTATGTCAATGACGTGGAGTTTTGTCTATGTACCTGCACAGAGAGAAGAAATAGCGTCAGAAGGGAGTCCAGCTTGCCTCCAGAATTAATCCCCTGTTCTGGGGAGTCCATGTCGCCTAAGGGAGCCTAGGTGACTCTCTGGCTGACTTCTGGTAGTCACCTGGGGGAATCATATGCCCCAGAGAGCTATACGACCCCCCAGGTGACTCCCTTAGGTCGGTTAGAGGGTCACCTAGGCTCCCTTTAATAGACAACTTGGACTACCCTAGAAAGGAGAGTCTTTCTGGAGGCAACCTGGACTCCCTTTTGACGCTGTTTCTTTTACCTTTTAATGAAACGGTGAGAAAGAGGAGAAAGTGCCAGTCACAAAAGTATTTGGTACAAGAGAAATCGACTTATACCAATCCAAACCTGACTCCCTCAAGGAGAATATGAGAGACGACGTGGCAGTGTCTAGGGGGCAGAGGTAAAAAAAAAGAGAATATTGGCAAGATTCACATTTCTGTAGCAAATATGGACATAATAAGTGAACAAGTTTCCCGATCTTTCTTTTTCTACTTTACCTAAAAAACGAAACATTTTATTTATACTGGCGAAATGCGCAGGGTGGGTCCTATGGTCCCCTTTTCACCTGGCTCCAGTTTGGGGCCTGTGGTTTGTGCATATATCGCAGGTTTACACTACATTGGCACTTTGTTCAGTTTAAATAAATGAGAATAAATTCAACATAGATAGATGTCAACACATAAAGATGCAATTTTACATCACAGTTCTACGCATAATACTCAAAGGTTTAGTCTACAGTATAATATTAGTGTAAGATATGTTGTTAGTTTATTCAGGGTTCATAAGTTTACCTATGAACCACTATGGCCTTAAACTAAAGGGTCAATATGTGTGTGTCTACTGCTGGTTCTTTAATCTCCTTCAGGAATTATTACAACAGGTACACACGTGTATAGGGCCAAAAACAAAAGGATTGTTCCAGGTAGCATTGGATAAAAATGTAGGGTCGGTAGGTCGTGGGATTTTTTAGTCCCTGCACGATACCAGAAAAAGTGTAGAAATTGGGGAAAAATTCAAAATTCTATAATTGACTCCAAAAAGTCTAAAAATATCAAACTTCTTCAAAATTGCATAAAAAAAGTAGGGTCGGCCCTGTTTTGATAGGGTCGGTCGGGTGACCTGAAACAAACCTCTTTTTGTTTCCGCCCAGGCTGGTGAAAACATTTCCCGATGCTGCTTGCTGTTCCGAATATATATAATAGTGTAGCCTGTTCTATACCGTAACCGAGGTCCCTATACTCCGAGGCCCCCGCACAACCGTGATGTGTATCAAGTAACGTGATGTGTACTTCACAGTGTAGTACTGCACATCAGGGCTGACGATGGGAACGAGATCTGTATCAAATGAACGTGATATGTATCAAAACAATGTAATCTGCATCAAAACAATGTAATCTGCATCAAAGTAATGTGATCTGTATCAACGTGATCTGTCTTCGCTAGAAAAAGGGTACCCTTTTCACTCGTAAATCGGTGGAAATCCTGTATCAATGATGGTGTCAATCATAACAGGGAGTTCGGGGCCCTCTCTGCCGATCAGATCCCCACCTTTTTTCTTTCTTTTTTGAATTGTTCCATTGGGTCCTAATTAAGCTACAGAATTTTCTACCCCGACCAATTCTGTCAAACCTGTGTATGTTGCATAGGTATATAAGATTGATTGAATGATACCAATATGAGGGTTACAGTTGAAACAGCCCCCCTAAGGGACGAGTGGTTCTTTACTCATAGGGGGCGGGGGGGACTTTATTATCTTACCCCCCCCCCCCGCCTCTTACATTCATCAGGCCAAAAAAAGGTTTGTTTCAGGTAATATGGGAGGCAAATGTAGGATCGGTAAGTCGGATTAGACCAAAAAATAAAAGGTGTGTTTCAGGCAACCCAACGCTAGTTTCACAAAAAGGGCCGACCCTAGCATTTTTTTCCGAAGTTTTTTGCAAAATGTTCATATTTTTTCGGAAATTTTAGCAATTTTTTGGTCAGGAAGAAAAGATCACATGCCTAATTAACTGTCCAGCCTCAGGAAATTGCTTATTTACAAGAATGTCCAATAATTTCACATTATTCCTAGTTATAGTAAGAATCGGTGAGTCGTCTTGATGACCCGCTAGTTGATATGGCAGTCCGTGACTCATTCAAGGTACCTCCAACATTCAAAAAAAAAAAAAAAAAAAAAAAATTTAAAATCCGACCTACCTTCCCTAAATTTTTGGACCATGTTGGCCTTATTATTTCATTTAATCTTTTTTTAAAAACATTAATGTAATAATAGCCCTCTCCACGTACCCTAAAATTGACAAAAAAGGGTAAAGATACCAAAATAATTGCACGCCTTTTTAGCAAAAAAAGTCTGTGCAATGCCATACTGAAAGGGGTCGGCTGCGCTCAATTTCAATTTGCCTGAAGGGGGGACCAACAAGATTTCGACCCCTCTCGTGGGGGGACCAACATTTTTTTGACCCGCTGACACTAAAATCCACCAACCCCCTCCCTTTTTATTAAAAAATGACCACTCCCTAAGTCGCCACTGGAGACAAGGCCACTCAAAAAAGGAGTTTTCATCACCAACTGCTGGGAAATGTGACGAAAGCGCTTTTTACCTAATTCCTTTTATAATCATGGGCATCATCTTTAATTTGACACCTAATGTTCCAACATTTCTTAATCTTGAGCGCAAATTTCATTAAAGATGTAAAAAAAAAAAGAAGAAATTTTCCCCAAATGTTCATGTTGGGCATGGTGATGAGGACCGGTATTTCTCTTTGAGTGGCCTAAGGGAGTGTTCATTTATTACAGGGGGGTGGGGGGGGGGGTGGTGGGTTTTGTGGGGGGCAAAGATTTCCGACCCCTCCAGAGGGGGACGTAACAAATTCTGACGCCTCGTGAGGGGGGGGGGCATAAAAAATTTAGCCCCTTTTTACCAGAAAAGCCCCCGTGTTACTATAGTTTAAAGGGGGGTGGGCGAAAATCTTTCTCCGCCTTCGGCAAGGGGGGCTGCGAAACATTCCACACACTTCGAGTGGTGGCGTTAAAAAGAAATCACACCTCCCCGCGAAATCTCACCACACCCCCCTGTAATTAAAGTGATAACTTATTGGTACTGGTTAACAGCAGAGGGTATTGCTGTTACACACCGGTGCCCCTCCCCTCGCCCCTCCCCCTTGATCTACCCTGACACTATGTATCATATAAGGGATTTCCCATGATTATTGAAGGAGCTTGAGTCTACCATGCTTGACAAGCTGTTAATGACCCCCCACCCTGCCCACTTCCACCATTCACACACGCAGTCGTCTCCTGCTAAGCCTGCTGCACACCAGTCAGGTGGGGGCAGAGGGCATTCTCCTTGAGCAGAGGGTAATCACAACAAGCACTAACACATGATTACTCTCTGCCCCAGGCACCAGATTACAACCAAATTCGTCCATATTCATACTCATGTTTACCTTTATCAATGTGTCCTTTTGATAGCAATTTTCAAATTTTGCAAAATTCCCTTAGCAATGGTCAACTTTTGCAAAATTTCCCTAGGCAAGGGTCAATTTTGACCAAAATTCCTCTGAATTGACACCAGTTTTACCAAAATCTCCGCTTATTTTCAAAACACCCCTATAAAAAGGTCCATTTTTACCACTCACTAAGCAAGGGTCAAGGGTTGCCAGGGCATCCGGACACCCCTGTCAAAAAAAATTGAGTGCCCCCCTCCCCGGGCCCCAGGGTCAGTCTCGAACCCCAGTCAACTCTAATGGCTGAGACTGCTACAGCCCCAGGGTACCTGAGTGCCGCGCGCCGTCTGGTGAGTGTTGTCGGAACTAGACCGTCCACCCAACTCACTCCTCATACATCACCAGCGGCACTCTGCAGCCTTGGCCCGGGGGCGGGGGGGGGGGGGCGCTCAATCTTCTTTTGACACAGGTGTGCGGCTGGCCCTTTGACAACCCTTGCCCTTGCTGAGGGGGATTTTGGAGAAAAGTGACCCTTGCTGAGGGGGATTTTGGAGAAAAGTGACCCTTGCTGAGGGGGATTTTGGAGAAAAGTGACCCTTGCTGAGGGGGATTTTGGAGAAAAGTGACCCTTGCTGAGGGTTTTTTTGGAGAAAAGTGACCCTTGCTGAGGGTTTTTTTGGAGAAAAGTGACCCTTGCTGAGAGGGATTTTGGTCAAAAGTGACCCTTGCTGAGGGGGATTTTGCTCAAAAAGTGCCGCACACCTGTATATATACAAAATATACCAAGTGCCCCTCCCCCGGGAACCTTGGTCCCTCTCTCACTCTGTGTACATGATCCATGCATGTGAGTAGCTCGCCAGAGCTGCATTCATGCATCATGCAGACCTTGATACACTCCAAGAAAAGTCGACATGATGCAGTAATGCAGCGCCGGCGAGTTATTCACCAGCACTACGTTAGTGCATCATGCCAATCAAAAAGATCATGAATCCTTGAGCATTAGGCCAAAAAAAAAGAAGGTGTGTTTCAGGCTATTTCAGAGTCAATTTGATGGTCCACGATTCGATGCCATTGTCGACGAGTCAGCGCTGAAGTTTGCGAGTCAGTTTTGGGTACTTTTCAGGCCAAAGTGAAAAAAAAAAAAATTTAAAAGAAAAAATCCGACCTACCCTACCTAGATTTTCAGACTATGTAACCTTTTTTTTGGCCCTTGCAAATATATTTGGAGGTTTAACAATCCTTCAATGTTGTCAATTTTATATTAGATATTGAAATCCATAAGCTGATAATGTTTCTGTGTGTGGGGGGGGGGGAGGGGGGGTCCCTTAACTTTATACTCCTCAAAACCTCCCCGACAAGTCCTCCCCACTTCCTCCAAGCCAAAGAGCAGAGTGCACTGTCATGTCTGGACCTGCAAAAAACAGTTTCCACCACTTAAAATATGAGAGATTCCCTTAAACCTCTCCCATTGTATAGCTGAGACCCATGGGGTGTGATAACTCAAACCTGGTCCTGGCCACATTCTAGAGAGAAAAAAAACTCCCTTTGGTGAGGTCTAACCTATAGCTAGCATAATTACCCCGACATAAATATCATGCAGACATAAGTAGCCCTATAAGGACCGCATGCTACTTTGATGCATTATGCTCTTTGTCATCATGATGCATGATTAAAGCCTTGCCGAACGATGAGCCAGTGCTGTATACATGCATCCTGCACTCCTATAGGGTCGGCATGATGCATGAATGCAGCCCTGGCGAGTTACTCGCCATGGCTGCATTCATGCATCGTAACGGGAAAGGGTATATCACATTAAAGCACTATGCGGCCCTTAAAGGGGTAACTAGCGTTGCCTCAGCTTACACTTTGACCTACAGACCTACTTTTAAAATCAATTCACTTCCTTGTATTTTCATGTCATGGTTTGTCATACTCAGCTTCCAATTAATAGTAAACATGCCTATAATATAATATATATCGGGTGCGAGTTACACGAGGGTTTTTCCCATTAACATAGTAAAGTAGCAATTTTTAGAACCCCTGTGCGGCTTATAGAGTCATCCCAAAAACTAGGACGGCTTATACGCGAGTTAGGCTTATAAGCATTTACGATGATAATACTTGGCCTATGTTAAAACATTTTTTAATTGATCACTTTTTTTGGGGGTCTCAAGTTGCCACCTCTCTCTATCGTTTAAAGGCCCAGCGCCCCTATATATAGGGCTGAGTACCTGTCCCGACTGCACTCTGACTGTTACTGGACGTGCAGTAAGGGAGTGCTCATTTTTTAACAACAGGGGGGGGGGCGGTGAGATTTCGCGCGCAAAATTTTTTCACTCCCCCCGCTAGAGGGGTCGACATTTTTTACCCCCCCCCGGCAGGCCCAAAATCGCGCGCGTTCGTGCCCTTTTGTAGCATAGTAACACGCGGGCTTTTCCCCTCAAAACAGGTTGAATTTTTTTCACCCCCCCCCCCCCCAAGAGGGGTCTAAATTTTTTACCCCCCCCCCCCCGGTCAAGGGGTCCAAATTTTTTACCCCCCCCCCAAATCCACCACCCCCCAAAAATGAGCACTCCCTAAGATCTGCGGGTTTGATAGTACATGTACATGTAGTAGCTCTGCCTCAGCTTGTGCTTCTAATGTCTACTCATCCCCTCATGTATTCACATTATAGCTAAGGCCAAAAAAAAAAAAAGGTTTGTTTCAGGTCACCCGACCGACCCTATATAAAGAGGGCCGACCCTACGTATTTTTATGCAATTTTGAAGAAATTTTTATATTTTTACACTTTTATAGCTAATGATATAATAGTATAGAGTGAGTCATCCGTCCTCAGGTGTGAACGGCCAAAAATAATTATCTCATTTTAAGAAAATGAGATTCTTAAACTCGACTGGCGGACAAACCACTTGTTTTAAGATTTTTTCTTTTTTTTCTTAAAACAAGTGGTTTGTCTGCCAGACGAGTTAAATAATCTTATTTCTTGAAATGAGATAATTATTTTTGTCCGTATGTTTAGTCCCGCCGGGGGAACCCGGAAATGAACCGTCCATCATCTATCTATCTACCTACCTATACCTACCTACCTACCTACCTGCGTGCGGGGAAACCATAAAAAATCTCATTTAACCCATTAAGGACAGCATGTCGCTAAAAGCGAATTTGTCGCCACGATGCACATGCGTTGGTGCATCATGGCGACCCTTCAGGAGTGTGTCAACCATGTAGGGTCGGCATGATGCATGAATGCAGCACTGGCGAGTTACTCGCCAGGGCTGCATTCATGCATCATG
This sequence comes from Harmothoe impar, assembly GCA_947462335.1. Taxonomy (NCBI): domain Eukaryota; kingdom Metazoa; phylum Annelida; class Polychaeta; order Phyllodocida; family Polynoidae; genus Harmothoe; species Harmothoe impar. Next base: position 82,320,268 of record OX381706.1, on the reverse strand, counting down.
ACGACAAAGGGCATGGTGCATGAAGGCTGAATCCTGCCGTCCTTAAAGGGTTAACGTGATATATAGCACACCTCTGGCCGGGATGACGTTTTGAGATGCCGTGTTCATGCCCTGGTTGTCATGGACACTAACTGTACCCCCGGGGGGTCCACTCACCATCTTTTCTATAGTAACTATGTGCCCTTTGTACCCTTACAACTGCGGGAAATTCTGAAAAAGGTACCCCCTAGAAAGAGAATTTTGTGGGAAAAAGAACTTTTTCGCAGGTGATTGCCTAAAACACCCAAATATAGTTCAATTTTGTGTCGGAAATCCACGACAATTTATATTATTGAAGCGATATTATCAGAAAAGCACCCCTTTCCCTGTCATAAGATAGCCTTGGAGAAAGAATGAGCACTTAAAATACCATGATCTAGTAAATGTTATAGAAATTCCCAAACATGTGCTCTAAAAGGTTCCCCTTTGGCCCAAAATGATCAAAAAGGTACCCTTTAGAGAGGGCCCGCATGCACAGTTGGTGGCGCCCAAAAAGGGCCCCTTTTCCTTCAGTTTGTGTATACATGCACATAGTAACCAAAAGTCAAGGAGTGGACCCCCCGGGACTGTACCGCTGTACTGGGGGACGATCCAGAACCACTGCCCATATAGGGGCAGACACTCCCAAAAAGGACATTTTATACTTTACTATCTTGAGGTCAAACTCTGGAGGGTGCGTACAATCCTCCAAAGGGATTGGGGAGATTTCTGATTTCCGTCGGATGTCCGACTCGTTCTGCCAACATAATACACAAATTGGCACCTGTCATTTAGTTTATTTGATAGAAACCAAGTTTTGGCGCTGTAATTGTTTGGGGAGTGTTTCAACTCTATAGAGTCAGCATGATGTATTCAATTTACAATTGAGTATCCGTTTTTATTTTTAGGAAATACAAGATCTCCTATGCTTAAGCACTGAAGGGCCGTATTCAATGCCCCCCATTGAATGCAATGTGCCCGTATTCAATGGGCTAAAAAAAAGTTGTTTTTCCTTCTTGAAATGGCTTCAAGTAAAAAAAAGCCTGCGGCTTCGTGGGATACTGCCCCAGCCCCCATTCATGAAATATAACAGAGACAGTATCAATGGGTGTTGGCATTTGTCTATATACACATATCATCATTTCCCCCTTCATCACCATAATTGTTTTTTTTCTCTCACTCCTCATAGTGGAGTATTGAAAATCGCCAACATGCACCAATATGAGCATTTCTAGGATTGTTGACCCATTTGCAAAGTTACTCCATTTCTCTTTGTAGACCTCTTTTGTAATTCAATGGAATCAAATGTAATCGTATATATAGGCCTATATATATATATATATATATATATATATATATATATATATATATATATATATATATATATATATATATATATATATATATATATATATATATATATATAATTTAGTTTTTTTGGAAATTGCAGGATAACAACCTGTGAAATTGAAATTGAATTACTTTTTATGCTTCTGTATCTTCACTAGGGAGTGGGTGGGGTATATCAATGACAGCAATGCTGCATTGGTGCATCATGGAGACACGCAGGGTGTGGCAAGCAGTTTCAAAGTGTGTGTGAGGGGGGGGGGGCAAGGGGGGTTTCTGGCCAATTTTGACCTTTTTCGGCTTTACCTTTTAAAGGGTCGGCCAAAACCGGTTGCCCACACCTCTTGACAAATGTAATCTTTTAGCAACATGCCATCCTTAAAGGGTCATCATGTGATATACTGAGAACTACCTGACCCCCTCTGGCCGGGGTTACGTTTTGAGATGCTGTATTCACGCCCTGGTAACCATGAACACTAACTGTGCCACTGTACTGGGGGACGATCCAGAACCACTGCCCTTGTAGGGACAGGCACTCCCCTATATTTTACTAGTTTGACATAGCTTGAGTGCATTAAATCTTCCAAAGGGATTGTGGGAGATTTAAGATGTCCGCCGGATTTCCGACTAGTTTTGAATACTATACACATTAGCACATTAAAGAAAAGAGAGTAGAAAGCAAGACTTGGCAGTAATTGTTTCGGGAGTGTTTCGACCCTGTAGAGCCAGCACGCTTTTGAGTACCTATGCATCATGCCTTTACAAAAACAGAGCCCCCTCCCCAACCAGGACCAAGGAACAATTTATACTTTATTACTTTGACGTCAGTCTCTGCATCCCAGTGCAAGGTGCGTTAGAGGGAGGGGGATTGGTTACTCCGGTTTCCGTCGGATTTCCGACTTTAAAGTTCTGCAAATGATACACACGTTAGGCAAAAAAAGGGTGTGTTTCAGGTTACATAGTCTGAAAATCTAGGTAGGGTAGGTCGGATTTTTTTTTCTTTTTTAATTTTCTTTTTTTTTTACTTGAAACTGAAAAGTACCACAAAATTGACTCGCCAACTTCAGTGCCGACTCGCCGACAACGGTGTCGACTCATAGACTATCAAATTAACCCTGAAATACGCCCAAAATTACTTAAAACATTAATATTTTTTCAATATTGGATAAAAGTTTCTCGCTGACTACGACATTGACCGGTAGACTATCAAATTGACCCTGAAATAGCCTTAAAATCACTTTAAAAAAACAAAAACGCTATTGACAGTTCGAACTGTCAATAGTGGAAAATATTTCTCTTATTGACAGTTCACACTGTCAGCAGTGGAAATTATTCCTCTTATTGACAGTTCCTCATGCGAACTGTCAATAGTGTAATATTTCTGTCTTATTGACACTTCCCATTGACATTGGAGTCAGAAGGTGTTTATTTTTTGGCAAAAGTGTTTTTTCCACCAAAATCGGTTTTGCCCCCCAAAATCGGTTTCGGACCCAAAATCGGTTTGAAACCCGAAAACGGTTTGAGACCCAAAATCGGTCTTGTAGCCAAAATCGGTTCTGTCCCCAAATTGGTAAAAATCGGTTTTGTCCCAAAAATCGGTCAAAGTCGGTTTTGTATCCAAAATCGGTTTTGTCTCCAAAACCGGTCAAAATAGGTATTGTCTACAAAATTGGTCAAAATGGGTTTACCACCAAACTTGACTTTTCCACCAAAATCGACTTTTCCACCAAAATCGACTTTTCCACCAAAATCGACTTTTCCACCAAAATCGACTTTTCCACCAAAATCGACTTTTCCACCAAAATCGACTTTTCCACCAAAATCGACTTTTCCACCAAAATCGACTTTTCCACCAAAATCGACTTTTCCACCAAAATCGACTTTTCCACCAAAATCGACTTCTCCACCAAAATCGACTTCTCCACCATAATCGACTTCTCCACCAAAATCAACTTCTCCACCAAAATCGATTTCTCCACCAAAATTGACTTTTCCACCAAAATCGCTCTCAGGGTTATGACAGATAAGGAACTGTCAATAAGAGAGGAAATTCCCACTATTGACAGTTCAGTGGAGAACTGTCAGTTACGCTATAATTTACCACTATTGACAGTTTGAACTGTCAATAAGAGAAAAATATCCCACTATTGACAGTGTGAACTGTCAATAAGAGGAAAGTTTTCCACTATTGACAGTTTGAACTGTCAATAGCTAAACCAAGGTAGGCCGGCTATTGACAGTGCAAACTGTCAATAGTAAAAATCAATCTCCTTATTGACAGTTCAAACTGTCAATAACAGAATAGAATTCGGCCATTGACAGTTCAAACTGTCAATACCAGGATATAATTCCCTTATTGACAGTTCACACTGTCAATAGTGGGATATTTTTCTCTTATTGACAGTTCCTTTTTGGAAGTGTCAATAAGAGAATATTTTTTCCCTTATTGACAGTTCAAACTGTCAATAAGGGAATTATATCCTGGTATTGACAGTTTGAACTGTCAATAAGGGAATTTTGTTCTGTTATTGACAGTTCGAACTGTCAATAGTCACGGCCGAATAAAATTCCCTTATTGACAGTTTGAACTGTCAATACCAGGATATAATTCCCTTATTGACAGTTCACACTGTCAATAAGGAAAAAAAGATTCTCTTATTGACACTTCGAAAAAGGAACTGTCAATAAGAGAAAATGAATCTCTAATTGCTAGTGTGAACTGCCAATAAGGGAATTATATCCTGGTATTGACATTTTGAACTGTCAATAAGAGAAAAAATATCCCACTATTGCCAGTGTGAACTGTCAATAAGAGGAAAGTGTTCCACTATTGACAGTTTGCACTGTCAATAGCCGGCCCACCTTGATTTAGCTATTGACAGTTCAAACTGTTAATAGTGGAAAACTTTCCCATTATTGACAGTTCACACTGGCAATAGTGGGATATTTTTCTCTTATTGACAGTTCAAACTGTCAATAGTGGTAAATTATACCGCTATTGACAGTTCTTCACCGAACTGTCAATAGTGGAAATTTCCTCTCTTATTGACAGTTGCTTATGATAACTGTCATAACCCTGAGAGTGATTTTGGTGGAAAAGTCGATTTTGGTGGAAAAGTCGATTCTGGTGGAAAAGGAGATTCTGGTGGAAAAGTTGATTCTGGTTGATAAGTCGATTCTGGTGGAAAAGTAAATTTGGTGGAAAAGTCAATTTGGTGGAAAAGTCAATTTTCGGAACAAACTAATTTCAAGTGCAAAACCAATTTCAAGTGCAAAACCCGGTTTTTGGCGCAAAACCGATTTGGGTCCGAAACCGATTTTGGGTCCAAAACCGATTTTGGGTCCAAGACCGATTCTGAGTCCAAAACCGATTTAGGGTCCAAAACCGATTTTGGATCCAAAAGCGATTTTGGGGGCAAACTAATTTTGTGGGCAAAACCGATTTTGAGGGCAAAACCGATTTTGAGGGCAAAACCGATTTTGGTGAAAAAAACTCTTTTGCCAAAATAAAACACTTTTGCCCCAAAAAAAGAAACTTTTGCCCAAAAAACACACTTTTTGACTCCAATGTCAATGGGAACTGTCAATAACACAGAAATATTCCACTATTGACAGTTCGCATGAGGAACTGTCAATAACAGGAATATTTTCTACTGTTGACAGTGTGAACTGTCAATAACAGAAATATTTTCTACTATTGACAGTTCAAACTGTCAATAGCGTTTTTGAATCGGGCCGGCTGACATAAGGACCCACAATAGAGGCATATGACTCCCCAGAGTCCAGCATTGCCAGACTATGGCATGAGGATCCAGCATGGCCAGACTTTCAAGCAAGTTTGCCAAAGTCCAGCCTGTTATTGAATGTCCAGCCTAGCCTGACCCTCACTAGAATGGCCCTTGACCCATCTATTATAGTCCAGCATTGCCTGACCCTTGTCTGAGAGTGGTTATGGCGACATTGGGTGACGCTGATATCTGCCTCTGTGCTTGTGTCTTATGTCATGAAGAGATGGATCCGTAAGGTGTCTCTAGTCCTTTAATAATGTATTATGTATTACTGAATTAAGTCCTTTATCACATCTGTAGTAAGTAAATCGCTAGTTCTGCATTCAAGCATCATGGTGACCCTTTGGAACGGTATCAACCCCTTAGGGGCAGCATGATGCATGGATGCAGCACTAGCGAGTTACTTACTAGAGATGTGATAAAGGGTTTGTTTCAGGTCACCCGACCGACCCTATCTATACAGGGCCGACCCTACTTTTTTTATGCAATTTTGAAGAAACTTTTATATCTTTATATTTTTTGGGGACAATTTTAGGTTTACAAAACTTTGGAAAAAAGATCTCCCCATTTTTACACTTTTTTGGGGTCAATTTTAGAGGGGAGGTAAAAAAAATAAATTTAAAAAGATAATAAATCCAACCTACCGACCCTAATGTTTCTTCCCATGTTACCTGAAACAACCCTTTTTTGTTTTATTTGGCCTTAATTCAGTAATACATTTTTTATTAGTTAACTAATTAACGCAGCACTATATGCGGTCCTTAAATGGTTAGCCACTATACGGCTAGAGGGTAAGCACATGTCGCACGATGACTCATAATTCATTGACGGACATGCAGGAACTTCAAAGATGGAGTGCAATTTTTTTAACAACAATGTATGGTGAATCGGGGTTATGTGGAGTCACGTTTTGTCCACATATTACAACGTTTCCACACTCATTATCAAACTCTTTGTATGAACTTTATTTATTTCTGAGGACGAGAAATTTGCAAGGTCTATTATCAGTTTTAGTAAGTACATTAAAAAATACATCATTCAATAACCGACAAAATGTGATTCCACATACCAGCACCCTGACTACAGCCTGCCGTATGCCGCCATCCCTGCATTCCTGACAAAGGCATCATATACCACCCTACCACCTTGGGGGGGGGGGGGTCACTCAGATATGAAATGGCTACCTATTGCTAAACGGCTAGCGGGAGCGGTAGTGGTCAGTCTAAAAATTAAGGGGCGGGGGGCAGTGGCGGATCCAGGATTGTCCCCCCCCTCCAAGTCATGTTACTTTACATAATATTGTCTCCATCTGTCTCCCTTTCCCCTCTTTTCTTATCTTTTCTTTTCTCTTCTTCCTATTTTTTCCCACCTTTTTCCCCTTTTTTTTTGGGGGGGGGGGCAAGTCCCCTCGGGCCACCTCCCTAGATCCGCCAATCTCTGCACCCCTCAAAAAGGGGGTGGTAACTCTGTAGGAGGAAGCAGTAATTGGGTAACAGTAAGGTTTTAATGATGAAATGTAGAAATAGAACTATTATCCATGTCTACTTTCCACTTTGCCTCGGAATTAAAGGTGCAACATAATGTTTCCTGAAATAAAATGGGCGGTGGTATATCTGTAAGGCATCTGGGGGCGGTCAACTGCATTTAGGAGGGGCGGTGGTTTGGCGGCTCCTGTTTTTAGGCAGGCGGTAGTTTGGCAGTCGGTGGGAACCAAGATAGAGTGAGTAGCCCCCCCCCCCTCCACTACACCCCTGGACCCTCCTACCCTCACCCCACCCAACATGTTAATAGTAAATACATGTATAACCACTGCCTGAATGACTCACGACCTCATGGCAAAAACAACAACAGCAACAACAGCAGTAACAACTACCGGGTACCACTGCATGCAGTGAAATGACGACATACAAATGAAACACTATATGTAAAATAAGAAAATACAATTTTAAAACACATAATATATATAGTTCCTGTTTGCCTGTCTACGTCCCCATGTAGGTCCATTTGTGTGTCGCCATCTCCCATATCTGTCTGTATCGTCATGTTGCTGTGACCTGTCTCTCTCACTCTGTCGCCCATGTCTCTCTGTCTCTCTGTCTCTCCCCTGTCTCTCTGTCTCCCCCTGTCTCTCTGTCTCCCCTTGTCTCTCTGTTTCCCCCTGTCTCTCCGTCTCTCCCCTGTCTCTCTGTCTCTCCCCTGTCTCCCCCTATCTCTTTCCTTTCTCTCTGTCTCCCCTGTCTCTCTGTCTCTCCCCTGTCTCTCTGTCTCTCCCCTGTCTCCCCCTATCTTTCTCCTTTCTCTCTGTCTCCCCTGTCTCTCTGTCTCCCCGTGTCTCTCTATCTCCCCCTGTCTCTCTGTCTCCCCCTGTCTCTCTGTCTCCACCTGTCTCTCTGTCTCCACCTGTCTCTCTGTCTCCCCCTGTCTCTCTGTCTCCCCCGTCTCTCTGTCTCCCCGTCTCTCTGTCTCCCCCTGTCTCTCCCTGTCTCTCCCTGTCTCTCTTCCTGTCTCTCTGTCTCCCCCTGTCTCTCTGTCTCCCCCTGTCTCTCTGTCTCCCCCTGTCTCCCCCTGTCTCTCTGTTTCCCCCTGTCTCCCTGTCTCCCCCTGTCTCTCTGTCTCCCCCTGTCTCTCTGTCTCCCCCTGTCTCTCTTCCTGTCTCTCTGTCTCCCCTGTCTCTCTGACTCCCCCGTCACTCTGTCTCCCCCTGTCTCTCTGTCTCCCCCTGTCTCTCTGTCTCCCCCTGTCTCTCTGTCTCCCCCTGTCTCTCTGCCTCCCCCTGTCTCTCTGTCTCCCCCGTCTCTCTGTCTCCCCCTGTCTCTCTGTCTCCCCCTGTCTCTCTGTCTCCCCCTGTCTCTCTGTCTCCCCCTGTCTCTCTGTCTCCCCCTGTCTCTCTGTCTCCCCCTGTCTCTCTGTCTCCGCCTGTCTCTCTGTCTCCCCCTGTCTCTCTGTCTCCCCCTGTCTCTCTGTCTCCCCCTGTCTCTCTGTCTCCGCCTGTCTCTCTGTCTCCCCCTGTCTCTCTGTCTCTCCCTTGTCTCTCTTCCCTGTCTCTCCCCCATCTCTTCCTGCCTCTCTTCCCTGTCTCCCTGTCTCCTCTATCCTCCTCTGCCTCCCTGTCTCTACCCTGTCTTGGTCTCCCCGTTCTCTCTGTAGGTATTCTTCGTCTCTCCCCTGTTTCTCTGTCTCGCTTCCTTGTCTCTCTTTATGTCTCTTATTGGGCCTGTGCCACTCTGCTCTCTGCCCTCATCTCTGTATCCATTGTTCTGCCCCCCCCCCCCCATCCATACTTCTCCACCACCACCCCCCCACCACCCCTACCACCCCCTTTGTCTTTCAGCAGTGCCCTATAGACCCTATGTATAGAGCAGTAGGAGGGAGCGGCTCGTAACGACTTCCCGCACGTTGCCGTTATAACGCTGAGTCAGCGGGAATCGGCGGGAGCGGGAAACGGGGTGCGGGGCTGAGTCATACCGAGCTACCAGTGGCGTAGGAAATGGGGGGGCCAGGGGGGCCCGGGCCCCCCCAATCACTGGGGAGGGGGGGCCTGAATATGTTTGGGCCCCCCCAAATATGTGTCAAGAGCTGTAATATAATACACACAATTTCGAATTTTTATCTCTCCCGCATAGAGAACAGTGGGGGCAGAGGGGCCTGTGCCCCCCAATCAGAACTAAAGGGGGCTCAAATACTACTTTTCTATACAATCTAATACAAGTATCTTTAATGCTATATCATACGTAAAAGCCGCTACTCAAAGTGGATTGGAGTGGGCCCCCCTGGGCCCCCCCCCCCCCCCAATAAAGATTTGCTTCCTACGCCTCTGGCTACTCACAGCCACTGCTGTAACTGGGGGTATAGATGGGGGGGGGGGGGGGGGGTCCCCAGGCCCATGTCGATTGTCGATCTTAAAAATTGGCCATGTCCCATGTCAATGTCGCTCAATAATGCCCATGTCCCATGTCGATTTTAAGAATTGCTCACGTCCCATGTCACTATCTCTGACATTCCTCATGTCGCATGTCATAAGGCCAAAAGACGGCCATGTCGACATGTCGAATTTAGTAGTCCACACTTATTATATATAAGCCTGTATTTTTTTTTTATTATTTAACCGTTCATAACATACAACAAGTGATACATTATGGTCTTAAACGCTAAACAAAAAAGCTGTGTTTTGATAACATTGCCAAAATTAAAACACGGTATGACGGTCGATTCTTTTAGATTTTTTTTTGGGGGGGGGAGGGGATATTTTTAGCATCAGGGGTTGAGTTTTTAGAGAGAATCTCATTTATACTGTCGAGGCAATATCTGTCTAATTAAGCCATTATCAGCTCAGTATTTGTCATACAAATAATTTCCTCTCTACTCATGTTTCAAACGATGGCAATTCGGATAGCTGAATGTCTAACACCTTTGGTGCTTTAACCCTGTAAGGGCGACATGCTGCTTTAACTCTGTAAGGGCCGCATGCTGCTTTAACCCTGTAATGGTCGCAGTGTGCTTTAATGTGCTATCCCCTTGGTCGTCATGATACATGAATGCAGCCCTGGTTAGTCTACTCACTAGTGCTGCATTCATGCATCATGCCAACCCTTCTGGAGAGTATCAATCCCACAGAATAGGTATAATGCAGATGCGTAACTACCTTCCAGGGGGTATCCGGAATATAGGCCCTCCTGACTATAGGCCCCCTGCCTGTAGGCCCCCGGAACACAGGCCCCCTACCCACAGGCCCTCCGGTTTTGCAGCCCCCTGCCTTTAGGCCACCCTGACTACAGGCCCCCTGTCTGTAGGCACCAATCTCACGTCCAACCCCTTCTTTTAAGTCTCACGTCCACTACCTCTTCCTCACGTCCACTACCTCTTCCTCACGTCCACTACCTCTTCCTCACGTCCACTACCTCTTCCTCACGTCCACTACCCCTTCCTCACGTCCACTACCCCTTCCTCACGTCCACTACCCCTTCCTCACGTCCACTACCTCTTCCTCACGTCCACTACCTCTTCCTCACGTCCACTACCTCTTCCTCACGTCCACTACCTCTTCCTCACGTCCACTACCTCTTCCTCACGTCCACTACCTCTTCCTCACGTCCACTACCTCTTCCTCACGTCTACTACCTCTTCCTCACGTCCACTACCTCTTCCTCACGTCCACTACCTCTTCCTCACGTCCACTACCTCTTCCTCACGTCCACTACCTCTTCCTCACGTCCACTACCTCTTCCTCACGTCCACTACCTCTTCCTCACGTCTACTACCTCTTCCTCACGTCCACTACCTCTTCCTCACGTCCACTACCTCTTCCTCACGTCCACTACCTCTTCCTCACGTCTACTACCTCTTCCTCACGTCCGACCCCTCTTTTAAGTCTCACTTCCACTACCACCTCCTCACGTCCACTAGCCCTTCCTCAAAACCACTAACCCCTCCTCACGTCCACCTGCTCCTCACGTCCACCCACTTCCTTCACGTCCACCCCCTTCCCTGAGGGTGTTGGACGTGAGGGTGTTGGACGTGAGGGTGTTGGACGTGAGGGTGTTGGACGTGAGGGTGTTGGACGTGAGGGTGTTGGACGTGAGGGTGTTGGACGTGAGGGGGTTGGACGTGAGGGGGTTGGACGTGAGGGTGTTGGACGTGAGGGTGTTGGACGTGAGGGGGTTGGACGTGAGGGGGTTGGACGTGAGGGGGTTGGACGTGAGGGGGTTGGACGTGAGGGGGTTGGACGTGAGGGGGTTGGACGTGAGGGAAGGGGTTGGACGTGAGGGAAGGGGTTGGACGTGAGGGAGGGGGTTGGACGTGAGGGAGGAGGGTTGGATGTATGAAATGGACGTGAGATTTGTGCCTACAGGCCGGGGAGGGGGTAGTGGATGTGAGGAATTGGTAGTGGACGTGAGGAGGGGGTAGTGGATGTGAGGAAGTGGTAGTGGATGTGAGGAGGTTGTGGCCTATAGCCAGGGGGCCTATGGCCAGGGTGCCAAAAGACCGGGGGCCTAAGATCCGGAGGGCCTAAGGGCAGGGTGCCTGTGGTCAGGGGGGCCTGAAGGCAGGG
>OX381706.1:81925039-82308866 GCA_947462335.1 Harmothoe impar | reverse complement strand
CTTTTAGTGACATCCGTCCTTAAAGGGTTGACTTCCCCCCCCCCCACAGCCCCCCCCCCCCCCACCTGGGATCCAGGTACATGTATACATCCAGTCACGTAGGCCATACGGCACATGTATGCGGCTCTGTGAACAGGTCGGGGCTACATACCTATGGCTATGGCCTGAGCCAGCCAGGGATATTAAGTAATTATAGTAATTATCATTAAACAACATTATCATCATAAATCTACATGTATATCTTGCCCCCCCCCCCCTCCCACACATGGACCCCCTCATGCCTGCCACCACTCGTCGTTGTGTCGTTATAGCCGTTTATATGGGCCGCATGATGCTTCAATGCATTACGCCTTTGGTCGTCATCATAGAATATCACAGAGACTGAGAGAGAAGAAGTAGAATCACTGTGAATCACAGCGATTCCACTTCTTTTCTGTGTGATATGTAGAGATCCTTCTCCACCCTCTATGGGCGTCACGGTATATTAATGGAGCCTTGGCAGGTAGTTACACATCTGCATTATACCTCTTCTATGGGAATAATGCACACCAGAAGGGTTGGCATGATGCATGAATGCAGCACTAGTGAGTAGACTAACCAGGGCTGCATTCATGTATCATGACGACCAAGGGGATAGCACATTAAAGCACTCTGCGACCATTACAGGGTTAACGCAGCATGCGGCCCTTACAGGGTTAAAGCAGCATGTCGCCCTTACAGGGTTAAAGCAGCATGTCGCCCTTACAGGGTTAAAGCAGCATGTCGCCCTTACAGGGTTAAAGCAGCATGTCGCCCTTACAGGGTTAACGCAGCATGCGGCCCTTACAGGGTTAAAGCAGCATGTCGCCCTTACAGGGTTAAAGCAGCATGTCGCCCTTACAGGGTTAAAGCAGCATGTCGCCCTTACAGGGTTAAAGCAGCATGTCGCCCTTACAGGGTTAAAGCAGCATGTTGCCCTTACAGGGTTAAAGCACCAAAGGTGTTAGACATTCAGCTATCCGAATTGCCATCGTTTGAAAAATGAGTAGAGAGGAAATTATTTGTATGACAAATACTGAGCTGATAATGGCTTAATTAGACAGATATTGCCTCGACAGTATAAATGAGATTCTCTCTAAAAACTCAACCCCTGATGCTAAAAATATCCCCTCCCCCCCCCAAAAAAAAATCTAAAAGAACCTACCGTGTTTTTATTTTGGCCATGTTATCAAAACACAGCTTTTTTGTTTAGCGTTTAAGACCTTAATGTATCACTTGTTGTATGTTATGAACGGTTAAATAATATAAATAAATACAGGCTTATATGTAATAAGTGTGTACCACTAAATTCGACATGTCGACATGGCCGTCTTTTGGCCTAGTGACATGCGACATGAGGAATGTCAGAGATAGTGACATGGGACATGAGCAATTCTTAAAATCGACATGGGACATGGGCACTATTAAGCGACATTGACATGGGACATGGCCACTTTTTAAGATCGACAATCGACATGGGGACCCCCCCCCCCCCCCATACCCCCAGTTATAGCAGTGGCAGTGAGTGGCTCGGTATGACTCAGCCCGGCCCGCCGTTTCCTGCTCTCGCCGCGTCCCGCTGACTCAGCGTTATAACGGCAACGTGCGGGAAGTCGTTACGAGCCGCTCCCTGCTACTCCTCTATACAGAGGGTATATAGGGCACTGCTGAAAGACAAAGGGGTAGGTAGGGGGGGTGGGTGGGGGTGGTGGTGGTGGAGAAGTATGGATGGGGGGGGGGGGGCAGAACAATGGATACAGAGATGAGGGCAGAGAGCAGAGTGGCACAGGCCCAATAAGAGACATAAAGAGAGACAAGGGAGCGAGACAGAGAAGCAGGGGAGAGATGAAGAATACCCACAGAGAGAGACCAAGACAGGGTAGAGACAGGGGGGCAGAGGAGGATAGAGGAGACAGGGAGACAGGGAAGACAGACAGGAAGAGATGGGGGAGAGACAGGGAAGACAGACAAGGGAGAGACAGAGAGACAGGTGGAGACAGAGAGACAGGGGGAGACAGAGAGACAGGGGGAGACAGAGAGACAGGGGGAGACAGAGAGACAGGAGTAGTATAGTATGTATCGGAACGGGACTATAGTTAACTACTGTTTATTACTCAATCGACATGCAGCCAATCAGAGGCCTCCATTTGGTCACGTGACCCGTTGCCATGGTAACGTGACCTACTTGGGGCTCTCAGCCAATCAGAAGCCAGCATTCTGGGTGACCTACTGACCTACTTAGAAGCTCTCAGCCAATCAGAGGACGGCATTCTGGTAACCATGGTAACGTGACCTACTTACGTCACGTGACCTACTTAGGCTCAGCCAATCAGAAGCCGGCATTCTGGTAACTAGGGTAACGTGACCTACTTAGGGTTTGTTTGTAAACAACGCCACGTGGCTCTCTTGTTTGTAAACAACACCACGTGACACGTGACTGTTTGTAAACAAACAAACAAAAAAAAGTTATGTAACTTATATATAGAAATAAAAACACAACAAGATAATTTCTTTTCTTTTCATTTTATTCTTTATTTTCATTTCAATCAGAAAAAACACACAAGTTTATGCTTTTTTAGCTTGCTTCTTCGATTTGCAGCAACTCAACAGGCCGCAAAGTCTCACGCCGCCGTCACTCGCACCACCACACCCCGGACGACTTCTCTCCAATAGACATTGCACGACTTTGGATAAATCCAACACCATTTCGGCAAGGCAGAGAATCTTTGCCTCCATGAAACGGCCACCATCGCAACAACCCGTCACAACAGCATCATCGATAGCTTCTGACTCACGGCCCGGTCGCTCAGCTTTGGGATTTTGCTCATGCGCATGACGCACTTCTTGGGGTTTCTTGTTCGACATGCTTCAATTAGGAAATGAACGCAATGAGGTCCACAGGTGTCAGCAGAAGTGTCTTGTAGTTGAATGCGGTTTCTTTGCCACTTGAACGGAGCAGAGCGTTCCACGAAAGACAAAAACTCCGCACTCAGCGGCGGTAAGCCGAAGGAATCAAAGTAGTACACTTCACCCGTGCTCGACACGTAAAACGCCACCCAATGCTGACCTGGTAAATGTTGCGGATCTGTGTTGCTCACGAAACAAGTGTCTTTGATAGGGTGCTTCGGAATAGTGTCACAAGAGAAAACGCCCAGGAAACGATGTTTTGTGTGAACGTTTTCCTTCAACACTCTGCTTATTTCAAGCGTGTTCATACGATACGCCAAGTACCGCCGTCTTGTCTTCAGTTCATGTGGTAGTCGGTGATGGGGTGTCGATCTCGGGTCAGCTCGACGACGTTGTCGTACACCAAGTAGAGTAGCACCGTTGTTGTCGCTTGTAGCGCCGAGCGGAAACTGACTTCCACCCTCAGCTGACCCGCTCTTATAAGGTTCACGCGACACCCATCGTGCGATCTGTCTGGGGTTAAGTCGAGGGGGAACACCGTGTAACCGTTCAGGAATTGATCGTATGAAATACCGCAGGAGCGCGCGCCCTCGTACATCCCCGTTTCCGTGTGTAGCGCCAAGTACTCTCTCACGGCCGCTTTGGTCTTAAAGTCGGGCACGTAGGCGTCGTTCGGCACTTTCTGATCGTTCACTATCACTTGAAGCGAGCTGATGTCGTAATGCTTCATCTCGAACGGGTTCTTGGTGTAGCTACCGTTGAAGGCGTCGTGGTCAAGGAAGCAAATCATCATCGACTTGGGAAGCTGGCCTGTGTTGGAGTGCGTATAGCTGTGATCTCTGTTACCTTGAGGGATGGCGTACGTCGTCACCTCCACTCTGTTCACCGGGTAGTCGAAGGGCCCGTGTTCTATCACCGCTCTCTCGTGCGTTTCCGCTACAGCGTCCGCCACCAGCACGCGTCGCACGTAGAGCTTTGCTTTGTAGATCTTCAAGCTGTAGCCTCCGTCAGCGGCGCACATCAGATAGAAAGAGGGCGCCGCTTGTTTCAGAGTGAGATTGATTTCTGTCTCTCCAACGATGAGCTTCGGTTGATGAGCCAGGTCAAAGTGCAGTCGCGCCCTCCGCGAAAAGCGCTTGTTGGAGATTAGCTTCTTGCGCGCTTTGTACCCCGCATTCGCGTCAGTCAACGTGTCAAACTGACCGGGCGTATCTTCATGCCACCCCTGGGCGCTCATGACGCCGTCCTTCACGTCTTTGTTGTAGTTGAGTAACCCTTCCAAGTAAGCTCGGTAAGGGTAGGTCTCGGTGTTGCCAGACACTTTGAAACCGCCGATGGAGACTTGGACGTCTTTGAAGAGCGAGTGAGCCAAGTTGTTCACCGGAGCTACCGCGTCGGTGTCCTCGATCGCCGCTCCGTTCGCTTTCAGCACTTGACATTCCAGATGAAGGTAATTCTCGTTCAGGTCTGTGTACTCTTGCGACTTGTTGATGGTGAAATTTATGTTACCTCCATCCTCTAAAGAGTTTATTTGTTTCTATCCCCAGGAAAGACGACTTTAAGATAGTAGTCTGAGTCGGCGCTACGGTGTGCAGGTCGAGCTCAGAGAGCGCGCACTCGTTACTGCTCTCGTGTACGTAAGCCATTGTGTTCTCTCTTCACGCGGCCGACAGACTGACGCCGGCCGCCTCCAGTCTTTTTATTTATACCTGAACGCCTAGGCGCTTACCGGTCGAATACATCCCCTCTACGTCTCTTGCAAGAGCCACCGCCCGTCTGAGGAGAATGCCGGCGACGTTTCGACCCTTTCTTAGACGCGACAGTCGTCTTTCCTCCCGAGAACGCCGTACTCGCCAGTCTCTTCAGAGCGCCTGCGCCTAGGTCTTTCACGCTGCTCTTTAAAGTCCGACCCGCCAGCACATCTTTAGCTACGCCCACACCGGCGCGGAGCAGCGTTTTTCCCACCGACTTCAATAGCGGGGTAGCCGAGCGCATCAGACCTAACAGAGCGCCGCCCAAACCGTGCCCGCTCTGGAAAGAGCGCCCGCTGTACACGTTGACGCCGTTGCCCAGCTGCGCGTTGTAGTAATCGCTGTACCCTCTGCCGACGGTGCGCCTGGGTGGAAAGTACGGAACGCGTTGACGCATCATTTTTCTCTCTTTCAGCGCTCAATAGGTCTCAGATGAAGTGTCACGGTCACCTCGCCTCTACCGAATGGGATGGAATGACCGGATCGGTCTCTTAAATAGATGCCGACCTCGGTAAACCTCTTGGATTTCAAGGGGAAATAATCCAAATGGGGAAAACTGATAGCTTGCACGCCACCTCGACGCTTTCCGCCTCTGTCCACCGCCACGCAGCGCAACAGCGGCACTTGCATGTCGCCCACACGTCTCTCCTGGATCATGTCGGTGTATATGTACACAGAGTGCACGTCCCCGTAAACATCCATCGAGTAGGCGCCGGTAGTCGGCGACGCGAAACACGTCTTCTCTCCGAAGCCTAGAACGCATGCGAGATGCTGACTCAGCAGGACAGCACAGTGTCTCGGCGGTTTGATGGTGACGCGTTTCGTCTTGGCGTCGTACGATAAGATCCGCATCGGTTTGAGCAAGAAGCTGTCGCCCTCTAGTCTGTCATCTCGCAACGTCTCACTCAAGCGCTCGATTAGGGTGTGGTTGCTTCCGGTGAAAATAGGAGGTATCTCGAATATGTTTGGCATGAAACTGCGCACTCCCATGTCTTTCTCCATCTCTTCGATCATATGTCTTGCTTGATCGCTGATCGCCTTCTTCTTCACCGCCGGGGACAAGAACTGCTTGTATACGGCATTCGTCTGTCTCAAGTCGACCTCTCTCTTGAACCTTTTTGTTTCCGGTTTCAATTGCTGCTCTTCCGACGTGTCTGATATCTCTTCCACCGTTACATAGCTCGCTTCCTTCCAGCTCAGCGGGAATTTTGAGCTGAACGTTAGCTTGCTCAGACCGTTCGCGTTTTTCATTCCCCTCCAGTCTACCTGTGGTTTTTTTCCTTCGGCGAATTTAGTTTCTTTTAAAACCTGGATCGCCTCCTCTAGCGAACCCTTGGTGCGCAGAGGAACAACGATGATCAAGTCGTCGTCGTGCACGTTAGTCCATTCTGTAGGGAGGATGATCTCAGTCAGAGCCGCTTCGTACGCTTCGGGCAGAAGGAGCGGCGAGTCGAAGTGAGTTCGGAAAGACGTCAAGCTGTTGTCAGGATAATACTCCATAGAGCTGTTGCTAGGTAGAGTGATGTTCATTTTTTTTTTTTTTTTTCTACGTTATTTTTTTGACGGGGATCCACTCGTTGAACTTGTCGTCGTAACCTAACCAACGTACGAAAGCTAACTCTTTACCGTCGACGGTCTTGCGGCGCAACACCTCGTCTATCAGGTAGTTGTTGTCGTAACGACTCTTGTACACCTTCTGAACCTCTTCCGGGTAGAAGACGCCTTTTATCTCCTCACCCTTGTCGTCTTTCAGCTCGAACCCTCTGCTTCCCAACGTCTTAGCAACGTCGACCACTTCCTCGCGCCAGTTTCCCTCGTACCCTTTGTCGAAGGCGCCTTTAGTTCTCAACATCCTCACTCTGTCACCCGGAGCGATGACGTCGACGGCGGACGTCTTTGTTTTTTTCTTCTTTTTCCATATTTCGTCGATTTGTTTGTTAGTTGGGAGATCTTGTCGGTAGAAAACTGTTTCGCTGTTTTCCGAGCTGACTTGAGCCGGCGCCATTTTCAACGTCTTGTGGTGAGTGCGATTGTAAGAAGACACTACATGGTGCAGTACGTCTACGTAGCGATACGTGCGCTTGTGTGTGAAATAACGCCACAGCTTCTCCTTCAGACTGCGGTTCAAGCGCTCCACTAGACTAGCTTTGATGTCGTCGTTCTCGCCAGTGAAGAACTCTATGCCCTCGCTCTTCAAGTGATCTTGAAAGATCTTGTTCAAAAACTCTTTCCCCTTGTCTGTCTGAACAGTGCGCGGTCGTCTCTCGCCAGTGCCTGTCATCTCTCGGAAGGCCTCGGTGACATCAGCACCGCTCTTGGATTTAATGGGAACGGCCCACGCGTACCTAGAGAAAACGTCGATCGCCGTCACCACGTACCGGAAGCGGTCGTTGTGAGACGCCAAAGCTTGCATGTCCATCAGATCTATCTGCCACTGCTGATCGATTGCGCCGGTTATAGTCTTGTTCCTTGCGAATTTTCTCCGAATGGGTTTATGTTTAGTGTAGGCGTCCAGCGACACTAAAGCATCTCGGATGACGGCCGGGTTCAGGTGGCGAAAATGATGTTTCTGGAGTTTAGTCACGCTAGTGAAACTGGAGGGCGCTTTGACGTCGGTATATCTAGCTACTACGCGCTTCTTTTCTTTTTCCTTCTTGGTCAGTCTCTTCACTGGTTTGCCCATGGTGGGCCTGTTGAGGGCGTGAACGACGAGCTCGCCGCTAGGCGGTTGCGCCCTTTCCTTTTCTTACTCGCCGCCACGCTCCTATAGGAAGTCGGAGTTTGGAAAAGTTCACTGTCGTCCTCCTTGTCGTCAGAGGATTGATCGTCCACCTGGAGAGAAGAGTCTGCTGCTGCTACTGCTGCTGCTGCTGCTGCTGCTTCTCCTTCTTCCGAGTCGAAGCTCGGTCGTTTCCGACCTCTGTCAGCAAGCCGTGTGTCCAAACTTCGGCCAGGTCCGCTCGCTTTATACAGATGGTTTCCGATCAAGGAGTCTGTGGGAACTGCTTCGCGCAGCGCTTTCGTGAACGGCGAGTAGCCCGCCGGTCTGGGCGCCGTCTTCCTGAACCTGGCAGCGTCGTTCAGTAAGTCCACTATGTTGATGCGATGCTCAGGTGGTATTCTCCGACCCGACATCTCGCGCACCGCACCGTCCTCGTTCCACTTGATCACACCGGATTTCTCCAATTGTTTGTACAGCGCCACGGTCCGGGTGCGATTCCTCTTGGGAACTTGGTTCGCCAACCGCTCGAGTAGGGACGCGCTGGCCTCTTCAGCAGACTGACGGAGGTGAGCCGGGGGCGAAGAAGAGTAGGACGAAGAGATGTTGCTGTTGTGGGGATTCGCGAGAAAAAATTGCAATCTATTCAACAACCTTCGGTATTTCAACATTTTCTCGCGCGATTCCAAAGTGGGGTCGTTCAACACTAAATCCAAGTCCCTGTAGATAAACTGTAGCACCTGGTGCAAGGCCGCGTCGGGATGAAGGGACTGTTCTGCCTGCTTGTGGTAATAGGCCATGTCGGCAGGTAGGCGGGCGGCGGTGGCAGGAGCGGAACTCTCGTTCTTTTCAGTGCGCTCATCAGGAAGAGGAGGAAGGTTTGGAGCAGTAGAAGTACTAGCAGCAGCGACTGCAGTAGTAGCAGCGCTAGTAGTAGCAGCAGCAGCGGGCACATGATGAAGTAGACCTGCTCGTGATGATTTGTAGAGCGTCTCAGGATCCACGAGCGCTAAGCGTTTGTAGTGTTGTTGCTGCTCTGAGTCCGTCATGGGGACGACGGTGGCAATGACGCTGGTGGTGGCGGTAGTGGTGGTGGTGGTGCTGTCGGCGAGTAGGTGTCGAATGAGGTGTCTCATATACGGAGAATGCTCTTTATAAGCGGTAAGGCCATCCCTATGAGAGCCGGAATGAGGAAACCTCCCTCTTGTACCAAGACGCGTCTCTTTTTTTTGATGGGCGTAGATTTTTTGCCGACCTCCCTCAACACGTCAGCCGATTCTCGAAGCTTGTCCAGTTGTTTGTCGCTGAGCGGGATGTTCCCTACCAGTAAATTGTGACAGATCTCACTCAACGCTGCGATCAAATCGTCGCTTCCAGAGTCTATTAGATGCGAGCAGTCCTTTGGCGAGCACTTAGCTAAGTGCTTGAGAGTACCAAAGTGTCTTTCGAGTAGATGAGAAGACATTTTTTGCTACTGCTTTCTCTTGTTCTTTTTTTTGTCTAGCGGTACGAACACTAGCTGAGAGTGTATGGACGTCAAAGAGGAGCGTATTCTCAGATCGTCAGGTGTTGACTGCTTGAAGTCCAGAAGGAGGTATGAGTGAGGTCGCTTGAGTTCATGGGTAAATATACTAGAGAGGGCCGCCGCGTTGGACGGAAACACCTGGCGAGACAGACTAGCTATTTGCCCCATGTCGCGCGGGTTCTTGAAAACGATCATGTAGTGAGCGTTCAGACTCATAGTTCGAAAGTCGGGTGATTTCTGGAATAGGTTCTGAGTGATGTATATGACGCTCACGTTCCAGTGATGCGAGTATTTAGTAAAGATGTCGGCTACCACTTGCTGATTGGAACTGCTCATCAGATCGTCCAATATCAGTAGAGTGTGGGGTCGTAAGGCGTCTTCTGCTACTTCCACGTCTCCCGCTATAGTCTCTTTGCTAGGAAGACCTTCTCTGAATTCCACACCGTACTGATTTTGCATTTTTTCAAACAGAGGTTGCCACTCGCCGTAATGGTAAAAAGTCTTTTCCACCGGCGGCGTGACCAAATTGTTCACGTCGCTCAGAAATTGATCCACCAAGCGCGATTTTCCACAACCCGACGGACCGCTAATGATACAACTAAAGGGTCCTTGTAGTCGAGCGTCGAAATGAATTTCTGTGAAAAGTTTGCTTCTACTGCTCGACATTTTTTTTTTTTTTTTTTTTTCAGCACGCGTGAGAGAGCGGTTGTGTGTCTGACTGTCTGCTGTGTTTCTCACTCGAACGGTCGGTAGTGAATGGTTGTGGAGAAAAGTCCGCCGACCTTTTTATTGATTCCGGCCGGTGTCACAGTAGCGGCGGCAGAAGTGTCTTTTTTTTTATTTTTATTTTTTGCGATAAAATTCTATTTTCACTCAATAGGCATAAATGTTTTGTATCAGACTCCAGAGGAGTCTGATACAAATATTTATTTTTTTTTAAAAAAGAAGAGGGAGAGGAGGAGGAGGAGGAGGAGGAGGAGGAGATTAATTATTATTTTTTTTTTTTTTTGATCATTTAGGCAAAGCTCGTCGCTTTGCTGCTTTTTTTTCTATTTCTGTGTTGTGACACGATCGTCTCGAAAAAGCAATAAGGCGTGTGAGCGCGGCGGTGACAAATACATATTGGAGCGTATGGTTTAAAATAGTGTGTCCCTATCTTCTTCAATTCGGCTGCGTTGCAATATGCGGGATAACAAGTGATGACGTCGAAACGTTTAGAGACCGTGTTCACGTCGGCCACAACGCGCGCCCACCGAGTGGGAGCTGCAGTCGCTCCCAAGAAACCGATCGGCTTGTCGAATCGTTTCATAGCACTTATTCTCACTTTATAAGAGGAGGCAGGGTGAGGAGAGTAGCGGCGCTCTTTCTTTTCATGAAACGCCCAACGAGTGGGGGCGCTGAGAGCGGCTGTTATGCAATGGTAGAGTAAATACTGTTCTGAGAAGACGGCTCTCGGCCATGTCGCTACGTTTTCCTTTTCCGCTCTTGTATAACGACGATGGCGCTCAGCTTTGCATTTCTCGAGAATTCGGTACGCTTCAAGAGATGCGTGAACCTCAACTACGTGACGCTCTCTCCTTTGAGATAAAAAAATAGCCGGGCAGTTGAGGAGGGCCCTTTGTTCGCGCGACCGTCTTTTAGAAACTCGCGCCCTCTGCAGCGCCATATTTCTTTCCTCCGAAACAAAAAAGACTGAGTGAAAATAAAAATTTTAAAAAACAAAAAGCTCAAAGAAAAAAAAAGAAAAAAAAAAAGCAATAAGCAGACTCAGCTCGAAATTCCCTGCTGGCGTGATGGCAGTGACTGCAGGCGGTGGCGGCGGTCGGCTGGCCGGCGGTGGCGGTGTCGGCGGCGATGGTAGAAGGGTGTGTGGAAAGAGAGACGCATCTCAGTCTTTTATAGGAGCGGCGAGTCTGACATTTTCAGCTGTCGCATGCTGACCTGCTGCTATCATAAGAGAAACAAAAGCCCTAATCACGCTTTTCAGCTGGATCCTTCCACCCCGCCAGACATGGATCCAGATGGGAAGGTGGTTTAAAATTAAATCCGTGTAACGACTGTCATACAATAGAGTAATTAGTTGAACGCGTGTTACCTGTATAAAGGATTAGTGGGTCATGGGCTCAGCGTGTGTATAGAAAAACAACTACAGGTAGCGTGAACAAAGCGACCCCCTCCCTTTCTGTCACTCTGTCTGTGACTAGAGGGTGCGCGGGTGGTAAGCGGCTTAAATCTAAAGAAAAACAAATCACCCTCTCCTGTCGTCAGCAGTCAGCCGGCCGGCGGCTGGAAAATGCGATTAGAGGGATGATGAGCCGCGTAGTAAGCGACTTAAGGCTGATCTAAAGACCTGCCGTGAGGGGGCAGCTGGCCGGTGGCTTGAAAAAAAGGGGGGAGTAAGGGTATATAAGGGGGAGTGAAACCGTATTCGGCATCGTCGTCATCGTTCACGCTACTACTACTACTACTACTACTACTACTGCTACCACCACCAGCACCGCGCCTCAATTTGCAGATCCCCATGATGGAAAGTTGCTACCGTGACATGAAGCGGAATGACGAAGCGGCGCACGAATGTGAAGCTGATGCTGTAGCCTCTGCTACTGCTGCTGCTAGTGCTGCTCAGCGTGCTACTGCTGCATTTACTGCGGCTGTTAGTGACGCTGGTTGTGATGACGTTGTTGTTGTTGCCGCTGCGGCCGTGACTGCTGCTGTTGCTGCCGCCGATGCAGCTACTCATGCCACCGATGCCGACGCTGCTGCTGCTGATGCTGTTGCGGCTGCCGATGTCGCCGCTGATAACGCTGCTAGTGCCCGCTCTGCCGCCCTTGCTACTGTCGCTGCTGCTGTTGTTGCTAATGCTCACGCTACTGCTGCTACAGCTGCTGCTACTGCTGCTACCGCTGCTGCCGAGGCTGCTGCCGCTGCTGCCGCTGCTGCTGCCGCTGCTGCCGATGCTGCTGATGTTAGCAGTCGCGTCGACAAAGAATCGTCATTTGTCACTCTTAAACCTCCAGTTGAACGCGCGACGAGTAGTAGGGCTACCAACGCGACGGCCGGATGGTGCAAATGGTGTCGTCGCTTCTGCTCGTGCGCTTGCTTTTCTTCCAGTCCTACCTGCTGCTGCTACGGTATGATAGTGTTATAGTGTTTGAATGAGAACGCGCATAGTTACACATAGACGCTGTAACAGATGTGCCTTTTTTTGAAAATATAATTTTAGCATAACATGGAACTTGTTGTGTTTATTTTCTATATATAAGTTGTTTGTTTACAAACAGTCACGTGTCACGTGGTGTTGTTTACAAACAAGAGAGCCACGTGGTGTTGTTTACAAACAAAACCCTAAGTAGGTCACGTTACCCTAGTTACCAGAATGCCGGCTTCTGATTGGCTGAGCCTAAGTAGGTCACGTGACGTAAGTAGGTCACGTTACCATGGTTACCAGAATGCCGGCCTCTGATTGGCTGAGAGCTTCTAAGTAGGTCAGTAGGTCACCCAGAATGCTGGCTTCTGATTGGCTGAGAGCCCTAAGTAGGTCACGTTACCATGGCAACGGGTCACGTGACCAAATGGCGGCCTCTGATTGGCTGCATATCGATTGAGTAATAAACAGTAGTTAACTATAGTCCCGTTCCGATACATACTATACTACTGACAGGGGAGACACAGAGACAGGCGGAGACAGAGAGACAGGGGGAGACAGAGAGACAGGGGGAGACAGAGAGACAGGGGGAGACAGAGAGACAGGGGGAGGCAGAGAGACAGGGGAGACAGAGAGACAGGGGAGACGCAGAGACAGGCGAAGACAGAGAGACAGGCGGAGACAGAGAGACAGGGGGAGACAGAGAGACAGGGGGAGACAGGGGGAGACAGAGAGACAGGGGGAGACAGGGGGAGACAGAGAGACAGGGGCAGACAGAGAGACAGGGGCAGACAGAGATACAGGCGGAGAGACAGGGGGAGAGACAGAGAGACAGGCGGAGACAGAGAGACAGGACGAGAGACAGAGAGACAGGCGGAGACAGAGAGACAGGGGCAGACAGAGAGACAGGCGGAGAGATAGAGGGAGAGACAGAGAGACAGGAGGAGACAGGAGGAGAGACAGAGAGACAGGGGGAGACAGAGAGACAGGGGGAGACAGAGAGACAGGGGGAGACAGAGAGACAGGGGGAGACAGAGAGGCAGGGGGAGAGACAGAGAGACAGGGAGAGACAGAGGAGACAGGCGGAGACAGAGAAGAGAGACAGGGGAGAGAGACAGAAAAAGATGGGGAGAGAGACAGGGGAAAGAGACAAGAGAGAGACAACGAGACAGGGAGAGACAGAGACAGGAGAGAGACAGGAAGAGATGGAGAGAGACAGGGAAGAGAGACAATGGAGAGGCAAAGAGACAGGGAGAGACAGAGAGACAGGAGAGAGACAGGGAAGAGAGACAAAGAGACAGGGAGAGACAGAGAGACAGAGAAGAGAGACAGGAATAGATGTGGAAGAGACAGGGAAGAGAGACAAGGAAGAGACAAAGAGACAGGCGGAGACAGAGAGACAGGAAGAGACAGAGAGACAGAGAGAGACAGAGAGACAGGCGGAGACAGAGAGACAGGGGAGACAGAGAGACAGGCGGAGAGACAGGGGGAGAGACAGAGAGACAGGCGGAGACAGAGAGACAGGGGGAGACAGAGAGACAGGGGGAGACAGAGAGACAGGGGGAGACAGAGAGACAGGGAGAGACAGAGAGACAGGGGGAGACAGAGAGACAGGGTGGAGACAGAGAGACAGATACATGCAGAGAGACAGGGGACAGAGACAGGTCACAGGGACATGATGATGTAAACAGATATGGGAGATGGTGACACACAAATAGACCTACATGGGGACGTAGACAGGCAGACAGGAACTATATATATTATGTGTTTTGAAATTGTATTTTTATTTACATAGGGCCTAGATATAATGTTTCATTTATATGTCATCATTTGTTTATTGTGTACGCATAGAAAGGATTCTGTGAGCTACTGGCCACTGTGACTCTCATTGCTCTCATGTCTGCTGTTGTTGCTGTTGTTGCTGTTGTTGCTGTTGTTGTTGTTGTTGTTGTTGTTTTTGTTGATAGTGCTGCAGTGGTGGTTGTTCTTATTGTTGTTGCTACTGCTGTTGCTGTTGCTATTGTTGCTGTTGATAGTGCTGCATTGGTTGTTGTTGCTGCTGTTGCTATTGTTGTTGATGTTGTTGGTTTTGCCAGGAGGCCGTGAGCCATTCAGGCAGTGGTTATACATGTATTAACATGTTGGGTGGGGTGATGGTAGGAGGGTCCAGGGGTCTAGTGGGGGCTACTCACTCTATGTTGGTACCAAACGACTGCCAAACTACCGCCTGCCTAAAGACAGGAGCCGCCAAACCACCGCCCCTCCTAAATGCAGTTGACCGCCCCCAGATTCCTTACAGATATGCCACCGCCCATTTTATTTCAGAAAACATTATGTTGCACCTTTAATTCCTGGGGCAAAGTGGAAAGCAGACATGGATAATTCTATTTCTACATTTCATCATTAAAACCTTACTGATACCCAATTACTGCTTCCTCCTACAGGGTTACCCACCCCCTTTTTGAGGGGTGCAGAGAGCCCCCATTGGCGGATCTAGGGAGGTGGCCCGAGGGGACTTGCCCCCCCCCCCCAAAAAAAAAGGGGAAAAAGGTGGGAAAAAATAGGAAGAAGAGAAAAGAAAAGATAAGAAAAGAGGGGAAAGGGAGACAGATGGAGACAATATTATGTAAAGTAACATGACTTGGAGGGGGGGGGGACAATCCTGGATCCGCCACTGCCCCCCGCCCCTTAATTTTTAGACTGACCACTACCGCTCCCGCTAGCCGTTTGGCAATAGGTAGCCATTTCATATCTGAGTGACCCCCCCCCCCCCCACCCCAAGGTGGTTGGGTGGTATGTGATGCATTTGTCAGGAATACAGGGATGAGTGGCAGGCGGCAGGCTGTAGTCAGGCTGCCGGTATGTGGAATCACATTTTGTCGGTCATTGAATGATGTCTTTTTTAATGTACTTATATATAGACTTGCTCAAGTCCTAGAATTTGAATAAAGACAAAAAATTACTTTTCTCAACTATACTTTTCTCAACTGTCTAATTCTAGAACAACCAGGGAAGGGTAGGAGGAGGAGGGGGGGGGGTGTAGTGCGTGGCAAATTTCTCGTCCCCAGAAGTAAATAAAGTTCATACAAAGAGTTTGATAATGGGTGTGGACACTTTGTAGTATGTGGACAAAACGGGACTCCACATAGCCCCGATTCACCATGCATTGTTGTTAAAAAGTTGCATCTCCATCTTTGAAGTTCCTGCATGTCCGTCAATGAATTATGAGTCATCGTGCGACATGTGCTTACCCTCTATAGCCGTAAAGTGGCTAACCCTTTAAGGACCGCATATAGTGCTGCGTTAATTAGTTAACTAATGAATAATGTATTACTGAATTAAGGCCAAATAAAAAAAAAGGTTTGTTTCAGGTAACATGGGAAGAAACATTAGGGTCGGTAGGTTGGATTTATTATCTTTTTAAATTATTTTTTTTTTCCTCCCCTCTAAAATTGACCCCAAAAAAGTGTAAAAATGGGGAGATATTTTTTCCAAAATTTTGTAAACCTAAAATTGTCCCCAAAAAAGTATCACGATATAAATATTTCTCCAAAATTGCATAAAAAAAGTAGGGTCGGCCCTGTTTAGATAGGGTCGGTCGGGTGACCTGAAACAAACCTTTTTTTGGCCTAAGTCCTTTATCACATCTCTAGTAAGTAACTCGCTAGTGCTGCATCCATGCGTCATGCTGCCCCTACAGGGTTGATACCGTTCCAAAGGGTCACCATGATGCTTGAATGCAGCACTAGCGAGTTACTTACTAGAGATGTGATAAAGGACTACATTTACCCAGCTAGCAAGGATAAGTTGGGCCAACATTGGTAATGGTCGGCACCGTCGCAGGCAATATCTCAACGTTGTGCCAACGTTGAACTGCCAAAGTTGTACCAACGTTGGCAAATTTAGGTTGTGCCAACGTGGGCAATACTCCCAGTGATCTGCCCACGTTGGTACAACATCAGATAATTCATGTTGTGCCAACGTTGGCAAATCAATGTTGGCCCAACATTGAAAATGCTCTCAGCAATGAGAAGAAAACCAAAGCTGATATTAAGGTGAAATGTAAATAGAGAACTAAATGGCTATCTCTATAAAAATAATGACATGTTTGAACAATGTTGGGCCAACATCAGAAATGAATATTGGGTCAATTTTGGGAAATATGTGTTCGAACAACATCATCTTTAGGCTCCAAATATGGTTGGCTAGACGTTTGGACATCGTCTATGTCCAACGGTTGGTGCGGCGTTTGGCTAACGTTGGCAAACAGTGACGTTGGGCCAACGTTGTACCAACGTCACTTTTTGCCAACGTTGGCAAAGCGTAGAAATGGACGGCCAAAAAGCACTTTAGCCAACAATAAAGCCCAACGTTGGCCCAACCCCAGCCACTGTTGGCCCAACATTGGCCCAACGTTGAATTGCTAGCTGGGTAGTAATACATTATTTGGCCGTTAAAGGACACCTTACAGATCCATCTCTTCATGGCATAAGACACAAGGGCAGCTGTTTATCCTGTCTCCGTGAAACAGCGTCAAAAAGGAGTCCAGCTTGCCTCCAGAATGACTCCCCTCTCAAGGGGAGTCCAGGTCGCCTAAGGGAGCCTACGTGGCTCTCTGGCTGACCTAAGGCAGCAGTCACCTGGAGGAGTCATTATTCTGGAGGCAATCTGGACACCCCTTTGACGCTGTTTCTTTCCTCTGTGCTCCCACTGACGGACAGGCTCAGATACTGGGTAGGGTAAACTGACCTAAAGGTAACCACGTACTCTGAGATGTCCACCTTAATTATGTAGTTATTTATGTATGGTATTGTATTTATGTGTCCTTTGCTGGAAAGAGTATCACTCAAAGTGTACTATGATACACAAAACAGGGCTTATCATGCATGAATGCCTACATAATTAAGGTGGATATCTCATGGTACGTGGTTACCTTTAGGTCAGTCTACCCTAGAGGTCCGCATTGGGAACAGCAGGTCCAGGGTCCAGAATCCCAGGCACCAAAACCCGACTACAATGTACACACTACACCAACAAGACGTCCTTGTATACTGTACATCTACAGTATAACTCCCTGTGCAGCTACACTATCTGCTGACAGTGTGAGTGTGGTGAGGAAGGCTAGTCTGCAAGTTATTCCGCATTAGCAAGATGATCACTGTACAGCGCCATTTTGTCTGGTACCGGTGCTCTTTCCTCTGCTAACTATAGCAGCCAGGTGATTAGGCCAAAAAAATAAAAATGATTTGTTTCAGGTCACCCGACCGACCCTATCTAAACAGGGCCGACCCTACGTTTTTTATGCAATTTTGAAGAAATCTATATATTTTCATACATTTCTGGGGTCAATTTTAGGTTTACAAAATTTGGGGAAAAAATCTCTCCATTCTTATTTTTTGGGTCAATTTTAGAGGGGAAGTAAAAAAAAAGTTTAAGAAAAGAAAATCCGACCTACCGACCCTGGAGTTTCTTCCCATGTTACCTGAAACAATTTTTTTTATTTGGCCTTAGCTGACGCTGGTTCCTGTCCTGTCCTAAATTTGGAGTTTTAGGGGCCATAAATGCCTCTATTGTGGGTCCCTAGGTCAGCTGTTCAGATTGGGGGAGTTGTTAGAACTCTGGCCTACTACTTCATGGGTCATGAGTTCAAATCCAAGTCAATGCTATTTTTTCCACACACAAGTTTGAACATATTTCTAGTAGGTAAAAAATCCTGATAGTATACAATTTGGTTGTAAAGAGCCTTAACACAAGATGAATAGTTAGCGTATAAACTAAAATGGTTTTGTATTCTTACATCTCTAAGTTTTCATTTGTAAATACAACAACTATTATTAACCAACTAGGAAATAAAGATGTGTCTTGGCATGGATCTGAACTTATGATCACGGTATTGATTGGCCAGTGTCTTAACGCACTATATAGACAAAGGTTCACGAGTTTTAGTCTGTTGGCTGGGTCATTTCACGAGTTGACTGTCTGACAGTCAACAAGTGTTCCTTCGTGTTTATTTTTTACCTTTTTCGATTCAAATTAAATTATTAGGGCCTTATGGGGGGTGAAGGGCTTAAACTAGTCTTTTTCTACATCGTTCAAATGTAAACAAACCGCCATTTTGATGACGTCACAAGGCCGTGAAATACGGACATGGGTTATTTCACGGGGGGGGGGTGAAATACGGCGCTCTTTGGTTAAATCAATGGCACTGCAGTATTCCATAAAAAAATAAATGACCATTATAAACTAAGTGTTAAAGAGGGTGCACTAACCAGAGTGACCGGAGACGACGAGGGTATATAACTTCCTGGTTTATATATATCCCATTGTTTGCGGTCAGAGGGGGGTTGACTCACCCAAGGATGTCCAAGGTCAGCCCTTTAACCCTTTAAGGATGGCATGGTACCTTAATGCATCATGCCCTTGGTCGTCATGATGCATGAATGCAGCCCTGGTGAGTGACTCGCCAGTGCTGCATTCATGCACCATGCCGACCCTACGGGATCGATACTGTCCCGAAGGGTCGACATGATGCACCAATGCTGCACCGGCGAGTTACTTGTCAGGGCTGGATTGGCGCATTATGAGGACAAATGTCAACTTTTAGTGACACCCATCCTTAAAGGGTTAAGGACCGCATAATGCTCTAATGCTATAATGATGCTATGCCCTTTCAGGCCCCTAAGTGGGGGGGGGGGTGGGGGGGGGGGGTGGGGGGTCGTCGGTTCGAACGACCCCCCCCCCCCCCACCCCACAGCCCTGATGGACCAAAATAGTTCCATGATAGCTGGTCTCAAAGTGGAGATAATTAGCTCCTCGTCAGTTGTTGTGGCTTGTAAATCGGATAATTATTAAGGTTCCTAGAGACTAAATTCTAAAAGTATGGTCAATTTTTTTAATATGGCTCATTAAAGTTATAGTTTTGAGTACAAATCAAGTCATTATTTGCATATTTTTAAATTCAAAATCCAGTAAGTTCCACCATTGAATTAATCTAGTTCCACCTTATCAAAAAACGAACCACCCCGCAAAGAGGGCTAGTTACAGGCCTGCCTTTGTCGTCATATGACGAGTCTACTCGACATGGCTGCATTCAATTTGAATAATTCAAATTTGTTTATTTCAAATTCAATAGGGGATGTCAATGGTCCGAGTTGTCCTATTATACAATATCCTAACAATATACTCATTTCTTATTGAATATTACATTCATGAATGTTTGCACATCATGCCAAGCCTTCATCATGGTATCCGTCCTCTGGTACGCTATGAAAAAGAAGGTTTGTTTCAGGTCACCCGACCGACCCTATCAAAACAGGGCCGACCCTGCGTTATTCTTATGCAATTTTGAAGAAATTTCCGTATATTTCTACCATTTTTTGGTCCATTTTAGGGTCTTCAGAGAGGCCGGCTAGTACTTTCATGACCTACCGACCCTTCATTTCCTGCCCATGTTACCTGAAACAAACCCATTTTTTGGCCCTACCATGGTAACTTCCTTGTAAGTAGCAAAATATGCCTGTTGCTAGGCAACCATCAGGAATACAGAAAAATTAACCTCACCACGAGAACCCCCATACTTGATTTAGGGGGGGTAGGTGTTGTTGGAAAATTGATAGCTCTATTTCCTAGAGAGACAGAGCCCCATTAAAACAGAGAGATGTATTTATTACATGGTGGTACAGCCTTCTCTATGCTAAGCCTATGGGAGCTCCGTACTCCATGCCCCCATTACAGTGTAGCCGGGTGTAGCCATACTCCATGGCCCCCAAATTTGTTGATTTTCTCCACACACAACTGAGGGGCCATGTTATTAACATACATGCACATCATACATCACGGGTTGAAGCTGGGTCATATCACACGATGCCGCAGTTGGCACCCATTCCTATACTGAGTACCCCCCCCCCCTCTCACGACTGAGACTGCTGCAGCCCCAGGGTACCTGAGTGCCGCGCGCCGTCTGGTGAGTGTTGTCGGAACTAGACCGTCCATGCAACCCACTCCTCATATATCACCAGCGGCACTCTGCTACCTTGGTCCCCGCACACACAGAAAAGTGAGAGTGAGAAACTACCCTCACCTGTGAGTCAGGCAGGTAGTTTCGGCGACAATGACTCTCTAGTTGGGGAGCCAGTGTGGGAGCCTGGAGAAGAGCTGACATGGCAACCAAAAGTTGGTATGAGCAATGGATTCAGGTAATTTGAGGGTGCTGATTCCATTTCTGCCATGTTTGAAATGATATCTAGGTCGGAACAAGGTCAAAAATAAGGTCAAAGGCCACATATTGGATTGAACAGTTTATCTTTAAAGCGTTCAAATACCAAGGCTTTTCATTTAAGTGTACATGTGTGTCAGTACTTGAGTCACCATGGTTAACCTTGATTAGGTTCAAGGTCATTTAGACAGGGTCTACATGGACAATACTTGGTATGTACAGGTAATAAAAATATGTCTATACTTAAACAATAACTGCCTAAGGGAGTGCTCATTTTTTAACAACAGGGGGGGTGGTGGATTTGGGGGGGGGGTAAAAAATTTGGACCCCTTAACCGGGGGGTAAAAAATTCAACCTGTTTTGAGGGAAAAAGCCCGCGCGTTACTATGCTACAAAGGGGCGCGAACGCGCGAGATTTTCGGCCTGCCTGGGGGGGGGGGAATTTCGACCCCTCTGGGGGGGGTGAAAAAATTTCGGGCGCTCCGCGCGAAATCTCACCACCCCCCCCCCCGTTTCTTAAAAAATGAGCACTCCCTAAGTCAATACCAAGATATCAGCTACTGCTAAATTATGCATTTAGGACTCAACTTGTGTTATGTTATATGACCTTGAGAAAGGTCATGGTCGAATGTGGTAAGTGGGAAATACTGTTAAAGCTGTAGTATCTAATAGGCATTATCCTTTAGTAATAACAAATTCAGAAATGCAAACTTTCCACCTTGCCCCACAAATGATTAAACATGTTACAAATGACCTTGAACTTGGTCAAGTCCAATTAGAAGCCTAATCATTAAGACTTCAAGGGTTGCATTTTGAATTATGTCTATTATCGACATGATACTTTCAGTGTCTGGATTATAGATCTATCTATCATAAAACCAAGATGAAACTAATCATCAGACAGTTTCGATAATCACATTTGATGGCTTTTTTGAAGTCTCATAGGGTCTCAAAATTATATATTGGCTTGAGCCCATTCCATCCTTCTATGGCCCTATATGTCACCATGATCCAGTCTTTGCGAAAACTTTTTCATCCCACAGGACATTCGGTCCTGCAAATTTTCAATGTTGAAGGACCAGCTACATTTTTAGAGGACCAGATTACGGTGGATAGCCATATATTTGATGATTTTCGCATTTTAAGTATAAAATAGTTTTGTGCAATAAGAATACAATTTATTTGTAATCAAGTATAGCCAAATCAGGATAGATGTATAGCTTTACACGGTATATTGATCATTCCTTTTTTAGCTTTAGAAGCCCAACTGAATTCCTCTAGTTCAGAAGAGTCCAACATGTGGCTGGACATTCAGTCCTGCTACACTTGTAAATCTGCCGGACCAGCTGCATTTTAGAAGGCTATTGCCACTGTCCTGCATGTTTTCGCAAAGACTGATAATCTATCAGTTCATCTTGTTTTGACAGTGTTCCGATCTAGATACAGCTATACACATGACATTATCAGATCTAACACAGGGGGATTCAACCTTTATATCATTTTTTGTTCCCCATGTCAGGTCAACGTTTAAAAGTGACATTCTGAGTGCTTGGATTCTGGTTACTTTCTCAATTATAATGTGACCTTGACCTTGACCTATGTATCCAGTATGAGAGTATGATAATATTATAAAAGTTTAATTCCCTATTTACAATAGCTTTGGAATTTGGATGGAAATATGTGTAACTAGACATAAATTGTGACCTTTGACCTTAGATTTGACCTTGTTCCGACCTAGATACAGCTTAACACATGGCGGAATTGGATTCAGCACCCTCAGATTACCCTAATTCAACCTTCATATCAAGTATTGGTCTCCATGTCAGGTCAAAGTTAAATAATGACATTTTGCCCACTTGGATCCCCAACTACTCAATTTTCTGAGGGTGCGGTCCCTGCACTTTGAGTGGAAACCAACACCATCCAAGTTTAGACGTACAGTATCTATGATCCAAGTTAGGAAAACACCGAGAAGGGGGTACTTTTTCACTGAATTGCGGGTAATCTATACCCAAAAGTCAGAGGAAAGGGGTGTGTCTCAAACCCCATAACGTGGATGGTGTTAGTTTACTATCAGAGTGCAGGGACCGGGCCTTAGTCCCTCTCTCACTTTCTGTACATGATGCATGCATGTGAGTAACTCGCGAAAGCTGCATTCATGCATCACGCAGACCTTGATACACTCCTAGAAAAGTGATTGTGATGCAGTAATGCAGCGCCGGCGAGTTATTCACCAGCACTACGTTAGTGCATCATGACAATCAAAAAGATCATGAATCCTTGAGCATTAGGCCAAATCAAAAAAAAGGTTAGTTTCAGGTAACATGGGAAGAAACTCCAGGGTCGGTAGGTCGGATTTTTTTCTTTTTTACATTTGTTTTTACTCCCCCTCTAAAAATGACCCCAAAAAGTGTAAAAATGGGTTGTTGTTTTTTCCAAAATTTTGTAAATCTAAAACTGACCCCAAAAAAGTATAAAAATAGAAAGAATTCTTCAAAATTGCATAAAAAAAGTAGGGTCGGCCCTGTTTAGATAGGGTCGGTCGGGTGACCTGAAACATTTTTCAAATCTCTTTTTTTTGGGCCTTAGGACCCAATAAGGTGTATCTCACGTAACCCGACCCTAGCTATCAGACAAGGCCGACCCTTGCAAATATATTTGGAGGTTTAACAATCCTTCAATGTTGTCAATTTTATAGTAGATATTTAAATCCATAAGCTGATAATGTTTCTGTGTGTGTGGGGGGGGGGGGGGAGGGGGGGTCCCTTTATACTCCTCAAAGCCTCCCCGACAAGTCCTCCCCACTCCCGACAAGTCAAAGAGCAAAGTGCACTGTCATGTCTGGACCTTCAAAAAACATTTCCCACCACTTAAAATATGAGAGATTCCCTTAAACCTCTCCCATTGTATAGCTGAGACCCATGGGGTGTGATAACTCAAACCGGGTCCTGGCCACATTCTAGAGAGAAAAAACTCCCTTTGGTGAGGTCTAACCTATAGCTAGCATAATTACCCCGACATAAATATCATGCAGACATGAGTAGCCCTATAAGGACCGCATGCTACTTTGATGCATTATGCTCTTTGTCATCATGATGCATGATTAAAGCCTTGCCGAACGATGAGCCAGTGCTGTATCCAAGCATCCTGCACTCCTATAGGGTAGTCATGATGCATGAATGCAGCCCTGGCGAGTTACTCGCCATGGCTGCATTCATGCATCGTTACGGGAAAGGGTATACCACATTAAAGCACTGTGCGGCCCTTACAGGGTTAACTAGCGTTGCCTCAGCTTACACTTTGACCTACAGACCTACTTTTTAAATCAATTCACTTCCTTGTATTTTCATGTCATGGTTTGTCATACTCAGCTTCCAATTAATAGTAAACATGCCTATAATATAATATATATCGGGTGCGAGTTACACGAGGGTTTTTCCCATTAACATAGTAAAGTAGCAATTTTTAGAACCCCTGTGCGGCTTATAGAGTCATCCGAAAAACTAGGACGGCTTATACGCGAGTTAGGCTTACAAGCATTTACGATGATTATACTTGGCCTATGTTAAAAGATTTTTTAATTGATCACTCTTTTTGGGGGTCTCAACTTGCCACCTCTCTCTATCATTTAAACCCCCAGCGCCCCTATATATAGGGCTGCGTACCTGTCCCGACTGCACTCTGGCTGTTACTGTACGTGCAGTAAGAACTGCGGGTTTAATAGTACATGTAGTAGCTTTGCCTCAGCGTGTACTTGGACCTACATACCTATTTCTTAAGTCTATTCATCTCCTCATGTATTCACATTATAGCTAATGATATAATAGTATAGAGTGATTCATCCGTCCTCTGGAAGGTCTTTCAGAACGCACTCGCCAGTCGTCATAATTTGATTTTCGTCAAAATTGGTCACTTGTGTAATTATTGGTGCTGACGACCATGTCAAATGTATGGATCCCAAACGGTTGTCAAATGATTTTAGAGGCCATTTCAGAATATAAACTATAAACTATATATATATAGGACATATACTATATACTATACAAAAAAGGCAAATATGTCCAATTCTATATTCTGACGATTTTATCTTCTGAAACACTTTTTACTGGTGGTCATCAAACAGGTTTCGTCACGTCACCAGTTCCCTACGACCACGTCAGTTGTTCTGAATGAGCCTCCAGGGGTGTTTAGTCCCGCTGGGGGAACCCGGAAATACACCGTCCATCACCTACCTATAGTGCAGGGAAACCATAAAAAATCTCATTCAACCCATTAAGGACAGCATGTCGCTAAAAGCGAATTTGTCGTCACAATGCACCTGCGTTGGTGCATCATGGCGACCCTTCAGGAGTGTGTCAACCATGTAGGGTCGGCATGATGCATGAATGCAGCACTGGCGAGTTACTCGGCAGGGCTGCATTCATGCATCATGACGACCAAGGGCATGATGCATGAAGGCTGAATCCTGCCGTCCTTAAGGGGTTAACGTGATATATAGCACACCTCTGGCCGGGGTGACGTTTTGAGATGCTGTGTTCATGCCCTGGTTGTCATGGACACTAACTGTACCACCGGGGGGTCCACTCACTATCTTTTCTATAGTAACTATGTGCTTACATCACCCCGAATTTTGTACCCTTACAACTGCGGGAAATTCTGAAAAAGGTACCCCCTAGAAAGAGAATTTTGTGGGAAAAAGAACTTTTTTGCAGGTGATTGCCCAAAACACCCAAATATAGTTCAATTTTGTGTCGGAAATCCACGACAATTTATATTATTGAAGCGATATTATCAGAAAAGCACCCCATTCCCTGCCATAAGATAGCCTTGGAGAAAGAATAAGCACTTAAAATACCATGATCTAGTAAATGTTATAGAAATTCCCAAACATGTGCTCTAAAAGGTTCCCCTTTGGGCCAAAATGATCAAAAAGGTACCCCTTAGAGAGGGCCTGCATGCAGAGTTGGTGACGCCCAAAAAGGGCCCCTTTTCCTTCAGTTTGTGTATACATGCACATAGTAACCAAGGGGAAGGAGTGGACCCCCCGGGACTGTACCGCTGTCTGGGGGACGATCCAGAACCACTGCCCATATAGGGGCAGACACTCCCAAAAAGGACATTTTATACTTTACTACCTTGACGTCAAACTCTGCAACAGGGAGCGTACTCTCTTCCAAAGGGATGGTGAGAGTTTTCTGATTTCCGTCAGATGTCCGACTCGTTCTGCCAACATGATACACAAATTGGCACCAGTAGTATAGTATGTATCGGAACGGGACTATAGTTAAGTACTGTTTATTACTCAATCGACATGCAGCCAATCAGAGGCCTCCATTTGGTCACGTGACCCGTTGCCATGGTAACGTGACCTACTTAGGGCTCTCAGCCAATCAGAAGCCAGCATTCTGGGTGACCTACTGACCTACTTAGAAGCTCTCAGCCAATCAGAGGCCGGCATTCTGGTAACCATGGTAACGTGACCTACTTACGTCACGTGACCTACTTAGGCTCAGCCAATCAGAAGCTGGCATTCTGGTAACTAGGGTAACGTGACCTACTTAGGGTTTGTTTGTAAACAACACCACGTGGCTCTCTTGTTTGTAAACAACACCACGTGACACGTGACTGTTTGTAAACAAACAAACAAAAAAAAAGTTATGTAACTTATATATAGAAATAAAAACACAACAAGATAATTTCTTTTCTTTTCATTTTATTCTTTATTTTCATTTCAATCAGAAAAAACACACAAGTTTATGCTTTTTTAGCTTGCTTCTTCGATTTGCAGCAACTCAACAGGCCGCAAAGTCTCACGCCGCCGTCACTCGCACCACCACACCCCGGACGACTTCTCTCCAATAGACATTGCACGACTTTGGATAAATCCAACACCATTTCGGCAAGGCAGAGAATCTTTGCCTCCATGAAACGGCCGCCATCGCAACAACCCGTCACAACAGCATCATCGATAGCTTCTGACTCACGGCCCGGTCGCTCAGCTTTGGGATTTTGCTCATGCGCATGACGCACTTCTTGGGGTTTCTTGTTCGACATGCTTCAATTAGGAAATGAACGCAATGAGGTCCACAGGTGTCAGCAGAAGTGTCTTGTAGTTGAATGCGGTTTCTTTGCCACTTGAACGGAGCAGAGCGTTCCACGAAAGACAAGAACTCCGCACTCAGCGGCGGTAAGCCGAAGGAATCAAAGTAGTACACTTCACCCGTGCTCGACACGTAAAACGCCACCCAATGCTGACCTGGTAAATGTTGCGGATCTGTGTTGCTCACGAAACAAGTGTCTTTGATAGGGTGCTTCGGAATAGTGTCACAAGAGAAAACGCCCAGGAAACAATGTTTTGTGTGAACGTTTTCCTTCAACACTCTGCTTATTTCAAGCGTGTTCATACGATACGCCGAGTACCGCCGTCTTGTCTTCAGTTCATGTGGTAGTCAGTGACCGGGTGTCGATCTCGGGTCAGCTCGACGACGTTGTCGTACACCAAGTAGAGTAGCACCGTTGTTGTCGCTTGTAGCGCCGAGCGGAAACTGACTTCCACCCTCAGCTGACCCGCTCTTATAAGGTTCACGCGACACCCGTCGTGCGATCTGTCTGGGGTTAAGTCGAGGGGGAACACCGTGTAACCGTTCAGGAATTGATCGTATGAAATACCGCAGGAGCGCGCGCCCTCGTACATCCCCGTTTCCGTGTGTAGCGCCAAGTACTCTCTCACGGCCGCTTTGGTCTTAAAGTCGGGCACGTAGGCGTCGTTCGGCACTTTCTGATCGTTCACTATCACTTGAAGCGAGCTGATGTCGTAATGCTTCATCTCGAACGGGTTCTTGGTGTAGCTACCGTTGAAGGCGTCGTGGTCAAGGAAGCAAATCATCATCGACTTGGGAAGCTGGCCTGTGTTGGAGTGCGTGTAGCTGTGATCTCTGTTACCTTGAGGGATGGCGTAGGTCGTCACCTCCACTCTGTTCACCGGGTAGTCGAAGGGCCCGTGTTCTATCACCGCTCTCTCGTGCGTTTCCGCTACAGCGTCCGCCACCAGCACGCGTCGCACGTAGAGCTTTGCTTTGTAGATCTTCAAGCTGTAGCCTCCGTCAGCGGCGCACATCAGATAGAAAGAGGGCGCCGCTTGTTTCAGAGTGAGATTGATTTCTGTCTCTCCAACGATGAGCTTCGGTTGATGAGCCAGGTCAAAGTGCAGTCGCGCCATCAGCGAAAAGCGCTTGTTGGAGATTAGCTTCTTGCGCGCTTTGTACCCCGCATTCGCGTCAGTCAACGTGTCAAACTGACCGGGCGTATCTTCATGCCACCCCTGGGCGCTCATGACGCCGTCCTTCACGTCTTTGTTGTAGTTGAGTAACCCTTCCAAGTAAGCTCGGTAAGGGTAGGTCTCGGTGTTGCCAGACACTTTGAAACCGCCGATGGAGACTTGGACGTCTTTGAAGAGCGAGTGAGCCAAGTTGTTCACCGGAGCTACCGCGTCGGTGTCCTCGATCGCCGCTCCGTCCTTTAGCACTTGACATTCCAGATGAAGGTAATTCTCGTTCAGGTCTGTGTACTCTTGCGACTTGTTGATGGTGAAATTTATGTTACCTCCATCCTCTAAAGAGTTTTTTGTTTCTATCCCCAGGAAAGACGACTTTAAGATAGTAGTCTGAGTCGGCGCTACGGTGTGCAGGTCGAGCTCAGAGAGCGCGCACTCGTTACTGCTCTCGTGTACGTAAGCCATTGTGTTCTCTCTTCATGCGGCCGACAGACTGACGCCGGCCGCCTCCAGTCTTTTTATTTATACCTGAACGCCTAGGCGCTTACCGGTCGAATACATCCCCTCTACGTCTCTTGCAAGAGCCACCGCCCGTCTGAGGAGAATGCCGGCGACGTTTCGACCCTTTCTTAGACGCGACAGACGTCTTTCCTCCCGAGAACGCCGTACTCGCCAGTCTCTTCAGAGCGCCTGCGCCTCGGTCTTTCACGCTGCTCTTTAAAGTCCGACCCGCCAGCACATCTTTAGCTACGCCCACACCGGCGCGGAGCAGCGTTTTTCCCACCGACTTCAATAGCGGGGTAGCCGAGCGCATCAGACCTAACAGAGCGCCGCCCAAACCGTGCCCGCTCTGGAAAGAGCGCCCGCTGTACACGTTGACGCCGTTGCCCAGCTGCGCGTTGTAGTAATCGCTGTACCCTCTGCCGACGGTGCGCCTGGGTGGAAAGTACGGAACGCGTTGACGCATCATTTTTCTCTCTTTCAGCGCTCAATAGGTCTCAGATGAAGTGTCACGGTCACCTCGCCTCTACCGAATGGGATGGAATGACCGGATCGGTCTCTTAAATAGATGCCGACCTCGGTAAACCTCTTGGATTTCAAGGGGAAATAATCCAAATGGGGAAAACTGATAGCTTGCACGCCACCTCGACGCTTTCCGCCTCTGTCCACCGCCACGCAGCGCAACAGCGGCACTTGCATGTCGCCCACACGTCTCTCCTGGATCATGTCGGTGTATATGTACACAGAGTGCACGTCCCCGTAAACATCCATCGAGTAGGCGCCGGTAGTCGGCGACGCGAAACACGTCTTCTCTCCGAAGCCTAGAACGCATGCGAGATGCTGACTCAGCAGGACAGCACAGTGTCTCGGCGGTTTGATGGTGACGCGTTTCGTCTTGGCGTCGTACGATAAGATCCGCATCGGTTTGAGCAAGAAGCTGTCGCCCTCTAGTCTGTCATCTCGCAACGTCTCACTCAAGCGCTCGATTAGGGTGTGGTTGCTTCCGGTGAAAATAGGAGGTATCTCGAATATGTTTGGCATGAAACTGCGCACTCCCATGTCTTTCTCCATCTTTTCGATCATTTGTCTTGCTTGATCGCTGATCGCCTTCTTCTTCACCGCCGGGGACAAGAACTGCTTGTATACGGCATTCGTCTGTCTCAAGTCGACCTCTCTCTTGAACCTTTTTGTTTCCGGTTTCAATTGCTGCTCTTCCGACGTGTCTGATATCTCTTCCACCGTTACATAGCTCGCTTCCTTCCAGCTCAGCGGGAATTTTGAGCTGAACGTTAGCTTGCTCAGACCGTTCGCGTTTTTCATTCCCCTCCAGTCTACCTGTGGTTTTTTTCCTTCGGAGAATTTAGTTTCTTTTAAAACCTGGATCGCCTCCTCTAGCGAACCTTTGGTGCGCAGAGGAACAACGATGATCAAGTCGTCGTCGTGCACGTTAGTCCATTCTGTAGGGAGGATGATCTCAGTCAGAGCCGCTTCGTACGCTTCGGGCAGAAGGAGCGGCGAGTCGAAGTAAGTTCGGAAAGACGTCAAGCTGTTGTCAGGATAATACTCCATAGAGCTGTTGCTAGGTAGAGTGATGTTCATTTTTTTTTTTTTTTTTTTCTACGTTATTTTTTTGACGGGGATCCACTCGTTGAACTTGTCGTCGTAACCTAACCAACGTACGAAAGCTAACTCTTTACCGTCGACGGTCTTGCGGCGCAACACCTCGTCTATCAGGTAGTTGTTGTCGTAACGACTCTTGTACACCTTCTGAACCTCTTCCGGGTAGAAGACGCCTTTTATCTCCTCGCCCTTGTCGTCTTTCAGCTCGAACCCTCTGCTTCCCAAAGTCTTAGCAACGTCGACCACTTCCTCGCGCCAGTTTCCCTCGTACCCTTTGTCGAAGGCGCCTTTAGTTCTCAACATCCTCACTCTGTCACCCGGAGCGATGACGTCGACGGCGGACGTCTTTGTTTTTTTCTTCTTTTTCCATATTTCGTCGATTTGTTTGTTAGTTGGGAGATCTTGTCGGTAGAAAACTGTTTCGCTGTTTTCCGAGCTGACTTGAGCCGGCGCCATTTTCAACGTCTTGTGGTGAGTGCGATTGTAAGAAGACACTACATGGTGCAGTACGTCTACGTAGCGATACGTGCGCTTGTGTGTGAAATAACGCCACAGCTTCTCCTTCAGACTGCGGTTCAAGCGCTCCACTAGACTAGCTTTGATGTCGTCGTTCTCGCCAGTGAAGAACTCTATGCCCTCGCTCTTCAAGTGATCTTGAAAGATCTTGTTCAAAAACTCTTTCCCCTTGTCTGTCTGAACAGTGCGCGGTCGTCTCTCGCCAGTGCCTGTCATCTCTCGGAAGGCCTCGGTGACATCAGCGCCGCTCTTGGATTTAATGGGAACGGCCCACGCGTACCTAGAGAAAACGTCGATCGCCGTCACCACGTACCGGAAGCGGTCGTTGTGAGACGCCAAAGCTTGCATGTCCATCAGATCTATCTGCCACTGCTGATCGATTGCGCCGGTTATAGTCTTGTTCCTTGCGAATTTTCTCCGAATGGGTTTATGTTTAGTGTAGGCTTCCAGCGACACTAAAGCATCTCGGATGACGGCCGGGTTCAGGTGGCGAAAATGATGTTTCTGGAGTTTAGTCACGCTAGTGAAACTGGAGGGCGCTTTGACGTCGGTATATCTAGCTACTACGCGCTTCTTTTCTTTTTCCTTCTTGGTCAGTCTCTTCACTGGTTTGCCCATGGTGGGCTTGTTGAGGGCGTGAACGACGAGCTCGCCGCTAGGCGGTTGCGCCCTTTCCTTTTCTTACGCGGCACGCTCCTATAGGAAGTCGGAGTTTGGAAAAGTTCACGGTCGTCCTCCTCGTCTTCAGAGGATTGATCGTCCACCACCTGGAGAGAAGAGTCTGCTGCTGCTACTGCTGCTGCTGCTGCTGCTGCTGCTGCTTCTCCTTCTTCCGAGTCGAAGCTCGGTCGTTTCCGACCTCTGTCAGCAAGCCGTGTGTCCAAACTTTGGCCAGGTCCGCTCGCTTTATACAGATGGTTTCCGATCAAGGAGTCTGTGGGAACTGCTTCGCGCAGCGCTTTCGTGAACGGCGAGTAGCCCGCCGGTCTGGGCGCCGTCTTCCTGAACCTGGCGGCGTCGTTCAGTAAGTCCACTATGTTGATGCAACGCTCAGGTGGTATTCTCCGACCCGACATCTCGCGCACCGCACCGTCCTCGTTCCACTTGATCACTCCGGATTTCTCCAATTGTTTGTACAGCGCCACGGTCCGGGTGCGATTCCTCTTGGGAACTTGGTTCACCAACCGCTCAAGTAGGGACGCGCTGGCCTCTTCAGCAGACTGACGGAGGTGAGCCGGGGGCGAAGAAGAGTAGGACGAAGAGATGTTGCTGTTGTGGGGATTCGCGAGAAAAAATTGCAATCTATTCAACAACCTTCGGTATTTCAACATCTCTCGCGCGATTCCAAAGTGGGGTCGTTCAACACTAAATCCAAGTCCCTGTAGATAAACTGTAGCACCTGGTGCAAGGCCGCGTCGGGATGAAGGGACTGCTCTGCCTGCTTGTGGTAATAGGCCATGTCGGCAGGTAGGCGGGCGGCGGTGGCAGGAGCGGAACTCTCGTTCTTTTCAGTGCGCTCATCAGGAAGAGGAGGAAGGTTTGGAGCAGTAGAAGTACTAGCAGCAGCGACTGCAGTAGTAGCAGCGCTAGTAGTAGCAGCAGCAGCGGGCACATGATGAAGTAGACCTGCTCGTGATGATTTGTAGAGCGTCTCAGGATCCACGAGCGCTAAACGTTTGTAGTGTTGTTGCTGCTCTGAGTCCGTCATGGGGACGACGGTGGCAATGACGCTGGTGGTGGCGGTAGTGGTGGTGGTGGTGGTGGTGGTGCTGTCGGCGAGTAGGTGTCGAATGAGGTGTCTCATATACAGAGAATGCTCTTTATAAGCGG
Organism: Harmothoe impar; assembly: GCA_947462335.1. Lineage (NCBI taxonomy): Eukaryota > Metazoa > Annelida > Polychaeta > Phyllodocida > Polynoidae > Harmothoe > Harmothoe impar. The sequence goes on along the minus strand of OX381706.1, from coordinate 82,276,846 downwards.
TAAGGCCATCCCTATGAGAGCCGGAATGAGGAAACCTCCCTCTTGTACCAAGACGCGTCTCTTTTTTTTGATGGGCGTAGATTTTTTGCCGACCTCCCTCAACACGTCAGCCGATTCTCGAAGCTTGTCCAGTTGTTTGTCGCTGAGCGGGATGTTCCCTACCAGTAAATTGTGACAGATCTCACTTAACGCTGCGATCAGATCGTCGCTTCCAGAGTCTATTAGATGCGAGCAGTCCTTTGGCGAGCACTTAGCTAAGTGCTTGAGAGTACCAAAGTGTCTTTCGAGTAGATGAGAAGACATTTTTTTTGCTACTGCTTTCTCTTGTTCTTTTTTTTGTCTAGCGGTACGAACACTAGCTGAGAGTGTATGGACGTCAAAGAGGAGCGTATTCTCAGATCGTCAGGTGTTGACTGCTTGAAGTCCAGAAGGAGGTATGAGTGAGGTCGCTTGAGTTCATGGGTAAATATACTAGAGAGGGCCGCCGCGTTGGACGGAAACACCTGGCGAGACAGACTAGCTATTTGCCCCATGTCGCGCGGGTTCTTGAAAACGATCATGTAGTGAGCGTTCAGACTCATAGTTCGAAAGTCGGGTGATTTCTGGAATAGGTTCTGAGTGATGTATATGACGCTCACGTTCCAGTGATGCGAGTATTTAGTAAAGATGTCGGCTACCACTTGCTGATTGGAACTGCTCATCAGATCGTCCAATATCAGTAGAGTGTGGGGTCGTAAAGCGTCTTCTGCTACTTCCACGTCTCCCGCTATAGACTCTTTGCTAGGAAGACCTTCTCTGAATTCCACACCGTACTGATTTTGCATTTTTTCAAACAGAGGTTGCCACTCGCCGTAATGGTAAAAAGTCTTTTCCACCGGCGGCGTGACCAAATTGTTCACGTCGCTCAGAAATTGATCCACCAAGCGCGATTTTCCACAACCCGACGGACCGCTAATGATACAACTAAAGGGTCCTTGTAGTCGAGCGTCGAAATGAATTTCTGTGAAGAGTTTGCTTTTACTACTGGACTTTTTTTTTTGTTTTTTTTCAGGACGCGTCAGAGAGCGGTTGTGTGTCTGACTGTCTGCTGTGTTTCTCACTCGAACGGTCGGTAGTGAATGGTTGTGGAGAAAAGTCAGCCGACCTTTTTATTGATACCGGCCGGTGTCACAGTAGCGGCGGCAGAAGTGACTTTTTTTGCGATAAAATTCTATTTTCACTCAATAGTCATAAATGTTTGTATCAGACTCCAGAGGAGTCTGATACAAATATTTTTTTTTTTTTAAAAAAAGAAGAAGAAGAGGAGGAGGAGGAGGAGGAGGAGGAGGAGGAGGAGGAGGAGGAGGAGGAGGAGATTAATTTTTTTTTTTTTTTTTTTTTTTTTTTGATCATTTAGGCAAAGCTCGTCGCTTTGCCGTTTTTTTTTCTATTTCTGTGTTGTGACACGATCGTCTCGAAAAAGCAATAAGGCGTGTGAGCGCGGCGGTGACAAATACATATTGGAGCGTATGGTTTAAAATAGTGCGTCCCTATCTTCTTCAATTCGGCTGCGTTGCAATATGCGGGATAACAAGTGACGACGTCGAAACGTTTAGAGACCGTGTTCACGTCGGCCACAACGCGCGCCCACCGAGTGGGAGCTGCAGTCGCTCCCAAGAAACCGATCGGCTTGTCGAATCGTTTCATAGCACTTATTCTCACTTTATAAGAGGAGGCAGGGTGAGGAGAGTAGCGGCGCTCTTTCTTTTCATGAAACGCCCAACGAGTGGGGGCGCTGAGAGCAGCTGTTATGCAATAGTAGAGTAAATGCTGTTCTGAGAAGACGGCTCTCGGCCATGTCGCTACGTTTTCCTTTTCCGCTCTTGTATAACGACGATGGCGCTCAGCTTTGCATTTCTCGAGAATTCGGTACGCTTCAAGAGAAGCGTGAACCTCAACTACGTGACGCTCTCTCCTTTGAGATAAAAAAATAGCCGGGCAGTTGAGGAGAGCACTTTGTTCGCGCGACCGTCTTTTAGAAACTCGCGCCCTCTGCAGCGCCATATTTCTTTCCTCCGAAACAAAAAAGACTGAGTGAAAATAAAAATTTAAGAAAACAAAAAGCTCAAAGAAAAAAAATAAGCAATAAGCAGACTCAGCTCGAAATTCCCTGCTGGCGTGATGGCGGTGACTGCAGGCGGTGGCGGCGGTCGGCTGGCCGGCGGTGGCGGTGTCGGCGGCGATGGTAGAAGGGTGTGTGGAAAGAGAGACGCATCTCAGTCTTTTATAGGAGCGGCGAGTCTGACATTTTCAGCTGTCGCATGCTGACCTGCTGCTATCATAAGAGAAACAAAAGCCCTAATCACGCTTTTCAGCTGGATCCTTCCACCCCGCCAGACATGGATCCAGATGGGAAGGTGGTTTAAAATTAAATCCGTGTACCGACTGTCATACAATAGAGTAATTAGTTGAACGCGTGTTACCTGTATAAAGGATTAGCGGGTCATGGGCTCAGCGTGTGTATAGAAAAACAACTACAGGTAGCGTGAACAAAGCGACCCCCTCCCTTTCTGTCACTCTGTCTGTGACTAGAGGGTGTGCGTGTGGTAAGCGGCTTAAATCTAAAGAAAAACAAATCACCCTCTCCTGTCGTCAGCAGTCAGCCGGCCGGCGGCTGGAAAATGCGATTAGAGGGATGATGAGCCGCGTAGTAAGCGACTTAAGGCTGATCTAAAGACCTGCCGTGAGGGGGCAGCTGGCCAGTAGCTTGAAAAAAAAAGGGGGGGGGGAGGGGAGTAAGAGTATATAAGGGGGAGTGAAACCGTATTCGGCATCGTCATCATCGTTCACGCTACTACTACTACTACCACTACTACTACTACTACCACCACCAGCACCGCGCCTCAATTTGCAGATCCCCATGATGGAAAGTTGCTACCGTGACATGAAGCGGAATGACGAAGCGGCGCGCGAATGTGAAGCTGATGCTGTAGCCTCTGCTACTGCTGCTGCTAGTGCTGCTCAGCGTGCTACTGCTGCATTTACTGCGGCTGTTAGTGACGCTGGTTGTGATGACGTTTTTGTTGTTGCCGCTGCGGCTGTGACTGCTGCTGTTGCTGCCGCCGATGCAGCTACTCATGCCACCGATGCCGACGCTGCTGCTGCTGATGCTGTTGCGGCTGCCGATGACGCCGCTGATAACGCTGCTAGTGCCCGCTCTGCCGCCCTTGCTACTGTCGCTGCTGCTGTTGTTGCTAATGCTCACGCTACTGCTGCTACAGCTGCTGCTACTGCTGCTACCGCTGCTGCCGAGGCTGCTGCCGCTGCCGCCGATGCTGCTGCCGATGCTGCCGATGCTGCTGCCGATGCTGATGTTAGCAGTCGCGTCGACAAAGAATCGTCATTTGTCACTCTTAAACCTCCAGTTGAACGCGCGACGAGTAGTAGGGCTACCAACGCGACGGCCGGATGGTGCAACTGGTGTCGTCGCTTCTGCTCGTGCGCTTGCTTTTCTTCCAGTCCTACCTGCTGCTGCTACGGTATGATAGTGTTATAGTGTTTGAATGAGAACGCGCGTAGTTACACATAGACGCTGTAACAGATGTGCTTTTTTTTTTGAAAATATAATTTTAACATAACATGGAACTTGTTGTGTTTATTTTCTATATATAAGTTGTTTGTTTACAAACAGTCACGTGTCACGTGGTGTTGTTTACAAACAAGAGAGCCACGTGGTGTTGTTTACAAACAAACCCTAAGTAGGTCACGTTACCCTAGTTACCAGAATGCCGGCTTCTGATTGGCTGAGCCTAAGTAGGTCACGTGACGTAAGCAGGTCACGTTACCATGGTTACCAGAATGCCGGCCTCTGATTGGCTGAGAGCTTCTAGGTAGGTCAGTAGGTCACCCAGAATGCTGGCTTCTGATTGGCTGAGAGCCCTAAGTAGGTCACGTTACCATGGCAACGGGTCACGTGACCAAATGGAAGCCTCTGATTGGCTGCATGTCGATTGAGTAATAAACAGTACTTAACTATAGTCCCGTTCCGATACATACTATACTACTGGCACCTGTCATTTATTTAATTTAATAGAAACCAAGTTTTGGCGCTGTAATTGTTTGGGGAGTGTTTCAACTGTGTAGAGTCGGCATGATGCATTCATCCAGCGGTGGTGAGTCTATGCGCGGGGACAGCTAGCATTCATGCATCATGACGCCTGCTGGGGAGTGTTTCAACTCCATAGAGTCAGCATGATGTATTCAATTTACAATCTAGTATCCCTTTCTATACATATCCTCATTTCCCCCTTCTTCTGACACCATGATTGGTTTAATCTCTAAGTGGAGTATTAATATTTTGTCTCATAAGTTGACATAATATAAACCACGATACTTACGTGAATTATGTTGAATGAACACAGAGAGAAGAAGTAGGATCACTGTAACTCTCGAAAGGGAGTCCAGCCCCGATCACTGCTACGTCTGCGTTTATTGAGCTTTTGCGTGGTTGCTAAATGTCCCTATGAGTTGTAGCCCCCATCATTCACCCTAAGAACATCCTAGTGTATATATCAAATATGAAATCAAGTCAACAAGGCAAGTGCCTCCATACCAGATGAAACTGGCCTGGTGAAACTTAGTAAAGCCAATGTAGCATTTATTGAGCTACGTTGGGTCCCTTTAGGACCTTGCACAAACCCAAAATAGCTCATGAAACTTAGATGTATCCGATGCCTTTAGCACTGCTACATCTGCATTTAATGAGCTGTGTTGGGTTTCCAGTCTGCACTTACAGGCTGACTATGTACACTCACAGGCCCCGCTAGCACAGTCAATAGAGCATTGGACTGTGTATCTGGAGGTCCGGGGTTCCCTTCCCAGAGCTAACGTAACAATACACTGTAATGCTAATGTACTAATGTAATGATATATCTTCAAGGGTTGACAATAACCCTGTATACCAAAATCGTTTTTGTATATCACATTCTTCTTCAATTGGGATTTGATATGTCAATTATATGTGGGTTCGAATCCTGTAACTAGGAACCTGGTTTTGTCGTTGTAGTCACGGTTATGATTATAATCTAGAGCATTTGCAAAATTTGCAAAATTCTGCAAAAAACAGCACACTAAAATCAGACAACATTAGGAGTAAAGAGATTTCATAATGGGGATATATTATTACATGATGCACTATTTGGGACAATATCATATTTTATGAACATGAATACAACAATAATTTCCTGGACATTAATTAACACATGAACCTTTCCTGTCGCCTGGACAGGTTCAGGACCCTGCTATCACTGTTTTCCAAAATAAAACCAATAGCTTGGTACTGGTTACAGGATTCGAACCCACATGATAAAATTTACATGACGTAAGTATACGTGCTAGTAACGTTAAATAAACTTGATAATACTATTCACATAACGTTTATATACGTTGGTTAACGTTTATCTACGTTCAATAACGTAAAGCAACCCTTACAAATGGACGTTATATTACGTACTGAAATTACGTTCTAATAACGTAGTTGTGTTTACTTGGGAGATGCACCTGGTCAGATATGGCACCCACTCAGAGATGGAACCCGGTTAGAGACGAAAACATTGGCCAAAGTTCGTGAGACACAGCCATATGGGGTATATCAATTGACAGAGGAGAAGGTAGGGAGCCCCCCCCCCCCCACCCAATCAATATTCGCCAAGAGGGGTCGTCATGATGCACCAATACAGCACCGGTGAGTTACTCAGCAACGCTGGATTGACGCATCATGGCGACAAGCAGGGTGTGGCAAGCAGTTTCAAAGTGTGTGAGGGGGCGGGGCAAGGGGGGTTTCTGGCCAATTTTGACCTTTTTCGGCTTTACCTTTTAAAGGGTTGGCCAAAACCGGTTGCCCACACCTCTTGACAAATGTTATATTTTAGCAACATGCCATCCTTAAAGGGTCGTCATGTGATGTACTGAGAACTACCTGACCCCCTCTGGCCGGGGTTACGTTTTGAGATGCTGCATTCACGCCCTGGTAACCATGAACACTAACTGTGCCACTGTACTGGGGGACGATCCAGAATCACTGCCCTTGTAGGGACAGGCACTCCCCTATATTTTACTAGTTTGACATAGTTTGCGTGAATTTCATCTTCCATAGGGATTGGGGGAGATTTCAGATGTCCGCCGGATTTCCGACTAGTTTTGAATACTACACACATTAGCACATTAAAAAAAGAGAGTAGAAAGCATGTTTTGGCAGTAATTGTTTCGGGGAGTGTTTCGACCTTGTAGAGCCAGCACACTTTTGAGTACCTATGCATCATGCCCTTACAAAAACAGAGCCCCCTCCCCAGCCAAGACCAAGGAACAATTTATACTTTATTACTTTGACGTCAGTCTCTGCATCCGAGTGCAAGGTGCGTTAGAGGGAGGGGGATGGGTTACTCCGGTTTCCGTCGGATTTCCGACTTTAAAGTTCTGCAAATGATACACACAGTAGGCCAAAAAAAAGGTGTGTTTCAGGTTACATAGTTTGAAAATCTATGTAGGGTAGGTCGGATTTTTTTTCTTTTTTTTTTTTTTTTTTTTTTTTTACTTTGGACTGAAAAGTACCCCAAAATTGACTCGCAAACTTCAGCGCCGACTCGCCGACAACGGTGTCGACTCGTAGACTATCAAATTAACCCTGAAATAGGCCCAAAATTACTTAAAACATTAATATTTTTTCAATATTGGATAAAAGTTTCTCGCTGACTACGACATTGACTCGTAGACTATCAAATTGACCCTGCAATAGCCCTAAAATCACTTAAAAAATAAATATCTTTTCAAAATTGGATAAAAAATTCTAGGGTCGGCCCTGTTTTGCTAGGTAGGGTCGGGTAACCTGAAACACACCTCTTTTTTTATTTGGCCTTATACACCATATACTTTTGTAAAAGGAAAGTCTTCTCTTTTTGTAAAACACATTTTTGGCACGTTCATTGTTCAAGGAAATTAAATACATTCTAGACGACACGATTTCCGCATTAGCTGGATGCGGTAGTACAACTCTGGTGAGTTACTCGCCGGCACTCTGGTGATGCAACAACCCTGGTGAGTTACTCGCCGGCACTCTGTTGATGCAACAACCCTGGCGAGTTACTGGCCGGCGCTCTGTTGATGCAACAACCCTGGCGAGTTACTCGCCGGCACTCTGGTGATGCAACAACCCTGGCGAGTTACTCGCCGGCACTCTGTTGATGCAACAACCCTGGCGAGTTACTCGCCGGCACTCTGTTGATGCAACAACCCTGGCGAGTTACTCGCCGGCACTCTGTTGATGCAACAACCCTGGCGAGTTACTCGCCGGCACTCTGTTGATGCAACAACCCTGGCGAGTTACTCACCGGCACTCTGTTGATGCAACAACCCTGGCGAGTTACTCGCCGGCACTCTGTTGATGCAACAACCCTGGCGAGTTACTCGCCGGCACTCTGTTGATGCAACAACCCTGGCGAGTTACTCGCCGGCACTCTGTTGATGCAACAACCCTGGTGAGTTACTCGCCAGCACTCTGTTGATGCAACAACCCTGGTGAGTTACTCGCCGGCACTCTGTTGATGCAGTAGATGACAACTGAACATGCAGCCCAGAGCCTCGTTCTTGATATCCTCCCACTGCTCTTTATACTTCAATCATAATTTTGGACTTCTGTTCTTATAGATGTAATAAACGATACTTTGTCCTTTATAATATTGTTAGAGTATTAAGTAAAGAACCAAAGTCAACACAGTTTGGATCAAGTGTTACAGGTTGCGAATCACAGGTTTATTCAGTAACCTAGACAGGCAAAGCTATAGCGGTGCGAACTCCCTATAGAGTTCGGAGCGGGTCAGTAGGCTTGCAGCCGATACGATCGCGGGGCCTCTGTCCTAGCGTGGATCCAGAGTGACCGACGAGTCCTATCGGATGCTGGGTATATATATAGGCAGCCAGCCTGTGTGCGCTCACCCAGACCGGAAGCCTATAGCGACCTCTGTCCATACCCGAAGACCGGGGCAGATGCTGCCACCTGCCGTCGGGCTGAAGGGTTCGGACGGAGTTCGCAACACAGCATCCAACAGAACCCGTCATATAAACCCCATATAACCCTAACCCCTACATAGATATTGCTGTATAAAATTGCGTTTATCTGTCAGAGATCCCAATGTGTTGGCCTGCTTCAGGGGCGGGTAGGAGGTGAGGGAGGTCAAGTACCAGAGGTGTACGTTCCCATCTGCCTATCTTTGTCTCATCTTCACATTCTAGAAAAAATATCAATTATATTTTAAATGCATCATCATCACTTCATAAATGATATTTTGTGAAAATGTCAATTTGTGTCAGTTTCAGGAAAGAGAAGGAGTGGGAGGCTATATATAGCCTAAGATGTTTAACTGTAAGGCCAAAAAAAAAAAAGTTTGTTTCAGGTCACCCGACCGACCCTATCTAAACAGGGCCGACCCTACGTTTTTTTATGCAATTTTGAAGAAATTTTCATACTTTATTGGGGTAACTTTTAGGTTTACAAAATTTCGGGAAAAAATCTCCCCATTCTTACACTTTTTGGGTCAATTTTAGAGGGGAAGTAAAAAAAAAAAAAGTAAAAAAAAAAAAATCCGACCTACCGACCCTAGAGTTTACTCCAATGTTACCTGAAACAAAACTTTTTTTTTATTTGGCCTAATTTACCAGCATGCTAGCCGACCACTTCACATAACAATAGGTGCTTTACGTCAATTATAGACTGAATATCGTTAGGCACGCTAAGGGACGCAGAGTGCTTTATAAAATGGCCTTGGTCGACATGATGTATGGATGCCGCCCTGGCGAGTAACTCGCTGGTGCTGCATTCACGCATCATTCCCACTCTTTGGGAATGCATCAACCCCATCAGGTAGGCATGATGCATGAATGCAGCCCTGGCGAGTCACTCTCCAGGGCTGCATTCATGCATCATATATCCAAAAGGGAAGCTTAAAGCACTATGTGGCCCTTATGCCAAATAATAATAAAAGAAAAAAGGTGTGTTTCAGGTTACCCGACCCTACCTAGTAAAACAGGGCCTACCATAGACATTTTTATCCAATTTTGAAAAAAACATTTATACTTTAGGTGTTTTTGGAGCAATTTAAGAGTCGTTTTGATAATTCACAAGTCAAGGCCGTTGAGTCCTATTTTGAGAAACTGGCAATGTGGCATGTCCATGTAAGTTTTCCGGAAAGTGGAGGAGTGTGCGGGAGTGGCCGGAGACCGTTACATGTTATCTACCAGTGTAGTATTTAACATGACAATAGAGATATTACATAGATACCAGGTTAATCACTGTCATGCATGTCTAACAGACATTATGCTGCGTCATGGTATGTAAAGCTGTACCGGGCTGTATTGTACGTCCCCTGTAAAACCAGGTTTCTCTCATTATTTGTTAATTTGCCCCCTCCCCCCCCCCCCCCATAAAAAGGTTTGTTTCAGGTCAACCGACCGACCCTATCAAAAGGGAGCCGGCCCTACTTTTTTTAAACAATTTTGAAGACATTTTTTATATCTTTACACTTTTCTGGGGGTCAAATTTAGCTTTACAAAAATGTTGACAAAATCTTTCCATTTTCACACATTTTTGTTCAATCTAAGGGGGCTGTAAAAAAAAGTTTAAAAACTAAGTTTTTAATATTTTTTAAAAAATCCTACCTACTGACTCAAGACTTTCTTCCTATGTTACCTGAAACAAACCTTTTTTTTTAAATTTGGCCTTTCTGACATTTAGGTTTACTGGAGGCCACTTTGGAGGTCATAAAATAATTCAGTTTTCTTTTCAAATTAAAATCATGTTTCTCTGTTTCCCATCAACTTAGCTTGGTGTAGTCAGTCTGTCATTGAATTCTTTGTTCACTGGTAACCTTTATAGGGCCGCATAGTGCTTAAACATGTTGTGGCCTGGCGGATTGATTGATTGATTGATTGATTGATATTTTATTTCTGATAATCCTGAGGAGATACAGTATCCTTCTAGAATGTGTTGTTGTATTCCACAGCAAGTAGTATGTACTACCATTCTATGAAGCCATAGTTTTCGGCATTTATAGGATGTGGTATTGTCCCTGTTTGTAAGGGACAGCTCCACTACCTCTTAATTAGTGTTACATTTTAGGGAGGCTTTTTTTTCTTTTTTTACTCGCAGACTAAAATTTATAGAATAAAGTATTTTTTCATGATCGAAATTAACATTTTATTGGTTAAGAATTAATTGATCTTTAAAGGTGCATGGAGTACATGTAAGTTATTTCTGCATTTCCAGTGCATTGCTAGCATTATTAGCTTTAATTTGCCAATATTTGTCCATTTTTATAATGTTTTTTCATAAGAAATTGGCAAAAAAAAAGTCCTCAAAACTTGATCTTATAGTGCACGCAGTGATGAGAAACCATTTTATTTTTTTAGAGTGGCCTAAAGTTGCTATTCCCATGTAAGTTAGTCTATACGAAATCCTGCTGGACACCAGCTATAGCCGGCCAAAAGCCTGCCAGTCCAGCAGAAAGGATGCTACTGCCGGCCCGAATGGCTGGCTGTAATCTAGGGTTCCTTGCCTACATGTCATTTTTTACGAGTTGTAAATCGGACCATTATTAATGTTTCTACAGTGTAAAACAGAAAGCTTGAATATTTTCTGTAATGTTTTTCAGTAATTTATATATCGAAATGGTTAATATTATTGTAACATACAGATGAACCCTATTCATGTATCCCTATCAGTATAGACACGTGCTTTATACTTAATTCTAAAATAACAAGACCGCACGCTAATATCCGGGCCTGCAAAAATGAAGCTGGGCCTGCAAAAATATATATCTGCCGGCCCGAATGTCCTGCATGGTAAAAACGTTTTTATATAGACCGGTGAGGTACTCTGCCAAAACGTGCACGATTGTACCTGGTCTGTCTCAGCCTATTACTTGCCACTCCCAGCCTTTCCTGAAATCTGGAATGTGGACCACAAATTATCGTTTCCTGAAAATACCATTTAAAATATGATGAGGTATATGTTTAGGTTTATGTGACTAAATCAAGCCTGGTACCTGAGTCCTTTGGCAAGAGGTAGCATATCAGCTCTGGCATGGGTTGCATTCATGCATGCATCATGTTTACACAATTAGGTTGGCATGCTACTTTGGAAAGGCTTGCAATGATACACCAATGTAGTCCGGCAGACTTTCTGAATTGCCAGCGCGACATTGGGGCATTATGATGTTATATAAGTATGATGCATTGAGGCATCATGCCGTCCTTACAGGGTTAACATGAAGCCTTGAGGCATCATGCTGTCCTTACAGGGTTAACATGAAGCCTTGAGGCATCATGCCGTCCTTACAGGGTTAACATGAAGCCTTGAGGCATCATGCTGTCCTTACAGGGTTAACATGAAGCCTTGGGGCATCATGCCGTCCTTACAGGGTTAACATGAAGCCTTGAGGCGTCATGCCGTCCTTACGGGGTTAACATGAAGCCTTGGGGCATCATGCTGTCCTTACAGGGTTAACATGAAGCCTTGAGGCACCATGCCATCCTTACAGGGTTAACATGAAGCCTTGAGGCATCATGCTGTCCTTACAGGGTTAACATGAAGCCTTGGGGAATCATGCTGTCCTTACAGGGTTAACATGAAGCCTTGAGGCATCATGCCGTCCTTACAGGGTTAACATGAAGCCTTGAGGCATCATGCTGTCCTTACAGGGTTAACATGAAGCCTTGGGGCATCATGCTGTCCTTACAGGGTTAACATGAAGCCTTGAGGCATCATGCCGTCCTTACAGGGTTAACATGAAGCCTTGAGGCACCATGCCGTCCTTACAGGGTTAACATGAAGCCTTAAGGCATCATGCCGTCCTTACAGGGTTAACATGAAGCCTTGAGGCATCATGCCATCCTTACAGGGTTAACATGAAGCCTTAAGGCATCATGCCGTCCTTACAGGGTTAACATGAAGCCTTGAGGCATCATGCCGTCCTTACAGGGCTAACCAGTGGCATTCGTGTTGTATCATAGAGGGCGCAATATATGTCTACTGACCGCCATGGGTGCGCCAATTATCAGATTCAAAATGGCAGTCTTTAGAACTGCATTTTGGTATTTTCCCACCATATCATCTCATTCACCTCTGAACTGATTATAACGACAGAGCACGTCTTGCCATCATTAGGGTGCAGGCGGCATTCATGTGGTCACGTCGTCATGAGAACTGCCTTTGTCACTGTACCATAATACAGTGGCGTAGAAAGAGGGGCGGGGGGGACAGGGGGGCCTGGGCCCCCAATCACAGAGGAGGAGGGTCCTGAATATGTTTGGGCCCCCCAAAATTTGCCAGCTTTCTGAGGCTGTGGCTCTGGGTAGCCCATGGTCAGAAATGTTAGTGTCTACCCCTATCAGCCATGCTGAGTGCTATCCATATAATTAGTGTGCCCCTACATTGGTAAAATTCGACACAGGCGACACAGCGACACGGCCCTTTTCGGCCTTTTAAAAAAGACACAGACAATTTGGGATAAAAATCGACCTACAGAGATTTTTCTATGAATTCTTACATAGGCCTATGTAAAAATCGACACGACAACACGACCCTTTTGCTAAAAATCGACACGGCGACATGGTAAAAATGTACACACCCATGTAGAGGCACATTTAATATTGACTGTGTTTCTGGATATTTTTTATGGTATTTTATTCATATTGTGCTTTACATCATCTTAACTCGATCTCGTGATACCTACTGTTAAAACTGTACATAACAATACGGCACAAGGATTTCACAAGATTTTTATGTATATTTCTATGGTCAATAAATGATTAAAACACCTCCAGCGTCCTGAATTATATATAAGACCTACTGAATATCCTTGTGGTATTGGTAATAATCTGAAGATATGATCAGCTAATTCATGTGTCAAAACACAAGGATGCACATGTGGGCACCTGCATTATGACACTAGAACACTGATGCAACTATACGTCATGAAGCCGGCACCCATAAGTGGTGCAGAACTAAAAATATACGGCTAGTACTAAAGGGACACTGTCGAGGAAAACCGATATTATTGTTCAAATGAATATGTCATGAGACATTTTTTAATTATGTTGTATTTTGAAATTCAATTTATTGCAATAAATACACATCTACAAATTCAAAAAAAAGAAGGAAAAAAAAATCACATCGTGATCACCCCCCCCCTTCCTCTGTGCTCCAGGAAACCCTGGATCCGTGCCTGGATGTCTCAATACAACTCTATGTTAAGGATAGATCCCTGTACGAGGGGTCTATGGCATTTAGACACCGACCGTAGGGAGGCTGTCTAAATGACATAGTCCCCGAGTTAATGGGATCTATCCGACTTAGAACCTGGTATTTAATGACCCTTTTATTACCTTTTAACTGCCCTAAATGACCATGGGGTCTACGGCATATAGACACCCGCAAACCCTGCTCTCCCATTGGTCAATTTGAAATACCAGGTTCTAAAACCGGAAGTACCTTAACCGGAAGTATCAGTAATTTGCTGAGTCAGCATAGCGCATGCGCACTGAGACGTGTATAGATCTAGTGGTTGCTGCCACGCACATTTCCAGAAAACGAAAGACATTGTAAAGATGGGACCTGACCCCAAACCAGGCTCCCACGACCCGGCCACCTTTTACTGTATGTTGCGTTAACCCTCTAAGGACGGCATGTCGCTAAAAGATGACATTTGTCGCCATGATGCACCAATGCAGCCCCGGCGAGTAACTCGCCAGTGCTGCGTTGGTGCATCATGCCGACCCTCTAGAAGTGTATGCATCAACCCCATAAGGTCGGCATAATGCATGGATGCAGCCCTGACGAGCTACTCGCCAGGGCTGCATTCATGCATCATGACGACAACGTGCATACAACATTTATGCACTATGCAGCCTTTTCAGTGTAAAGGAATATCCTGGCGACCAACCACCATTTTTGTGGGTAGCATGTGAAATTCGTCCAAACTGTTAAGGCTCAGTCTCATGAGTTTGTAACATTTCAAACGTCTTTGACCGGTGGCGTCTTTGACCGGTGGCGTCTTTGACCGGTGCCGTCTTTGACCGGGTATGTGATTAAAATGAAGAAAAAAGTAAAAAGAAAAAAGTAGTATACAGTAAAGAAATTTAAGCTTCAACTTCTTCATGTAATAAACAGTCTATGGTTGTTTTACCCAATTAAATTTTTTTTATTTTAATGCACATATTAAGGGTTCCTTTTGGGCCTTTTTTCTTCAGCCGGTCAAAGACGTCACCGGTCAAAGACGACGCCGGTCAAAGACGTTTCAACTGTTACAAACTCATGAGACTGAGCCAGTAACATAAATACATGAAATATATCAATTTTAAATAATGCCTCGAAATGATGTGTTATAACATATTGTACAAAAAATTTACCCATTTCTTTACTATACACTACCTTTTTCTTCATTTTAATCACATACCCGGTCAAAGATGAAGGTCGATATATATATGCATGAATGTAGCCCTTGGTGCATCAAAAATGCTATTGACAGTTTGAACTGTCAATAGTGGAAAATATTTCTGTTATTGACAGTTCACACTGTCAACAGTGGAAATTATTCCTCATGCGAACTGTCAATAGTGTCCATTTTGGAACTGTCAATAAGAGAATCTTGAATCTGTTATTGACAGTTTGAACCGTCAATAAGAGAATTCTATCCTGCTATTGACAGTTCAAACTGTCAATAAGGGAACTTTATTCTGTTATTGACAGTTCAAACTGTCAATAGTCACGGCCCCTACGCATCATGACGACCAATGGGGATGATGCATTAATACACGATCCCCGGGGGGGGGGGCACTTCATATATTTTGTATACACAGGTGTGCGGCTGGGAAGAGCACTTTTTTTTAGCAAAATCCCCCTCACCAAGGGTCTGCTTTTCACCAAAATCCCCCTCACCAAGGGTCAATTTTCACCAAAATCCCCCTCACCAAGGGTCAATTTTCACCAAAATTCCCCTCAGCAAGGGTCACTTCTGACCAAAATCCCCTTCACCAAGGGTAAGGGTTGTCAAAGGGCCAGCCGCACACCCGTGTCAAAAAGAATTTGAGTACCCCCCCCCCCCCCCGGGACACGTTCCCATCAGGTTACCCGAGCCCCTGTTTCAGTCTCTCACCGCGCTAACAATGTAACCCCACCCTCATCTCGTTATTCCGAGTGATACTACAGACCCATAGGCCACTCCAAATAATATCCTTGTTTCTCATCCCCGCGCGCATCTACAAAATATTATCTTGGATTTTTTTTGGGATTTTTTTTTTGCAAATTTGAAGAGAAAATTTGATAATGATAGACAAATGTGGGCATATTTAATATCAAATTGAAGCTAACAGTGGTGCAAATGCAATGGGCTGGAGGAAATATACACATTCAAAACCTTTATAAATTATTTCCTTAATCATCCAAATGTGAATGTGAAGTTTGCTGAGAACCTAGATCCCCCTACCTATTTGGTCTTCAGCAAAAAAAAAAAAAAAAAAAAGCGCCCTCATCATATTTGTCAGTGATGAGAAACAAGGATATTTTTTGGAGCGGCCTTACATACACAACAACAATAACACCATGTGGCCACCCAGATAACTTCTGCATCATGTAGGGACAACAAACTACTTTAACATACCAGGGGTGTCGGAAGCAACTTGACTTTGGGGGGGGGGGGGGGGGGACACGCCCGAAGCATAGGTTGAGTGGGCAATTGGAACCCTCGGGGACCTATCCACTCTGACCGATAGTCAATCATTGAACACCAACATATGTTATGGACCCACGGCTCCCCGATAGCTAAAGGCCAAACAAAAAAAGAAGAGTTTCCTTGGTGTAGGGGATTGCCAAAGGGGAAAGGATTGTTTAATGGCCTTCGGCAATGAGAATTGTCATCCTTTGAGGGATGAAAAGGGCGAAAATTATTTACATGGCAGGAAGTAAACTGATAATGGCTAAATTAGACGGATATTGGTTTCTGCACTATAAAATGACCACTCCCAAAAAAAGATTCAACCTTACAACTCATCTCAAGATCCCAAAGAGAATTCCTCCAAATTTCTCTTAAACAGACCACCGACTTACCCTCATGTTTTGGACCACTTTACCAGAACACAACTTTCTTTTTTGATAGGCCTATTGGTCTATAATGGTATGTCTTGCACTAACATGTTAGTGTCATCGATACCTCCCAAATCGATACATCAATATTTACGGAATTCCAATAATCGCATCGACAAAAGCATTATATCGATACACCCTTAGTACAATTAGAACAGGAATTTTTCTTTCCAAATCTGAAAGAATTTTGTAAAAATTCCAACTAGAACTGGACTTATTATCCAGTGGAAAAATGGTACCCTTTGTTGGCCCAAATAAATCGATATAATCGAAAAATCGAGACCAAAATAGTTATAAGTGAAATCGAAATAAATTGGATGTCAATGACATTCCTAGTCACTATGTCTAACCACCCCCCCCCCCCCCCTAGACACACACACACACCGCCTATATATATGTTTATAGCTTATTGTCATAAAGCCTAGGGTTGTTGACCGAGGATGGGTAAAAACCAGGCTACCGTTTGCAGCAAAACATATTAGCTAACTACTGGTATCTGCTATAAATTATGCACTATGATGTGGTGCAGTACACATACAACCCCTATCTTACCTCTCAGTCCATTATTGTATTTATACCAATTCTAGGACAGGGCATTGTGTTATTAGTGCTACCAATCATGCAACAAACATATCATGTAGGAACACTGTTGCTCTGAAATTCATGTTACCAGTTTCACAACTACAAAGTGCATCAGGGGCAGTTCGGGAGTGATCATTTTTTAACAACGGGGGGGGGGGGGGGCGGGAAGGTGGGTTTCCGCGTGGAGCACACAAATATTTCACACACCCCGGTCAAGGGGTCAATATTTTCACCCCCCCCCCCTTAGGGTCGAAAATCGGTAAGTCTAAGGAAGGATACTTCTGAATCTCAACATGCTTACATTTTATATATTTCCCACTGCCAATTATTATGTTTATTGTAACTAATATCCCCACCAATTAGATAGCCTCATTGTGCATTATCAGTTCCTAAATACTGCCATCATCTACTATACAAAGAATAAGACACAACAATGTGACTTTCCTCCCCTCTTATAGCGTATTGTTCCAATGCAAATGCAAAATATTGGCTTTCAGGAGGGCCTTTTTACTATACACATTGGCCTGCTATGGCAGTGCTAAGGATATGTGATAAGTCTGATAGGTCCTCGGGTCATTAGGTGTCCGGGATTGCATCCTAACAGGACCTCTCTCCATCGAAGCATCCTCTCCCGCAAGGGGGTGCCAGGCGAGGTTTAAATTCACACACACTATCCTAACCAAGATAAATCATTAAAAAAAAAGAAATGAGTTTAGGGGTGGGCAGAAATGAGGGGGCAAATCGGGCTACCTGAACACAACCTTTTATTTTGTTTGGCCTGAGGGAGTGTTCATTAATTAGTTACAGCGGGGAGGGGGTGGTGGGTTAGGGGGGGGTAAAAATGTCTGACCCCTCCTGAAGGGGGGGGGGGGCATAAGAAATTTAGTAAAAAAGCCCGCGTGTTACTATAGTTCAAAGGGGGGCAGACGAAATATTTTCGACGCCTTTTAAATAGCGTGGGGGGGTGCACAACATTTCGCGTGCTCTTGAGGGGGAAGCGTGAATAATTTTCGCCCCTCCAAGCAAAATCTCACCACCACCCCTGTAATTAATAAATGAACACTCCCTAAGTACCGAATATAAGAGGGGGCCGGCAGGCTATTGCACCTGGTCTAGTGGTCTAGTGTATGATTATTTCCAAGTTATGGTCCTTGTATCTGAGTGTACTTGTGACCTTACCCTCTATAGTACAGGAAAGCACTGGATATCATTTTTGGATAACAGTTATTCTGGGAATAGCCTACAGTATACCAGCTACAGGGTCTATATATTTAGCTGATAGCATGTGGAGACTATACTGATCTAATCTATGTGGTGTGCTGATCTGCTAGTCCAGTTAAGGCTATACAGTGCCTGGATCTAAGGCCAAATATTAAAAAAGGTGTGTTTCAGGTTACCTGACAGTAGTATAGTATGTATCGGAACGGGACTATAGTTAAGTACTGTTTATTACTCAATCGACATGCAGCCAATCAGAGGCCTCCATTTGGTCACGTGACCCGTTGCCATGGTAACGTGACCTACTTAGGGCTCTCAGCCAATCAGAAGCCAGCATTCTGGGTGACCTACTGACCTACTTAGAAGCTCTCAGCCAATGAGAGGCTGGCATTCTGGTAACTATGGTAACGTGACCTACTTACGTCACGTGACCTACTTAGGCTCAGCCAATCAGAAGCCGGCATTCTGGTAACTAGGGTAACGTGACCTACTTAGGGTTTGTTTGTAAACAACACCACGTGGCTCTCTTGTTTGTAAACAACACCACGTGACACGTGACTGTTTGTAAACAAACAACGTATATATAGAAAAAAACACAACAAGTTCCATCTTATGTTAAAATTATATTTTCGAATAAAAAAGCACATCTGTAACAGCGTCTATGTGTAACTACGCGCGTTCTCATTCAAACACTATAACACTATCATACCGTAGCAGCAGCAGGTAGGACCGGAAGAAAAGCAAGCGCACGAGCAGAAGCGACGACACCATTTGCACCATCCGGCCGTCGCGTTGGTAGCCCTACTACCCGTCGCGCGTTCCACTGGAGCGGCTTTAAGAGTGACAAATGACGATTCTTTGTCGACGCGACTGCTAACATCAGCATCGGCAGCAGCATCGGCAGCATCGGCAGCAGCATCGGCAGCAGCGGCAGCAGCCTCGGCAGCAGCGGTAGCAGCAGTAGCAGCAGCGGCAGCAGCAGTAGCGTGAGCATTAGCAACAACAGCAGCAGCGACAGTAGCAAGGGCGGCAGAGCGGGCACTAGTAGCGTTATCAGCGGCGTCATCGGCAGCCGCAACAGCATCAGCAGCAGCAGCGTCGGCATCGGTGGCATGAGTAGCTGCATCGGCGGCAGCAACAGCAGCAGTCACAGCCGCAGCGGCAACAACAACAACGTCATCACGACCCGCGTCACTAACAGCCGCAGTAAATGCAGCAGTAGCACGCTGAGCAGCACTAGCAGCAGCAGTAGCAGAGGCTACAGCATCAGCTTCACATTCGCGCGCCGCTTCGTCATTCCGCTTCATGTCACGGTAGCAACTTTCCATCACGAGGATCTGCAAATTGAGGCGCGGTGCTGGTGGTGGTAGTAGTAGTAGTAGTAGTAGTAGTAGTAGTAGTAGTAGCGTGAACGATGATGACGATGCTGAATGTGGTTTCACTCCCCTTATATACCCTTACGCCCCGCCTTTTTTCAAGCCACCGGCCAGCTGCCCCTTCACGGCAGGTCTTTAGATCAGCCTTAAGTCGCTTACTACGTGGCTCATCATCCCTCTAATCGCATTTTCCAGCCGCCGGCCGGCTGTCTGCTGATGACAGGCGAGGGTGATTTGTTTTTTTCTTTAGATATAAGCCGCTTACCACACGCGCACCCTCTAGTCACAGACAGAGTGACAGAAAGGGAGGGGGTCGCTTTGTTCACGCTACCTGTAGTTGTTTTTCTATTCACACGCTGAGCCCATGACCCGTTAATCCTTTATACAGGTAACACGCGTTCAACTAATTACCCTATTGTATGACAGTCGGTACACGGATTTAATTTTAAACCGCCTTCCCATCTGGGATCCATGTCTGGCGGGGTGGAAGGATCCAGCTGAAAAGTGTGATTAGGGCTTTTGTTTCTCTTATGATAGCAGCAGGTCAGCATGCGACAGCTGAAAATGTCAGACTCGCCGCTCCTATAAAAGACTGAGATGCGTCTCTCTTTCCACACACCCTTCTACCATCGCCGCCGACACCACCACCGCCGGCCAGCCGACCGCCGCCACCGCCTGCAGTCACCGCCATCACGCCAGCAGGGAATTTCGAGCTGAGTCTGCTTATTGCTTATTTTTTTTCTTTGAGCTTTTTGTTTTCTTAAATTTTTTTATTTTCACTCAGTCTTTTTTGTTTCGGAGGAAAGAAATATGGCGCTGCAGAGGGCGCGAGTTTCTAAAAGACGGTCGCGCGAACAAAGTGCTCTCCTCAACTGCCCGGCTATTTTTTTATCTCAAAGGAGAGAGCGTCACGTAGTTGAGGTTCACGCTTCTCTTGAGGCGTACCGAATTCTCGAGAAATGCAAAGCTGAGCGCCATCGTCGTTATACAAGAGCGGAAAAGGAAAACGTAGCGACATGGCCGAGAGCCGTCTTCTCAGAACAGCATTTACTCTACTATTGCATAACAGCTGCTCTCAGCGCCCCCACTCGTTGGGCGTTTCATGAAAAGAAAGAGCGCCGCTACTCTCCTCACCCTGCCTCCTCTTATAAAGTGAGAATAAGTGCTATGAAACGATTCGACAAGCCGATCGGTTTCTTGGGAGCGACTGCAGCTCCCACTCGGTGGGCGCGCGTTGTGGCCGACGTGAACACGGTCTCTAAACGTTTCGACGTCGTCACTTGTTATCCCGCATATTGCAACGCAGCCGAATTGAAGAAGATAGGGACGCACTATTTTAAACCATACGCTCCAATATGTATTTGTCACCGCCGCGCTCACACGCCTTATTGCTTTTTCGAGACGATCGTGTCACAACACAGAAATAGAAAAAAAAACGGCAAAGCGACGAGCTTTGCCTAAATGATCAAAAAAAAAAAAAAAAAAAAAAAAAAAAAAAAAAATTAATCTCCTCCTCCTCCTCCTCCTCCTCCTCTTCCTCCTCCTCCTCTTCTTCTTTTTTTAAAAAAAAATAAATATTTGTATCAGACTCCTCTGGAGTCTGATACAAACATTTATGACTATTGAGTGAAAATAGAATTTTATCGCAAAAAAAAGTCACTTCTGCCGCCGCTACTGTGACACCGGCCGGTATCAATAAAAAGGTCGGCTGACTTTTCTCCACAACCATTCACTACCGACCGTTCGAGTGAGAAACACAGCAGACAGTCAGACACACAACCGCTCTCTGACGCGTCCTGAAAAAAAAACAAAAAAAAAATGTCCAGTAGTAAAAGCAAACTCTTCACAGAAATTCATTTCGACGCTCGACTACAAGGACCCTTTAGTTGTATCATTAGCGGTCCGTCGGGTTGTGGAAAATCGCGCTTGGTGGATCAATTTCTGAGCGACGTGAACAATTTGGTCACGCCGCCGGTGGAAAAGACTTTTTACCATTACGGCGAGTGGCAACCTCTGTTTGAAAAAATGCAAAATCAGTACGGTGTGGAATTCAGAGAAGGTCTTCCTAGCAAAGAGTCTATAGCGGGAGACGTGGAAGTAGCAGAAGACGCTTTACGACCCCACACTCTACTGATATTGGACGATCTGATGAGCAGTTCCAATCAGCAAGTGGTAGCCGACATCTTTACTAAATACTCGCATCACTGGAACGTGAGCGTCATATACATCACTCAGAACCTATTCCAGAAATCACCCGACTTTCGAACTATGAGTCTGAACGCTCACTACATGATCGTTTTCAAGAACCCGCGCGACATGGGGCAAATAGCTAGTCTGTCTCGCCAGGTGTTTCCGTCCAACGCGGCGGCCCTCTCTAGTATATTTACCCATGAACTCAAGCGACCTCACTCATACCTCCTTCTGGACTTCAAGCAGTCAACACCTGACGATCTGAGAATACGCTCCTCTTTGACGTCCATACACTCTCAGCTAGTGTTCGTACCGCTAGACAAAAAAAAGAACAAGAGAAAGCAGTAGCAAAAAAAATGTCTTCTCATCTACTCGAAAGACACTTTGGTACTCTCAAGCACTTAGCTAAGTGCTCGCCAAAGGACTGCTCGCATCTAATAGACTCTGGAAGCGACGATCTGATCGCAGCGTTAAGCGAGATCTGTCACAATTTACTGGTAGGGAACATCCCGCTCAGCGACAAACAACTGGACAAGCTTCGAGAATCGGCTGACGTGTTGAGGGAGGTCGGCAAAAAATCTACGCCCATCAAAAAAAAGAGACGCGTCTTGGTACAAGAGGGAGGTTTCCTCATTCCGGCTCTCATAGGGATGGCCTTACCGCTTATAAAGAGCATTCTCCGTATATGAGACACCTCATTCGACACCTACTCGCCGACAGCACCACCACCACCACCACCACCACCACCACTACCGCCACCACCAGCGTCATTGCCACCGTCGTCCCCATGACGGACTCAGAGCAGCAACAACACTACAAACGTTTAGCGCTCGTGGATCCTGAGACGCTCTACAAATCATCACGAGCAGGTCTACTTCATCATGTGCCCGCTGCTGCTGCTACTACTAGCGCTGCTACTACTGCAGTCGCTGCTGCTAGTACTTCTACTGCTCCAAACCTTCCTCCTCTTCCTGATGAGCGCACTGAAAAGAACGAGAGTTCCGCTCCTGCCACCGCCGCCCGCCTACCTGCCGACATGGCCTATTACCACAAGCAGGCAGAACAGTCCCTTCATCCCGACGCGGCCTTGCACCAGGTGCTACAGTTTATCTACAGGGACTTGGATTTAGTGTTGAACGACCCCACTTTGGAATCGCGCGAGAAAATGTTGAAATACCGAAGGTTGTTGAATAGATTGCAATTTTTTCTCGCGAATCCCCACAACAGCAACATCTCTTCGTCCTACTCTTCTTCGCCCCCGGCTCACCTCCGTCAGTCTGCTGAAGAGGCCAGCGCGTCCCTACTCGAGCGGTTGGTGAACCAAGTTCCCAAGAGGAATCGCACTCGGACCGTGGCGCTGTACAAACAATTGGAGAAATCCGGTGTGATCAAGTGGAACGAGGACGGTGCGGTGCGCGAGATGTCGGGTCGGAGAATACCACCTGAGCGTCGCATCAACATAGTGGACTTACTGAACGACGCCGCCAGGTTCAGGAAGACGGCGCCCAGACCGGCGGGCTACTCGCCGTTCACGAAAGCGCTGCGCGAAGCAGTTCCCACAGACTCCTTGATCGGAAACCATCTGTATAAAGCGAGCGGACCTGGCCAAAGTTTGGACACACGGCTTGCTGACAGAGGTCGGAAACGACCGAGCTTCGACTCGGAAGAAGGAGAAGCAGCAGCAGCAGCAGCAGCAGTAGCAGCAGCAGACTCTTCTCTCCAGGTGGTGGACGATCAATCCTCTGAAGACGAGGAGGACGACCGTGAACTTTTCCAAACTCCGACTTCCTATAGGAGCGTGCCGCGTAAGAAAAGGAAAGGGCGCAACCGCCTAGCGGCGAGCTCGTCGTTCACGCCCTCAACAAGCCCACCATGGGCAAACCAGTGAAGAGACTGACCAAGAAGGAAAAAGAAAAGAAGCGCGTAGTAGCTAGATATACCGACGTCAAAGCGCCCTCCAGTTTCACTAGCGTGACTAAACTCCAGAAACATCATTTTCGCCACCTGAACCCGGCCGTCATCCGAGATGCTTTAGTGTCGCTGGACGCCTACACTAAACATAAACCCATTCGGAGAAAATTCGCAAGGAACAAGACTATAACCGGCGCAATCGATCAGCAGTGGCAGATAGATCTGATGGACATGCAAGCTTTGGCGTCTCACAACGACCGCTTCCGGTACGTGGTGACGGCGATCGACGTTTTCTCTAGGTACGCGTGGGCCGTTCCCATTAAATCCAAGAGCGGCGCTGATGTCACCGAGGCCTTCCGAGAGATGACAGGCACTGGCGAGAGACGACCGCGCACTGTTCAGACAGACAAGGGGAAAGAGTTTTTGAACAAGATCTTTCAAGATCACTTGAAGAGCGAGGGCATAGAGTTCTTCACTGGCGAGAACGACGACATCAAAGCTAGTCTAGTGGAGCGCTTGAACCGCAGTCTGAAGGAGAAGCTGTGGCGTTATTTCACACACAAGCGCACGTATCGCTACGTAGACGTACTGCACCATGTAGTGTCTTCTTACAATCGCACTCACCACAAGACGTTGAAAATGGCGCCGGCTCAAGTCAGCTCGGAAAACAGCGAAACAGTTTTCTACCGACAAGATCTCCCAACTAACAAACAAATCGACGAAATATGGAAAAAGAAGAAAAAAACAAAGACGTCCGCCGTCGACGTCATCGCTCCGGGTGACAGAGTGAGGATGTTGAGAACTAAAGGCGCCTTCGACAAAGGGTACGAGGGAAACTGGCGCGAGGAAGTGGTCGACGTTGCTAAGACGTTGGGAAGCAGAGGGTTCGAGCTGAAAGACGACAAGGGCGAGGAGATAAAAGGCGTCTTCTACCCGGAAGAGGTTCAGAAGGTGTACAAGAGTCGTTACGACAACAACTACCTGATAGACGAGGTGTTGCGCCGCAAGACCGTCGACGGTAAAGAGTTAGCTTTCGTACGTTGGTTAGGTTACGACGACAAGTTCAACGAGTGGATCCCCGTCAAAAAAATAACGTAGAAAAAAAAAAAAAAAAAAAAAAAATGAACATCACTCTACCTAGCAACAGCTCTATGGAGTATTATCCTGACAACAGCTTGACGTCTTTCCGAACTCACTTCGACTCGCCGCTCCTTCTGCCCGAAGCGTACGAAGCGGCTCTGACTGAGATCATCCTCCCTACAGAATGGACTAACGTGCACGACGACGACTTGATCATCGTTGTTCCTCTGCGCACCAAAGGTTCGCTAGAGGAGGCGATCCAGGTTTTAAAAGAAACTAAATTCTCCGAAGGAAAAAAACCACAGGTAGACTGGAAGAGAATGAAAAACGCGAACGGTCTGAGCAAGCTAACGTTCAGCTCAAAATTCCCGCTGAACTGGAAGGAAGCGAGCTATGTAACGGTGGAAGAGATATCAGACACGTCGGAAGAGCAGCAATTGAAACCGGAAACAAAAAGGTTCAAGAGAGAGGTCGACTTGAGACAGACGAATGCCGTATACAAGCAGTTCTTGTCCCCGGCGGTGAAGAAGAAGACGATCAGCCATCAAGCAAGACAGATGATCGAAAAGATGGAGAAGGACATGGGAGTGCGCAGTTTCATGCCAAACATATTCGAGATACCTCCTATTTTCACCGGAAGCAACCACACCCTAATCGAGCGCTTGAGTGAGACGTTGCGAGATGACAGACTAGAGGGCGACAGCTTCTTGCTCAAACCGATGCGGATCTTATCGTACGACGCCAAGACGAAACGCGTCACCATCAAACCGCCGAGACACTGTGCTGTCCTGCTGAGTCAGCATCTCGCATGCGTTCTAGGCTTCGGAGAGAAGACGTGTTTCGCGTCGCCGACTACCGGCGCCTACTCGATGGATGTTTACGGGGACGTGCACTCTGTGTACATATACACCGACATGATCCAGGAGAGACGTGTGGGCGACATGCAAGTGCCGCTGTTGCGCTGCGTGGCGGTGGACAGAGGCGGAAAGCGTCGAGGTGGCGTGCAAGCTATCAGTTTTCCCCATTTGGATTATTTCCCCTTGAAATCCAAGAGGTTTACCGAGGTCGGCATCTATTTAAGAGACCGATCCGGTCATTCCATCCCATTCGGTAGAGGCGAGGTGACCGTGACACTTCATCTGAGACCTATTGAGCGCTGAAAGAGAGAAAAATGATGCGTCAACGCGTTCCGTACTTTCCACCCAGGCGCACCGTCGGCAGAGGGTACAGCGATTACTACAACGCGCAGCTGGGCAACGGCGTCAACGTGTACAGCGGGCGCTCTTTCCAGAGCGGGCACGGTTTAGGCGGCGCTCTGTTAGGTCTGATGCGCTCGGCTACCCCGCTATTGAAGTCGGTGGGAAAAACGCTGCTCCGCGCCGGTGTGGGCGTAGCTAAAGATGTGCTGGCGGGTCGGACTTTAAAGAGCAGCGTGAAAGACCGAGGCGCAGGCGCTCTGAAGAGACTGGCGAGTACGGCGTTCTCGGGAGGAAAGACGCCTGTCGCGTCTAAGAAAGGGTCGAAACGTCGCCGGCATTCTCCTCAGACGGGCGGTGGCTCTTGCAAGAGACGTAGAGGGGATGTATTCGACCGGTAAGCGCCTAGGCGTTCAGGTATAAATAAAAAGACTGGAGGCGGCCGGCGTCAGTCTGTCGGCCGCATGAAGAGAGAACACAATGGCTTACGTACACGAGAGCAGTAACGAGTGCGCGCTCTCTGAGCTCGACCTGCACACCGTAGCGCCGACTCAGACTACTATCTTAAAGTCGTCTTTCCTGGGGATAGAAACAAAAAACTCTTTAGAGGATGGAGGTAACATAAATTTCACCATCAACAAGTCGCAAGAGTACACAGACCTGAACGAGAATTACCTTCATCTGGAATGTCAAGTGCTAAAGGACGGAGCGGCGATCGAGGACACCGACGCGGTAGCTCCGGTGAACAACTTGGCTCACTCGCTCTTCAAAGACGTCCAAGTCTCCATCGGCGGTTTCAAAGTGTCTGGCAACACCGAGACCTACCCTTACCGAGCTTACTTGGAAGGGTTACTCAACTACAACAAAGACGTGAAGGACGGCGTCATGAGCGCCCAGGGGTGGCATGAAGATACGCCCGGTCAGTTTGACACGTTGACTGACGCGAATGCGGGGTACAAAGCGCGCAAGAAGCTAATCTCCAACAAGCGCTTTTCGCTGATGGCGCGACTGCACTTTGACCTGGCTCATCAACCGAAGCTCATCGTTGGAGAGACAGAAATCAATCTCACTCTGAAACAAGCGGCGCCCTCTTTCTATCTGATGTGCGCCGCTGACGGAGGCTACAGCTTGAAGATCTACAAAGCAAAGCTCTACGTGCGACGCGTGCTGGTGGCGGACGCTGTAGCGGAAACGCACGAGAGAGCGGTGATAGAACACGGGCCCTTCGACTACCCGGTGAACAGAGTGGAGGTGACGACCTACGCCATCCCTCAAGGTAACAGAGATCACAGCTACACGCACTCCAACACAGGCCAGCTTCCCAAGTCGATGATGATTTGCTTCCTTGACCACGACGCCTTCAACGGTAGCTACACCAAGAACCCGTTCGAGATGAAGCATTACGACATCAGCTCGCTTCAAGTGATAGTGAACGATCAGAAAGTGCCGAACGACGCCTACGTGCCCGACTTTAAGACCAAAGCGGCCGTGAGAGAGTACTTGGCGCTACACACGGAAACGGGGATGTACGAGGGCGCGCGCTCCTGCGGTATTTCATACGAACAATTCCTGAACGGTTACACGGTGTTCCCCCTCGACTTAACCCCAGACAGATCGCACGACGGGTGTCGCGTGAACCTTATAAGAGCGGGTCAGCTGAGGGTGGAAGTCAGTTTCCGCTCGGCGCTACAAGCGACAACAACGGTGCTACTCTACTTGGTGTACGACAACGTCGTCGAGCTGACCCGAGATCGACACCCCGTCACCGACTACCACATGAACTGAAGACAAGACGGCGGTACTTGGCGTATCGTATGAACACGCTTGAAATAAGCAGAGTGTTGAAGGAAAACGTTCACACAAAACATCGTTTCCTGGGCGTTTTCTCTTGTGACACTATTCCGAAGCACCCTATCAAAGACACTTGTTTCGTGAGCAACACAGATCCGCAACATTTACCAGGTCAGCATTGGGTGGCGTTTTACGTGTCGAGCACGGGTGAAGTGTACTACTTTGATTCCTTCGGCTTACCGCCGCTGAGTGCGGAGTTCTTGTCTTTCGTGGAACGCTCTGCTCCGTTCAAGTGGCAAAGAAACCGCATTCAACTACAAGACACTTCTGCTGACACCTGTGGACCTCATTGCGTTCATTTCCTAATTGAAGCATGTCGAACAAGAAACCCCAAGAAGTGCGTCATGCGCATGAGCAAAATCCCAAAGCTGAGCGACCGGGTCGTGAGTCAGAAGCTATCGATGATGCTGTTGTGACGGGTTGTTGCGATGGCGGCCGTTTCATGGAGGCAAAGATTCTCTGCCTTGCCGAAATGGTGTTGGATTTATCCAAAGTCGTGCAATGTCTATTGGAGAAAAGTCGTCCGGGGTGTGGTGGTGCGAGTGACGGCGGCGTGAGACTTTGCGGCCTGTTGAGTTGCTGCAAATCGAAGAAGCAAGCTAAAAAAGCATAAACTTGTGTGTTTTTTCTGATTGAAAATGAAAAAATAAAGAATAAAATGAAAAGAAAAGAAATTATCTTGTTGTGTTTTTATTTCTATATATAAGTTACATAACTTTTTTTTGTTTGTTTGTTTACAAACAGTCACGTGTCACGTGGTGTTGTTTACAAACAAGAAAGCCACGTGGTGTTGTTTACAAACAAACCCTAAGTAGGTCACGTTACCCTAGTTACCAGAATGCCGGCTTCTGATTGGCTGAGCCTAAGTAGGTCACGTGACGTAAGTAGGTCACGTTACCATGGTTACCAGAATGCCGGCCTCTGATTGGCTGAGAGCTTCTAAGTAGGTCAGTAGGTCACCCAGAATGCTGGCTTCTGATTGGCTGAGAGCCCTAAGTAGGTCACGTTACCATGGCAACGGGTCACGTGACCAAATGGAGGCCTCTGATTGGCTGCATGTCGATTGAGTAATAAACAGTACTTAACTATAGTCCCGTTCCGATACATACTATACTACTCCTGACCCTACCTAGCGAAACAGGTCCGACCCTAGGAATCCAATTTTGAAAAAAAAGAAAAGAATTTAAGTGATTTTAGAGCTATTTCAGGGTCAATTTGATAGTCTATGAGTCAACGTCTTAGTCAGAGAGAAACTTTTATCCAATATTGAAATAAATTAACGTTTTAAGTAATTTTGGGCCTATATCAGGGTCAATTTGATAGTCTAAGAGTCAATACTGTTGTCCGCGAGTCGGCACTGAAGTTTGCGAGTCATTTTTGTGGTACTTTTCAGTCTACCCTACGTAGATTTTCGAACTATGTAACCTGAAACACACCTCTTTTTTTGGCTTAACCCCAATACCAACTGAGGGCTGAGAGTAACTCACTGATCTCTAATCCTATAAACAATAGAGGTCAATCCTATCCCATAATAAACAGTAGAGGTCAATTCTGTCCCATGATAAACAGTAGAGGTCAATCCTATCCCATAATAAACAGTAGAGGTCAATCCCATCCCATAATAAACAGTAGAGGTCAATCCTATACCATAATAAACAATAGAGGTCAATCCTATACCCTTATAAACAATAGAGGTCAATCCTATACCATAATAAACAGTAGAGGTCAATCCTATCCCATGATAAACAGCAGAGGTCAATCCTATACCATAATAAACAGTAGAGGTCAATCCTATCCCATAATAAATAGTAGAGGTCAATCCTATCCCATAATAAACAGTAGAGGTCAATCCTATCCCATAATAAACAGTAGAGGTCAATCCTTTCCCATAATAAACAGTAGAGGTCAATCCTTTCCCATAATAAACAGTAGAGGTCAATCCTATCCAATAATAAACAGTAGAGGTCAATCCTATACCATAATAAACAGTAGAGATCAATCCTATCCCACAATATCCCATAATAAACAGTAGAGGTCAATCCTATCCCATAATATCCCATAATAAACAATAGAGGTGAATCCTATCCCATAATAAACAATAGAGGTGAATCCTATCCCATAATAAACAGTAGAGGTCAATCCTATACCATAATAAACAGTAGAGGTCAATCCTATCCCATAATAAACAGTAGAGGTCAATCCTATCCCATAATAAACAGTAGAGGTCAATCAATCAACTTCTCCAGTTTTGAGATTAACAGAAGTCTAGATGGGTCTGAGATGGACCTGTCAGTGTAACTCATAGGCCCTAGCTGGGGGGGGGGTGTCCGTAGGTGTGACCCCCCCCCCCCCCCGTCCCCACAGTCCTAATGGACCAAAAAAGTTCCATCCAATAGCTGGTAAATAGGAGAAGTATTAGAGAAGTATTAGAGCAAAAACCATGAAAGTATAATCCATTGTGTTGTATAGCCCATTAAGTTTTTTGTACAAATCAAGTCAGTTTTTGCATTTTTAAAATAAATGAAAATCACAAAGTTTCACCATTGAATTTATGTAGTTCCACCTTATAAAAAAATTAACCGCTCCGCAAAAAGTCTGGCTACGGGTCTAGACTCTATGCCTCTAAGTGTCCCACCAGTATAAGTTTACAAAAGATATACAAGATAAAGATATACCACTGGTTCATATCGCGGCTGATAATGTGACATTCTTGCGTCAAATGTCAGGGCGGGTGGGCGGTCAAAAATGTAATCATAGATAAATATACTCAACAGGGCTGCATTCATGCATCATGCTATCCAAGGACCAACACATAGTAGAGCTATATGGGTCTCTTAACTGTTAAGAAGAACAGAAAGAATCTGAACAGCACAACAACATTTCTTATCATGAGTACATTCTGTCAGAGGTCAACCGCCTATCTTGATCTCTACTCCACATTTGTTATAGCCCTTTAAGGGCTGCATGGTGCACCAATGTGTCATCATGATACACAAATACAGCACCGGCGAGTAACTCACCAGCGCTAATGGGTGAATCATGATCACCCTTCGGGAGTGTATCAACCCCATAGGGTTGTCATGATGCATAAATGCAGCACAGGAGTAACTGACCAGCGCTGCATTCATGCATCATGACAAAAAAGGGACATAGCCCCTTGGGCCATTGTGCATTGAGGTATCACGCTGACCGGGTCATGGTCGCTGGGTGCCTTTTCCGGAACCGAACGTCTTATTATAGACGTCTTCCGGGATATCTCTGGTTGGTTATCGCACATGACCCAACACCATATCTCACATACCGTAAAACCTCGCATATAAGCCTAACTCGCGTATTAGCAGCACCCCTAACTTTGACAAATCATATAAGCCGCAGAGGGGTTCTAAAAATCCCTTATTTGGTACTGTACTATACATGTAAAAACTCTTGTATAAGCCGCACCCTATATAGGCATGTTTGGTATCAAAATAAAGCTGAGTCTGTAGAGGCAGCGGCTTGTACGCGAGGCTTTACGGTACACTCAAAAAATTAACTTGTCTCCAGACTCTTCAAAGTGACGGTCATAAAATAAACGAGTCAAAAACTTGTCTAAGTGACAAGGAAGCGGGTCTTCTAGCTGGAGATAGAAGACCCACTTGGTGTGTGCCAGCCCAAAACCCGACATTTGCCAGCTCCAGATTCTGTTTGTGGGATGGTAACCTGATACGTTAGACAACTTTTGACTCGTTTATTTTATGACAGTCACTTCGACGAGTCTGGAGACGAGTTTACTTTTTCAGTGTACCTCGTACCTCTTCAATGCACCTGTATCAATAGTGGAGGTTTGGTATGGCACCATATTGGCAAGAGATCTTTTTCTTCAAGCATGAGAGCTTTGGCCATATCTCATGCTTTAACCACAGACAGCGACTCCCCTGTATCCCCAGGGGATGCTTTGTAAGAAACCATTATTCTTGATCATCCCCCTTTTCCCCAGGGGATGCTTCATTAAGAAACCAACTACACTGGATACCTGCCCAATGGTTAGGGTAGGGGTTAGGGTAAGCTTAGCATAAAGATATAGTGCTAATGGGGTGTGTATGATCCACTGGCGAGTTACTCGCCAGTGGATCATATGTTGCATTAAAACAATATGTGCTTCCGTTAAAGGCCCAGCGCCCCTATATATAGAGCTGAGTACCTGTCCCGACTGCAGGCTGACCGTTACTGGACGTGCAGTAAGATCTGCAGGTTTAAGGGCTAAGGTTTAAAAGCCTCTCCTAGGCATCATGTTTATGTATTAGATAGCCTACACCTGGACATGGTTCTTCCATATACCCACTGCCCCACTAGGTCCAGACGAGGTGTTATACACCGAGTCGCTGACCAGTGGGCAGTGGGTATGTGGGAGTACCCTGGCCAGGTGTCGTCTATCTGACTTAACCCTCGGGTATGCAAAATAACCAAGGTGTGAAGCCTTTGTCTCAGGTGTCCACCGTGGGTTAAACAACAATGATCAAGGTCCTAAAGGTAAAACTCTTGCTGCCACTGCAGTAGTCTTTATAGAGGAGGTTAGGGTCTAAAGGGACTACTGTAAACGTAGATATTTTTGCGCTGCACATATTTTCGCGATTTTCGCAATTTCTGAATATCAGCGAGAATATATACAGGGCGAATATTTGTACACTATTGAATCAAATAGGCAAATCTCTGAAATCCGCAAATTTTAGTACCAGCGAAAATGTCCTTTTTGGCAAATATGTGAAAATTTATACACGCAAAACTAAATCTACATTTACAGTATGCAACCTTAGTGGTAAACACAGAATAAACAAACACTACCGGTATAGAGTATTGCCAATGTCTAATAGTATTGCTGGAATACTAGTGATAAAGTCTAGACTAAGGATTATCTGGTGACCCCAGGTGAGAATCTAGGATAATTCCCGGTGGTTGTCGTTCTGACCCAGCTTCCTACCATAGCCACATGTGCATGTGTACCTACAATCTATAAACAGCCCGTTAAACCTTTAAGGGCAGCATAGTGCTTTAATGCAGCGGTCTTTGCAGGAGAGTGGCAATGTCCTTCTGAAATGCTACCAGTCCAGCAGATTCGCAAGTGTAGCAGGACCGAATGTCCAGTCACATGTTTGGCTTTTCTGAACTTAAATAATTTAGTTAGGCTTCAAAAGCTGAAATATTTGTGTCGATATTCTTTGTAAAGCTATATATCTATCCTCATTTTGCCATAAATGATTACACATATAATGTACTTTTAATGGGCAATACAGTTCTATACTTAAGATGCATAAGCAGTCAGATATGTGGCTATGCGGTCCTCCAAAAATGTAGCTGGTCCTGCAACATTGAAAATTTGCAGGACTGAATGTCCTGTGGGATGAAAAGGTTTTTGCAAAGACTGATGCAGTAAGCCATTGGTTGTTATGATGCATCAATGCAGCTCTGAGTAACTAGAATAACACCCATTAACCTTTTCAGCCAAATTCTATCTCCATCTGCCCTAAATAACCCGATTTTATTCAGCCTGGTCAGAGCTGGCACCCGGTCAGAGCTGGCACCCGGTCAGAGCTGGCACCCGGTCAGAGCTGGCACCCGGTCAGAGCTGGCACCCGGTCAGAGACAAAAACATTGGCCCAAGGTTGTGAGACACAGCCTGTACATGCTTGGCATGATGCTTGAATGCAGCACTGGCGAGTTGCACAAGTATCCTGACCAATAAAGGTCATTGCACATATGAAGCACTATGCGACCCTTAAAGTGTGTTAAGATTGTATGAGTGCCAATTGAGATCCAGGTGCAGGGAGAATTCAAACCAATCCAAACCAAGTCATTGATCTCTTGGCGGCGGGGTATTCCCCATTGATATAGATTAATAGATCTATGTTGATATGAAGCAATTGGAGCCAAACAAAAATAAGCTGTGTTCCGGTAACATGGCAAAAAACATTATGGTAGGTTGGTCAATAACCAAATGCCTTTGGTTCATGAAGAAAGGCTACCAACAAACCTTTCATTTGAACTATTTGGATTCATCCTAGCCTGCCATGATTCCTGTCTAGGGCCTTTTGAAATTTTTAGAAATTCCAGGGAGAACTGGAACACTTCGGGGAGAACCGGGACACTACCTGGGGAGAACGGGGACACACCAGGGAGAACTGGGACAGTGTAAATAGTGTGATTATTAACCAATGAAACATCATTTTGCTTTACTTTACGTTCAATATGATCATATGCAACATATCCTCCATATAACATGTTCTCCCCAATAGTCAAGAGTGTCCCAGTCCTCCCTGCAATGAGTGTCCCAGTTATCCCCAGGTTGAGATTTTTAAGTAAAATGTTAATACATTTCAAAGTATGTTTATTTGTGTTTTTGTAAGTAGCTGGTCATTTTGCCATCTATCAATGCTACATAATGCAACACTAAAATATTTTCTCATCAAAAGGTAACACTACTTAATTTAATCGTCCGAGACCTGAAAAAAAAAAAAATCCTAAAATTGTTATAATCTGTTATGGTTCTAAGTATAATAACATCACAGTAATTCTTTTTATCATAAAAAACTTAAATATCATTGGCCCACAAAGTAGCATAGGTGGTTATGCATTAAGGTTACTGGTTATGGGCAGAAAACATAGTGTCCCAGTTCTCCTTTGTCCCAATTTTCCCAGGTCTCCCCTATGGACATTAATCTCTAGTATAGGAAAGCACTGGCTTTGTTCTAGTTTTTTGGATAACAGTTATTCCTGGAATAGCCTACAGTATACCAGCTACTGGTTGTATACTATATATCTATACATCTAGCTGATAAGGGAGAATATACTGATCTATTTTGATGTGGCATGCAGATCTGCTAATCTGGGGTCAATACGAGTCAAGGCACATGTACTACTATAGGATTACATACATCTCTCTATCTATCTATCTATTTATCTATCTATCTATCTATCTATCTATCTATCTATTTATCTATCTATCTATATACATTTAATTTATTTTGCATACAATATATTTCATATAATAGTAACCCACCCTTCTGCAAGATACATAAATAGCTTAGATAATCATTTCAATACCCCTATCTTGTATCATAATCAACATTAGAGGTTAATCCAATACCTAAAGAATGATTTTATCCCAATAATGTTATCCCAATGGCATGGCCCATCTATACAAATGCAAATTATAATGATAACATATCTTTTTAATTTCACTTTGATAATGCTACCATAATAAACAGTAGAGGTCAATCCTATACCATAATAAACATTAGAGCTCAATAAATTAAATAATGATCAGTTTGAGATTATACTGGAGCCAAGATGGGATTAGGTAACTCAACCCCTCTAAGGAAATAACAATTTTTTTATGAACATTTTTCTGTCCCCTCCCCACCAGCCAAGAAGGGTTGAAATCCTCCCTCCCCCCAGCCAGTCACGGGTCGACTCTTTTTTTGCTCCAACCCAAACATAACTACCCCTAAACTGATAAGTCTTACAGTCAGAATCTAGGGGGGCTGGATAGGGGGGTCCCAATTTCCCATGTCGATTTTGATAAATGGCCATGTCACCCTGTCGATTTTAAGAAATCAGAGAGACGAACAAGTCTGTTTATACTTCACCCCCAGACATCTGGTGTGGTGTGGGGCTCTACACTAGGGGGATGGTGGTGTAATTGATAGGGTTACTGATTTGGGGTAAGGCTGACAAACTGGGCCAGAGGGCAGATTAGTAGGAAGGGTGAGTGAGGGGTAGACATGGGGAGCCCCACCACCATCTTATCTAAACATCCAATTAGTGGCCGGTCACCGAGGGTCGCCGGTCCCCCGGACTTGTGCACCTCTCTGAAATAGCCATGTCGCCATGTAGATTTTAAGAAATGTCCATGTCCCATGTCGCTATCTCTTATATTCCTCATGTTGCATATCACTAGGCCTAAAAGTGGTCATGTCGCCATGTTGAATTTAGTGCTCCACACCCATAATCTATATCTGATCAACGCCACAACATTCTTATCATACTCCCTTGTGACTGAGGTCCAACTCCTATCTTGGTATATTGGGGTGGTCCCTACTCCAACTTGATAATAACCCTGTAAGGCCTGCATGGTGCCCCAATGTGTCATCCCCGTGAGTAACTCGCCGGTGCTCATAGTGAGTAACTCGCCGGTGCTCATAGGTGAATCATGATCACCCTTCAGGAGTGTATCAAACCCATAGGGTTGACATGATGCATAAATGCAGCACAGGAGTAACTGACCAGTGCTGCATTCATGCATCATGACAACACAGGGACATAGCCCCTGGGGTATTGTGCATTGAGGTATCATGCTGACCTTAAAGGGTCAAGGTCGCTCAGTGCCTTTTCCGGAACCCAACGTCTTATTATAGACGTCTTCCGGGATATCTCTGGGTGGTTATCATGTGATAACTCCATATCTCACATACCACACAAGAACAAAGGAAATAAAAGGTTTTTCAATCACCCCACCCGGTCTTACTAGCAATACAGTGCCAGGTCCCCCTGATATTTTAAAGAAAAACATCCCCTAGAAATGTATGAATTTTAAATAAAAAGAAAATGAATTAATTAAAAAAAAATTTCATCTGTTTTTTTCCCCACTTCCTTTATTTTTTTACGGTTTGTCAATG
This sequence comes from Harmothoe impar, assembly GCA_947462335.1. Taxonomy (NCBI): domain Eukaryota; kingdom Metazoa; phylum Annelida; class Polychaeta; order Phyllodocida; family Polynoidae; genus Harmothoe; species Harmothoe impar. Next base: position 82,240,623 of record OX381706.1, on the reverse strand, counting down.
AGATAATCAGTACATGTTTTAGAGTAAAAACCCCTTAAGTGAGGGTTCATAGTCATCAGAACAAAGAAAAGAAAATCTGACCGGTCCAGTCTAGTTTGTAGACAATGTTACTGGAAACCAACCTTCTTATATATGTGCTGCTAAAGATATCATTATCTGTGTTGTAGAGAGGAGAGTGTACAGGTAAGGTCCAAGAAAAAAGAGTTGTTTTTTTCAGGTAACATGGACAGAAAACGTAGGGTCGATAGGTCGGATTTCTTTTTTTTTTTAACTTTTTTTTAAACACGAAAGTACTGGCCAGCCTCTCTGAAGACCCTAAAATTGACCAAAAAAGGGTAATAATACGGATATTTCTTCAAAATTGCATAAAAACGTAGGGTTGGCTCTGTTTTGATAGGGTCGGTCGGGTGACCGGAAACAAACCTCTTTTTTTTGGCCTTAGTTAGCCATATCTTACCACATCACCTTTAACGCTCATGGGGTCTGACTGAAACCATACTTATCTCATATCGGTTGATCATGCCCTTATCTATGTTTATGATGTTGATAAGACACAAGTACGACCAGGAAGTAAATTGTTAGGAGGATTTTATTAATCAAACTAAAAACATTTTTAACAAATACGTTCTTCAGGGGTCCTTCAATCTACGTTAAGCAGATATTTCACTTCATACCCCATCTGTGAATCTCTACGCCAACACGCCGGTCAACAAGCCAATCGGCTTGTATTGAATTTCTTTTTGTGAATAAATTTATTCAAATATTTGAATAAAGACCTAAGAAAGAAATTCAGAAAGTTACGGACATATTGGTTTTGTTATAATGGTTGAAATTGTTGATTTTCTGAGGAACTATTTTTTGGGTATTGATTGCTTGAGTATTGCTTTTGGCCCCTCTTCTACAGAAGATGTCTTCTACATCAGGTAGAGATGAGTGAGGGAGTCATTATCCATGTTGTACATAGTAGTGCCACATTGATTGATTGATTTGTTTAACGTCCAGATGTACATCAAGTACCTCATGGGACATATCTCAAGTTGGCAAGGAGTCATCCACAAATAGTGGTAGTCTGCCTTGCAGTAGTAGGACAGGTATTTATATGCTGCTTGCCCAATACAGCAGTGACCGCATCTATGGATGATCGAATCTATGAAATGAATGACCGCAACTATGAGGTGAGGGAGAAAACCGCTACCGGGGCACGTCCCATACTCTTTTCCAACCTGGGCTAGTACCATAGTAGGCAGGGCCAGACAAACATTAGTGTCACAGTACACACTATTTACCCCCAAAATGTTGCAGCCGCAAATAGTGCCAATAACAAAAAAGGTGTTACTGTGCATGTAATCAGTGGTAGGAGGCATTAAAGTGGGTGTATTCGATTTTTAACAAAATTTTAAATCCTACACAAATATGTTCCAAATACTGAAAAAATGTATTATTTATGGGCTGGGGCAAGTTAAAATGGTATCCATGGGCAGTAACAGCTCAGACATTGAATAGATGGGGTCTTATTATGGGCTTTTCTAGTGAATTTTCAATGGGGGTAATAAAATTGTGCACGATTTTATTCCAAAATGACCATAAATTAGGTAATAACATCAAATTTGACCAAAAAATCAGAGGGAATGAGTATGCCATATGTGAACATTCTGACTCATTATTAGAGAAATCTATATTTTTGTCCCACACGTCGGATATACTCACTTTAAGTTTGTCACAGATTCATAATCTACTGCCAAAATGGTCGCCTGAGGCCTGGTTAAAGATTTACGAAAAAGCATAGAGCTTTACTCTGCTATGTCCCTTTATCGTCATGATGCATAAATGCAGCCCTGGTGAGTAACTCGCCGGCTGCATCAAAGAGCCGTGCAGACCCTATTACACTGAAAAAGTAAACTTGTCTCCAGACTCCTCTGAGTGACTGTGATAAAATAAACGAGTCAAAAGTTGTCTAACCTATCAGGTTACAATCCCACGAATAGAATCTGGAGCCGGCAAATGTCAGGTTTTGGGCTGGCACATGCTAAGTGGGTCTTATATCACCAGCTAGAAGACCCGCTTCCTTCTGACTTAGACAAGTTTTTAACTCGTTTATTTTATGACAGTCACTTGGAAGAGTCTGGAGACAAGTTTACTTTTTCAGTATACATGTATAGGTTGATACGCTAACTCCCAAACATTGGCAGATCCAGAGGGTGGCTCGACGGGCCTTGCCCCCCCCTCCCCCCCCCCAAAAAAAAAGGAAGAAGAGGGGGAAAGAGATTTTGGAGTTTTGGGGGCTGAATATTGTGTCCTAAAATGCATGAGAATGCACCATTTCAAGTCTAGATCAACAAACGGTTCTCAGGGGGCATGCCCCCAAACTCCCCTCATATAGCTAATGTGCTTCACTTGCGGGAAACACATAGTGACTCCGGGTTGGCCAGGTTGGGCCCCCCACCCTCTAGACAATCCTGGATCCACCACTGCCCAAAGGGTCAGCGACAAATGTATTGTTTTACAATATTCAGTGCAGAGAGGTTATCTCCCCACCATAAGGCCACAAAAAGAAAAGGTTTGTTTCAGGTAACTTGGAATCAAAATGTAAGGTCGGTAGTTCGGATTTTTTTTTCACTTTTTTTTAATATGAAAGTACTAACCGGCCTTTCCGAAGACCCAAAATTTGACCAAAACAGGGTAAAAAAACGAAAATTTCTTTGCATAAAAATACGTAGGGTCGGCCCTGTTTTGATAGGGTCGGTCGGGTGACCAGAAACAAACTTTTTTTTTGGCGCTAGCGGACCATGGACCATGGACCCGATAAAACAGTTTTTTTAATGTGTTTATTATGCTACTCTGGTTTAACTCGGTTTTAAATGACATCTAAAAACAATCCAGTTTTTTGTAGTATCACTGACATTCATAGGCTCCCTGTACAACCAATCTCTCAGTTCCTAGTACTTAACCTAGTTAGTCATTTTTTGGCTCCCTATACGACCAACCTTGGTGAGTTTATATTGTCAGGTTGGTCAGTACTGACCAACCCACCTTAGTCTTTTAATTTCTAGGGGGAGCCACTGAGTGGCATCACATGTGGCACCAACTAGTGGTATACAAATACAACACACCAATGATGAACCTAGATTAGCCACTCAGTCATTTTCGCTCAGTCATTTTTGAATATAACTTTTTCATCGTGACTAATACAACTATGATGAACCTAGGATAGTCAGTACTGACCAGCCCTTTCAACCTATGGGTTTTCAGTGTCTATATGGTCAAACATAAGCCCAGATAACACTTATCTTAAACCGGATGTGAATATGCAGTATATAAGTATTATACAATCAAATATACATATATATTTTTTGTCGTATGAATATATATACGGAAAGTGAACGTTGTGACCCAAATTTAAGAAAAAAGAGAAGCATGTCAGAGGAAACTGAAAGCAGCGTATCTATACAAATGTACTTTCATATTTTCAGGCACCTCAGAATACGTTTACGCTGATTTAGCTGTTTTCATATTGCCAGTGTCTGGAAATGCTTGTTACCCCCTGAGTTCTCAATTCCCACAGATGAGTCAGGATCTGGTTTTACTTATAGTTATAGGCGGGGTGATGAGACGACACAGACCCTGACGGCCCTCTATACAATTGGTGTCATTAGGTTTTTTAACAAGTCAGGAAAAGGGATGGGACAAATACTTGGTGTTAACCCTTTAAGGATGGCATGTCACTAAAAGATGACATTTGGCGCCATGATGCACCAATACAGCCATGGCGAGTAACTCATTGGTGCTACATTGGTGGATCATGCCGACCCTGCGGGAGTGTCTCAATCCCGTAGGGTCGGCATGATGCTTGAATGCAGCACTGGTGAGTTACTCACCAGGGCTGCATCCATGCATCATGGTGACCAAGGGCATGATGCATTGAGGTATGATGCCGTCCTTAAAGGGATAAACAAAACCTCCAGATTCCCTCACGTCCCCCTAAATTGAGCTTTATTTACTAATTACCCAGCAAACGGGATGGGGCATGGATTAGCTAACTTCCCGCAGTGTCTGAAGTAATTTGCAATTATCTCATTAACTGATGAGAGTAAAGAACAGATACAGTTCCTGAATTGCCCCCCCCCCCCCGAAAAAAAACAAAAAAACGAAACAAGTTACTATGACAACCACCTCAATTTACAGTCACTGCAGCCCATGGGAGCGGAGGGCTACATGTAATATACCGGTAATGACTTAATATATTGTACGCCTCTTCACCTGAGAAAATCAGAGACAAAAGAGATGACGGCTCAGTCTCACGACTTTGTAACAATTGCAGTCTTTGACAGGGTGACGTCTTTGACTGGGTGACATCTTTGACCGGAAAGCTAGAAAAGGTAATTCCTCCCCCCCCCCTATCTCTACTACATGTGCTGTATTTGAAAAAGTTTATGCAGATGGTTATTGCATTATACTTTGGACAGTGCAGCTCTTCAAAGTCTATGTGATAAAGCAAGTGACATCTTTTGCTGGGTAGAGGAAAATATTTAATAATGCTATAATGCACATATTAGGGCCTACATTTAGATATAACAAACTTGAAATAAATTTCCTTTCATATCGAGTGAAAATATCCTTTGACTTTTTCCACCATTTCTTCCTATATAGGCCTAATTTGTGCTATAATAACGCTTCCCGGTCAAAAACGTCACCCGGTCAAAGACGTCACCTGGTCAAAGACTATCTGATTGTTACAAAGTCGTTAGACTGAGCCTGATGCCAATATGTGACTGAGAGTCAAATTGACCACGATTCTGGTCAGAAGTGAATACTGCAGGGGCACTGAATGGTCCATAATTAAATTGGAAATGATGTCAATATTATGAAATCTTGTACACATGCTGCTGAATGTCTGCCAATTTCAATTAAATAATAGGAAAGGGATTTGTCAGTGAGTTTACATTTTTTTCAAAAGCTAGATTGGGAATCAGTGAAAATGCTAATTATTCAGTGTAAATTCAGGAGGAAATCAGGTGGTTTTACAGACCAGTGCTCAAGTTTTCCATGGTCAGTAGCTAATTTTGGTTGGAAATGTTTTGTAGGAAAGATGTATATTTTAGGTCAAGGGTGATTTTCATGAATTGTAAATGTCCTGGTAGCTGTTATTGCGTTTTCCGCTATATTAAAATATATAGTAAATAGACAAAATTGGCCGAGTCACTGGTTACTGCACGAGCCGTGATTGGGCTGTATTGCACGCTGGCCGTAGGCCTAGTGCAATACGACCCAATCACGGCAAGTGCAGTAACCAGTGAAGAGGGCAATTTAAAGTGACGCTCTGTATTTATTTCAGGGTTTATCAATCTAAAACAGATAGATAGTTTATATTTGGTTACTTCCACGATTTTTTTTTACTTCCGCGGAGTTTGTTTACTTCCGTCAGCCGCCATTTTGAATTCCGCACAGGTCACGTGACCCTCGGGAGCGTGCAATACGGGCAGAGCGTGCAATATGGCCGAGGGTTATTGCACGCTCCCCCCACGTAAGACCCTCCCATAGGTTTAACCTTGATAGATCGTATTCACCATGAAATAAAAGGATTTCCTTCGCTGAGACCTGGTGAGTGTCGGGAAGTGTCTATACCGGGGTAGTACCGACTCCCTTCCCGCTCCCGTACCAGGGGCCTGGACCAGGGGCCTCAACCACGGCTGAAACAGGTCACCGAGTTAATGCTTTTTTATGGGTAGTTTGTTAGTTTCTTTACAATGTATATAGTCGTGTAAGGTAAGGGCCGCATAGTGGTTTATTACACAGCGCTTTGGTCTGTGTCTCACAAATTTGGGCCAAGTTGAGAGTCTATGACCGGGTGCAATCTATGACCGGGTGCAATCTATGAACGGGTACAATCTATGAACGGGTGTAATCTATTGCACCCAGGCATAGATTGACTTCTATATTATACACCTTCTGCTCTGAGAGGAGGAGGAGAACTAGTCTGGGATATAAACCAGGTGAAGTATTAGAGGAGGTAGTTATGAGAAATCTTTCTCATTTAAAATCCTACATTTACTGAGAGGTCAGAGGTTACGTACCTGTACCATGCTCTATGTAACTAACCCAAAACACATCTCCATTACTACTGATGCCTTTATTGGCACAAATTCGAAAGTGTGCAATATCAATAGCCCAAGATATTTATCTCTTCCATTCTCTATCCCCATACATCACCCCAATTCCATCTGGACTTCCCAAGTTCCTATAAATTCTATTGTAATTTTGGCGTAGCCTATTGTACACTTGCCCAACGCTATGCGTTTTTTAACCCTTTAAGCACGGCATGATACCTTAATACATCATGCCCTTCGTCATGATGCATGAATGCAGCCCTGGCGAGTAACTAGCCAGTGATGCATTGAAGCATCATGCAGACCTTATGAGGTTGAGATACTCCCGAAGGGTCAGCATGATGCACCAATGCAGCACTGGCAAGTTCGGGGCTGCATTGGTGCATCATGACAACAAATGTCATCTTTTAGCGACATCCGTCCTTAAAGGGTTGATGAGTCATTATGGCTTTTGTCACCACTTCTAAGGACGGCATGATGCCTCAAAGGTCAAGTTTCTTTGTTGTTGTGATGCAGTGATAGGCCACAGTGCTGCAGTGCCGGCGAGTAACTCGCCAGCTCTGCATTGTTATGTAGAATATGGTACATAACCTCTAACTTCTTGCCGGGGCTGCATTCTTGCATAGTCCTGACTCTGAATGCAGCCTAGGAGAGTTACCCAGGGCTGCATCCTAAGCTGTCATTCAAACCAAAAAAAAAAAGTTGTGTTCAGGTATCCCTAGCGACCCTATTTTTTTAGGTCCTACCCAAATCTTTTTTTTTTCTACCAGAAAATTATACGAAAATGGGAGCAAATTTGCCTTAAAAATCCTTTAAAAAAATTTGGGCTATGTTACCTAAACACGACTATTTTTTTTGGCCTCATATATCACGACCAAGGGCCTCAAAATGGTTAAGCACTATCCTTTCCTTAGAGGGTTAAAGCACTATGTGGCCCTTAGATGTTTATGGGCAATAGGGTAAAATCACTATACCCTGCCCCTATAGGTTTAAAGCACTATGCTGCCCTTACAGGGTTAAACATTATATTACCCCTACATGATAAAGCACTATGCTGCCCTTACAGGGTTAAAGCCCTCTGATGCCCTTACATGGTTAAAGTACTCTGCTGCCCTTACAGGGTTAAAGCATTGGGCTACCCTTACAGGGTTAAAGCACCATGCTACCCTTACAGGGTTACATTAAAGCATTCTGCTGCCCTTACAGGGTTACATTAAAGCCCTCTGCTACCCTTACAGGGTTAAAGCCCTCTGCTGCCCTCACAGGGTTACATTAAAGCACTCTGCTGCCCTCACAGGGTTACATTAAAGCACTCTGCTGCCCTTACAGGGTTATATTAAAGCCCTCTGCTGCCCTTACAGCGTTAACGCACTCTGCTGCCCTTACAGGGTTACATTAAAGCACTCTGCTGCCCTCAGTGCCCTGTAGATGTCTTGGTGGGTGTAAGTGTAGGTATGATACAGGTATGTATGGGGGAGGTGGCTGTCACGTGGTACAGATACAGTTGTCTAACCAGCCTCGGCCAGCGCCTATCCTACCAGTTGGATAGCCTGGGAGCAGGCTATCATCCTACCTGAATACACATCTTTTAAGAAAAGGTGTTGATTACACAGTAGCATTCCCCCGTTATGATTCAATGTTTATCATAAGACTATTTGCCGCTACATCCCAGCCCCACCAGGAAGAGACAAGAGGTAGTTTGGAGATATATAACTTTATTTTTGAATCTCCATTGTATATGAGATTTTATAAGAACATGTAAAATTGAGAGATTTGATTATGAGTGATTGTATATAAAATGATTGTAACAGACGAGATGCGTATGAACACAAAATTATATAACACCAGGAATGTATCTAGAGTTTTGTGATCCTAGCAGCGATTCTGTGCTGCAGGGCGGCGGATGAATTGGAATGTACATAGCGGAGGTATGCTTGGGACCTCCACAGTCCCAAGTCCATGATTTCCCTTTCCGAGGCCCCGAGTTGGGCCGCCATAGTGGCAGCTGTCTTTCTTATACATTGAAGAGTGTGCCTTTGGCGGGGGAGGCCAGAGTCCATCACAGCTGCAGACCACACAGCCGCCAAATGGGGGGCACATATTGGAATGTAGGAGTCGCTGTACACCAGCAGGGGCTGGAGAGGAGTTCTGGTCGGGGCCTGTACTAACATGTTCATGAAGAGAGTGACCAGACAGTAGGGGTTTCCTTGGACAGGTTGAATTATGATGTCTCTATGATCTCCGGACCGTTGTAAGTTCTTGGCCCATTTTTGATGAATCACCAAGGCGCCTTGGCTGAGGGAGAAGTCGTCCCGAGTTGGGTGGCGAGTTGGGTCAAATCTGGCAATTGACGGGGGAGCAACATTTGAAGGGCGCCAGGCACACACTAACATTAGGGAGAAGGCACAGAGGTATGAGGCTGAGTTGTGGGTGACAGGTATCCTGGCTAAAACAGCGTTATACTGGTTGATTGTCAGAGGGAGAGTCGCTCGGGACTCATAAGATTTGTCATTTGCAATGTACCTTAGAACCCTCCTTACTGCTCGGTGCGTAAATGCTTGAACTGAACGATAAGATCCGTCTAAGAACCCACGGGCGTGTGATACATAGATAGGAACTGTGCTGGGTGCATAGAACGTGTCCAGGTACTCTATATAGGCAAGTAAAGCTTGCACTCCAATGTCAGAAATATCAATGGCCGACAAGTACATAAAGGCCAAAAATATAGTCACAGCTCTGTCGTAGTTTGCATCAGATTTAGAATTCATTCTCTGCTGACGGGAGGCAGCCTGAAGGCACATGTGGGTGTAGAGGCTACCTGAAGAGAAATGATTAAATGTCAGCGTGTTTCAACATGTCATAGGGATCTAGGTAAACCCTAGTGAGGCACTTTTCTTTCACCAACCGGTCAGAAAGTGCCCGATGGGTATCACTGAAGGCTCTTCTTGATAGGGCGTCGGCCAGAGTTAGAGAGACACCAGGGGCATGTATCGGGATTATCCTAACTTGGCACATGGCTTGATGCCACCATATGTCCCTGGCAGCCTGGAGGAGGACCTGGTCTCGGCCCCTCCCCGACTGCAGGACGGCCACAGTCGCAGCGTTATCAGATTTTAGAAGGACACATTTCCCGGCGTCACTCTTGGAGATGAAGGTCTTCACAGCCAGCGCCACGTTTGACGCCTCAACGTCACATATGGGGTTCTCTGCAAATTCCCTAGGAACAAAGGAAGCATAGTAGTTATTGTCTGAGAATGCTCCCATCCCGGTCTCACAGGCGTCTGCCTCAATGGTGACATCTGGAGCCCTTGAGTGGATAATGATGGAGCGCCCATTGTACTCATTGAGAAACCTAAGGAACCAAGCAAAGTCTTTGCGCATTGAGTGGCTGATGGTAGTTATATCCCTGTTTGGACCCATATCCCTGAGTCCCTGGAGGAGTCGCGAGACAAAAAGCCTACCGGGGACCACCGCTTTGGAAATATGATGGAGTTTGCCGAGAATGGACTTGAGTTGTCTCCTTGTTATAGCCCTCTGTTTGAGCAGTTTGGTAATGAGGACAAGGGTCTCATCAAGTTTGTGCTGGGGGATAGTAATTTCTTTCTCTACGGAGTCTATACCAATGCCTAACCATGTGACCTTGGTTGATGGGAGCTGGGACTTCTCTTCGGCCACCGGGAGGCCTAGCTCATGTAGGAGGTCAATGGTAGCCTTGAATGCAGCCTGAGTAGCCTGGAGAGACTTACCAAGGACCATGATGTCGTCCAAATATACTAACGCCGTGTGCCCTTTGTCCCTGAGGATGGCGGTGATGGCATTGGCAACCTTTTGCATATATAGGGACGAAAGTCGTTCGCCAAAGGGCATGCTTGTTTCCACATAGTACAAGCCTTTCCATGTGAGTACGTTTAAGGGTCAATCATGGATATCACAGGGAAAGTTCTTGTATGCCATCTTTATGTCGACTGTGGCCATGAACATTGGCTCATGGTTTTCAGTAATGAGGTGGGTGACGTCATCTACAGTGGGGAGGTAGTGGGGTCTTATGGAACCCATGACGTTGCCCTTAATGATATGGGCATTGATAGATTTGCCAAAGGACAAATCCGAGATGATTCTTCTCTGGGAGGGGTCAGCTTTAGGGGCGGTCATGAGTGGGGAAACATGATTCCACTCAGTGAAAGGGGGCTGTGTGAAGGGGCCCTTTATGAAACCATGTTTGAGGCCTTTTTCGAAGAAGGTGTCAACCTGCTCGGGGTAATCATCTGCGGAGGAATGGTTGCCAATGTTAGTTTGGTCAGAAACAGGTCCCTGGTAGCTGGAGGGAAAACCAAACTTAATGAATGATAACAACTCATCCTCATTTAGATGGGACAGGTACCTTTCCCACGCCGGGATGTTAAGGTTCGAGGCAATGGGGACTTTGGCTCCCAGGGCGTTGGGAAGTCCAGTAGCACGCACACTAGTGTAGACGTCGCCATCAGGGGTGGCGGCAAGCTCAGCCGCAGGGGATGGCCAGTTTGCCATCCTGTGGGCCTTGAGTGCCTCAGGGTGAAGTGGAGCCACAGGCTGGAGGTGGGGGATGAAGATATCGTCTGGAGTGACGTCATGTGTGACGTCGTCTTCAACCTCAGAACCTAAAGCAAGGCATTGAACATTTGTATCACAGGAAGCAAAGTCATGTGCAGCGGGGCTACATTTAGTGCTGTCACCAACTGGTTGTAACAGGTCATATTCACTGGGGTTTGTTTGCGCCCAGACGGAGGAGTCATATGCAATTGAAACAGGAACACAATTGTCATTAGTGTTGTGGTGGCTAGCATGAGGAGCGTCACCACCAGCCTGAAAGCAAACATCAGCATATTCATCCATACAACCCCAATCAGCAACAGCACCCACTAGTTTCCCTGGTTCGTAGCAGGGGGTTTCCAGTTTGTGTTGTTAGCTGGGGGGTCCTGTGTGGTGGGCCCACCACGGCCAGCGCCCTGACCACCGCGACCTCCACGACCTCCACCCCTGTTGTTGGGTGGAAAGTTGTTGTTACCGCCGGTGTTCTGTTGCTGGTTTGCCCTCTGACGACGGTAGCAAGTTGTGGCAGGGTGGCTGAAACTCTGATCGGTGACAGCGTGGCAGTATTTACAAACATGAGCAAGACGGATAGAACCTTCACTATGCGCCTCTTTGTGGGTGCATGATCCCTTGTTGTAAGCAGGACAGGGGACAAGATCACCTGTGTGGGTAGCAGTGGGGGTGGTAGCAAAGGAGATTTTATATCTGTCACGCTGGATTTGTGAGTGGCTGGACCATGTATAGAATCTAGATTCAATGCGGTTGAAGACAGCGTTGGACCAGCGGCGGACGTTGGGCCAGTCCCTGTCGCATGCGTCAGCCACGACCTCCTTAAAATGTGCCTCCATGTGGGGGCGGTCTGGGACAGAGATAGAGCCAAAGTCCATCATGTTCATAAAAGCAGACACGAATTCCGGGAAATTCATGTTTACTTGGGCCTCTATTTTGTCTTTTTCTTGGATCAGACCATCCCGCTGGAGGAACAAACAGGGTTTTGGAATTAGCGGCTTACCATGTCCTGGAGGAGGTGGCTGGATGGCCGCTGCTGACATGGTGTTTGCCACTGCCTGGTAGACTGGAGGCGGGGCGATGAGCTGCGCTGGGGTGGGTACCACGTCCGCGGGAGGCATGTGAGGCGGCGGCGCGGGCACGTGAGGCACATGCGGAGACATGTGAGGCTGGTGAGCGTTACCCCTTCCACCCCACGTCAGTGGGGGAAGTGGGTAGGGATTGTAGGCTGAGGGTTCAGGGCGCATCGCAGGCGGCGGGGGCATCTGGTACAGGTGAGCCGGATGAGGTGCCACAGGGTATGGAGCTGGTGCAGGGACCGGTGCAGGGGCCAGCGTCGCCAGGGCCGGCGTCGTGGGAGCGCGGGAACCGCCATCTTGGATAGCGCCATCTTGAATCTGTGGAGAGGGAGGGGTAGAGTCAGCTGTTTTGTTGCCAAGGGCCGAAACAATGTCAAGTATAGCAGCAAGGGTTTGTGTGTTGCCCGCAATCGTATTCTTATTCTCTCTAACCTCTGCAGATAACTGTTTTATAGTGACTTTTCCCGGGGCCGCAGCTGTAGCTGACGGCCCGGCGGCGTCAATGACAGGGGTAGCATGAACGAGTGGATTAACAAGTAAAGGCTGAGAAACAACTGGTGACTCACCTCCGGCGGCCAGACCTCCGGTGGTCTGGCCACCAACCACAGGGATGGCGCCGTGGGTAGGAACTGGGGCTGCATTGTTGACGGCAGCAGGCTGAGGCGGTGCCGGGAACACGGGTGGCGGCAGCGCAGGGGGCGCCTGAGGGAGAGGCGCTGTCTGCTGGGCCGGTGTAGCTACAGTTGGTGGTGTAGACTGCCGACGTGCGGATCTCCGCGGTGTCTTGGGCTGAGCCTTCTTGCGTGCCATGGTGCAGAAAATAAATTTCAAATGTGGCAGTCAATAAATGACCGGCGCTGGGCGAGTGGCGCCGTGCTGCCCAAATTGAGTGTTGGTTGGTTGAAGGTGGAGAGCGGTGTGGAGAGAAGGCGCGGGGACGCGGGGGAGTGAGGGGTGGACGATGCCACTTTGGGGAAAGGGGGTGAGAGGTAGGTGGAGGAGTCCATATTTGGAGGGGTGTTTATTGGGGTTTCCCGCCCTGGCTGAGGCTCGGTGAGCGGCATACAGACACAATTTTATTACCCCTTTGATCGAGATAATAATCTGTCTGTTGTTGGATGTGTATTGACCAATACACACCCATTTGCGCCACCAAACTGGTGCAATTAGTATCAAGAGAGATAAAGGTCTGCTCCCATACCATACTCAGCAGAGGGAGCCGGAGCTGAGTTGGTATGGTGTGGTATGGTATGGGAGTCCGAGACTGATGTCTCACTCACACACCTACAGGTTTACACCTATAACCCTTTAAGGACCGCACAGTGCATTAATGAGGTATGACCTTTATACGCATAATGCATGAATGCAGCCCTGGTGAGTAACTCGCCAGGGTTGCATTCATGCATCATGCTGACCCTATTGAGTTGATACACTGCAGGAGTGTCGATATGATGCATGAATGCAGCACTAGCAAGTTACTCGCTTGGGCTGCATTCATGCATCATGACAACTAAGGACATTAAAGTAGGATGCAACCCTTACAGATTTGACACCGAGCATCAACTATAGTTGATGCCATGGGGGGGGGGGGGGGACGAGCGTTAACTATAGTCATTATAACTCTAGAGTATGCAGCAAAGGCTCGGAAGGTTCCTGTAAAAAGGCCCCGTCCTCTACAGCTAGCCTTTAAGATTTTGGCCGGCCTGAACCTTTTATGGATGGATGTTTGTTAAAAGATGACATTTGTCGTCATGATGCACCAATGCAGCCCTGGCGAGTAACTCGTCGGTGCTGCATTCAAGCATCATGCCGACCTTCGGGAGTGTCTAAACCCCATGGGGTCAGCATGATGTTTGAATGCAGCCCTACTGACCTACTCGCCAGGTCTGCATTCATGCATCATGACGACGAAGGTATGATGCATTAAGGCATGATGCTGTCCTTAAAGGGTTAACAGGTTAATGTTAGTGCTGCTGACACGGCGCCCCTCCCCCTCCCCCCCCCCCCCCCCATTTCCTGGTGGTGGCAGGGTGCGCTATGGGTGTAGGGAGGAGTGGGAAACGTGACGGCTCGCTGAACACTAAGATGCACCTCCTACCGTAAATTCTGACGTTTAATCTTAACTCACAAGCCTAACTTGTATATAAGCCTAACTCTCGTGTAAGCCTAACTCTTTAAGCCTAACTCACATATAATCCTAACTTGTATGTAAGCCTAACTTGTATATAAGCCTAACTCACGTATAAGCTTCACTCGCATATAAGCCAAACTTGTATATAATTGTAGCTCGCATATAAGCCTAACTCGCGTATAAGCCTAACTTGTGTATAATCCTTACTCACATAAATATATAAGCCTAACTCGAGTATAAGCCTAACTTGTATATAATCCTAACTTGTATATAATCTTAACTTGTATATAATCCTAACTTGCGTATAAGCCGAACTTGCGTATAAGCCGAACTCGCATATAAGCTTGGCTCAAATATAAGGCCACATTTTTTTATTCTTTGGGTTGCGGGCCCGCCGCACATGAAAACCCCCGCATTGAAAAGATAATTGTGAATATCCAGTTGAATCGCTATATGTTAGATTTTACTGTGTGTAAATTGGACCATTATTTTTTTTTAGTCCTCCGTACTTTTCTGCGGTGTCTGTAACCCAAAGGAAAAAAAAGTGTGGCCTAAGCCTTGCTTGCATATAAGCCTAAATTGTGTACAAGCCCGCCCCCCTCCCCCCTTTTAACTTTGACAGATTGTATAAGCCACAGAGGGGTGCTGAAAGTTGCTAATTTGGTACTGAAATAAAAACTCGTATTTATAAGCGGCACCCTATAGAAGCATCTTTGGTATCAAAAGAAACCTAAGTCAGACTCGTGTACAAACCGCGGCTTCTACGTGAGAATTTCTGGTATACGTGATGTCTAGTCCATATAACCTGGGAGGCTGGGTTATGTCCCATGTGTTAGTATACACTCACCATAGGTGGGCGGATGGAGAATAAGATACTACAAGGATTTCCCAATCTGTATCAGCAGCCACTTAACACTGACAGATTTATGTCAGTGTCGACTTCAAATAGTTTCACTAACTTCTACTTAACTTTCCGAGGAGTGGGGTGTGGGGGAGTACAAAAGATGATGTTGATGTAATTTATGTAATTTATGACCTTGATGATTGGTTCTACCCGTAAATTCCCGCGTATAACCCGCATCTCGTGTATAACCAACACCCCCAACTTAGGAAAATCCTATAACCCGTTTCTGGGTTTGAAAACTTGTATTTTAGTACTGTTTTATAGCAGTAAAAACGCTCGTATAACCCGCACCCTATATAGGCATGTTTGGTATCAAATGGAAGCTGAGTTTGGTTCGCGTACAACCCGCGGATAGTACGCGGGAATTTACGGTAGTATCAGTGATTACCAAGTCACTAAATCAATGAAATCCCAAGTATGTCCCTAGTACTAGTAGATGTTCCCACACAGATACACACAAGGTGGGCTGTAGTGTACTGCTATCAGTCCTATACCTAATCCATGGCGGTTTATCTTGGATCAATGAATGCAAATTTCTGTCATGTATTATATTAAGTGTTTGGTTTGTCGCTAAACTTTCAATGCCATACAATATAACTGACGGTATTTATTTTTTGACTTGACAGGTGTTTAATATTGTATAATTAATCACGGCGTAATGTTACTGTGGTGCACGAATGCAAGGCTGGCGAGTAACTGCCTATTGCCACAGCAGCGAGTTACTCGCACCTGACAAAACAATCCGTTAATGATCTGGTTATTTGTGGTGACGATGCAGCAATGAAGTACTGGTGAGTAACTCGCCATACTGCCGGCGAATAACTCGCCACACTACTGGTGAGTAACTCGCCCACACTACCGTTGAGTAACTCGCCACACTACCGGCGAATAACTCGCCACACTACTGGTGAGTAACTCGCCACACTAACGGTGAGTAACTCACCCACACTGCCAGTGAGTAACTCGCCACACTGCTGTAGTAAATTGCAGTTGGCCAGGGCAACATATTGTGTATGTGTGATGCATTTAATCACTATGCGACCCTTAAAGGGTGAAGTATCTGAATTGGTATATAGTAGTGTATTTCGGAATTCACATCTACATAAGGTATATTCACCTGTCATAGGGATGTTAACATGACCATTTAATTACATATTAGAAGTCCATGTATATAATAAGTAGTGCTTGTGCACTGAAACACTGTAAACAGGACAGGGGACAGTTTATGGGTTGACCTTGGCGGGTTGACCTTGGCGGGTTGACCTTGGCGGGTTGACCTTGGCGGGTTGACCTTTAGGTGAAGTAGTGGGTATCTAATATACCAGGACCCTGTCTGGTCTCTATAACTCAGTCTGACAGGGTCCGGGCCCACTGGGGGCTTTATTTACACCGAGTCCAGATATAGGGGCCCTTGATGGGGGGGGGGGGGGTGGGGTCCCCATGTCGCATGTTGATTTTAAGAAATGACCATGTCCCATGTCTATGTCGCTTAAAAATGCTCATGTCCCATGTCGATTTTAAGAACTGTCCATGTCCCATGTCACTAGGCCTTATGTCGCATGTCGCATTTAAGAAATGCCCATGTCGCCGTGTCGAATTTAGGGGTCTCGGGCCATGATATAACCAGCTAGAGGCTGCATGCTGCTTTAATGTCCTTGGTCTTCATGATGCATGAATCCAGCCCCGGCGAGTAACTCGCCAGTGCTGCATCCATGCCTCATGCAAACCCTGCGGGAATGTATCAACTCCATATGGTCAGCGTGCTGCATGGATGCAGGACTGGTGAGACATTCATCACTAGGGCTGCACTCATGCAATTCACAGGCGTAGGAAGCAAATTGTCATTAGAGTGCCCCTACATGGGTACCCACAATTTTGACCGTGTCGCTGTGTCGATTTTTAGCATAAGGATCATGTCAATGTGTCGATCTTTAGGTATATAAGAACTTAGAGAAAATCCGTGTGGGTCGATTTTTATCTCTAATTTTCCTGTGTCCGTCGATTTTTAAAAAGGCCTAAAAGGGCCCTGTCGCTGTGTCGATTTTTACCCATGTAGAGGCACATTAGAGGAGGCCCACTGAAACCAGTTTTAAGTGTCAATTTTATGAGTGATCACACATGCTGAAACTGTATAGAAAAGTATTGTGTGAGCCCCCTTAAATTTTGATAAGGGGCCCAGACCCCTGTGCCTCATTATTCTCCATGTTGGTGAGATAAGGTTTGGGAAGTATATGGATTATAGTCCCGGGGGGGGCACTCCCTATCTTTTCTATAGTCACTATGTGCGAACATCACCCCAAATTTCCTATCCTTATCAAGGGATGAACCTTTCAAAAATCACACCCTTTTCAAGGGAAAGTTAGTGAAAAAACAGACCCTAATCACAAGTAAACCTTGAAAAATGTACCCTAATCACAGGTGACCCTAAACAAAAATACGCGAATTAAGGGTGACTCAAAAATATCATGGCAAAATTAAGTTTAATAAACCTTCAAAGAGTGATTATGGTCTGAAAATACACCGCTTTCTCCCAAAATTTGCTTCAAATGTAACCCTTATCAAGGACCCAAAAACGGACCCTTTCCCTTGGAATCGTGTTCACACATAGTATCCAAGGCTGAGGGAGTGCCCCCCCCCCCCGCCCCCCGGGATTGTAGTATAGGGTCTTGACAAAAAAATTTGCGGGGCAAACAATTTCAGCCCCCCCCCTTTCCCTACGGTACTGTGCATCATGACGACAAAGTACAAGTGTATTGTATTTATGTCCCATGCGGCCCTTACATGGATAAGCCTTCTCACATATATCATTTATATATGGGGGCCCATATAAGGGCATACTGCAGGGGTGACCTTATACATAAGTAGTATAGTATGTATCGGAACGGGACTATAGTTAACTACTGTTTATTACTCAATCGACCTGCAGCCAATCAGAGGCCTCCATTTGGTCACGTGACCCCCTCATTTGCATAATTACGTAATAGGCCACGCCCCCTCATTTGCATAATTACGTAATAGGCCACGCCCCCTTGATCACCAGCCAATCAGGGGCCGCCATTTGGTCACGTGACCCCCTCATTTGCATAATAAGCCACGCCCCCTTGATCACGTGACCCCCTCATTTGCATAGTAGACTACGCCCCTTTGATCACCAGCCAATCAGAGGTCGCCATTTGGTCACGTGACCCCCTCATTTGCATAATAGGCCGCGCCTCCTTGATCACGTGACCCCTTCATTGGCATGATAGGCCACAACAACATCACGTGACTATCTTTGTTTGTAAACAACACCACGTGGCTCTCTTTGTTTGTAAACAACACCACGTGGCTCTCTTGTTTGTAAATAACACCTACTAAGTTTAGTCATAGGTAGCAGTAGTGTTTGTAAATAACGCTTACTAAGTTTTTCAGTCATAGGTGTCTAGAGCAGCAGCAGCAGCAGCATCTTCAGCAGCAGCAGCAGCAGCAGCAGCCGCGTCATAAGTGTCTAGAGCAGCAGCCACGTCATAGATGACTAGTGCAGCAGCAGCAGCAGCATCTTCAGCAGCAGCAGCAGCGTCATAGGTGTCTAGAGCAGCAGCTGCAGTAGCAGCAGCGTCATAGGGGTCTAGAGCAGCGGCAGCAGCATCTTCAGCAGCAGCAGTAGCAGCAGCGGCAGCAGCAGTAGCAGCAGTAGCATCTTCAGCAGCAGCAGCGGCAGCAGCAGTAGCAGCATCAACAGCATCTTCAGCAAAAGCAGCAGCAGCCGCGTCATAGGTGTCTAAAGCAGCGGCAGCAGCATCTTCAGCAGCAGCAGTAGCAGCAGCGGCAGCAGCATCTTCAGCAGCAGCAGCAGCGTCATAGGTGTCTAGAGCAGCAGCGTCATAGGTGTCTAGAGCAGCAGCCGCAGCAGCAGCAGCATCTTCAGCAGCAGCAGCGGCAGCAGCAGTAGCATCTTCAGCAGCAGTAGAAGCAGCAGCAGCAACATCTTCAGCATCAACAGCATCTTCAGCAAAAGCAAAAGCCCGTAACTTAGCATCATGTGCATCAGCCATAGCCGTAACAGCGACACTGCGACTAGCATAAGCAAAACAGGCTATTTTTTTAGCAGCTGTACAAGCATTTATAGCATTAGCCCTAGCAGCAGCCGCAACAGCGACACTTTTAGCAGACGTTGCAGCATCAGTAGCAGCAGCATCGGTAGCAAGAGCGGAAACAGTAGCAAAAACATTAGCAGCACGAGCAGCAGCGGCGAGAGTAACAGCAGCGTTGTTAGCAGCATTGGCAACTTCGTATGCAGCATGTGTAGCACGAACAGCGATACGAGCTTCACGTTTTGCACGAGCAGCAGCAATAGCTGCAGAAGTAGCCATCACACTTTCCAGCCACCCGTACGAATCTTGATAAAAACCAACCTCCACCTTGCTACTTGTTAACTCATCAGTAAACATGGGCGTCTCCTCGTGTGGTGTTGTCGCGGCTCTGTAGTAGTGTTGGGATTGCTCACATTCGGTAGAACGTAGAGTGATTCCTGATGACGCCATGCTGAAGGTGGTAGAAGAAGTGTGTGGGACTCATGTTTCACTCTCGCTTATGTACTAGGCTCCGAGATAAGCTTCTCAACTCAAGAGGAAAACTCTCACTAGGAAGGCGACCAGCTGTCTACCTGTGTAGGTGCGGGTTCGTTACATCTTTAATCTTGTTCGACCCCCCGAGGAAATAGATGAAAAAAAACAAAAGACCATCTTTCAAGCACTCGAATCCGCAGTCAGTAGGAAGCTATAAGGAGCTTAACTTGTGTTTGATTTAAGCTGTCTACCACACGCACGCGCTTGTAGTCACAGCTAGAGTGGCAGACTTCCGTCCGCCCGCTGGCGCATGACAATCGACTTTAGACACCCCCTGTAGTGTTTTTTTTGCATACACAGTTGACTAGCATCTTAATCTCTTACCCAGCTATAAGCCCATATACATGTAACGCGCATTACTCCTCTTTATGGTAATTATCAGATCTATTTAAGGGTGGAAAAGGCTTAGGTGATTTAGGTCCCTCTCTAGCTGAAAACAGGCTTAGACCATAGCATGTAGGCAGCCGGCCGCGTTAAACACCCCCTGTAGGTTTTTTTTTGTTTTTTGTATACACTCTCGATCCCCTCTCTAGGTGAAAACAAAGCTTAGAAGATGCGGTGATCCGGCCACCGGCTGGCGCGTCACACCTGTCGTTAATCACCCCCTGTAGGCTTTGTATACACTCTCTAGGTGAAAACAAAAGCTCCCTCCACGGGCTGGCGCGTCACACCTGTCGTTAAAACGCCCCCTGTAGTGTTAGTATACACAGTTGCCCCGCCTTATCTATTCACCAGCTATAAGCCCATATACGTGTACATGTGATTTTTGATACCCTCTCTGGAATAGGGTGGGGCTCAAGGTGAAAACAAGATTAGACCATTCGCTCTCTCAGCTATATAAAGAGCCTCAATTGTTCTTGCAACAGCACTTCACCACCGGTACACTATCAGTCACGAGGCAGATGTTTGCGGTATGGGTCATACAGGTTACCTACTAATAGCGGTTTGGTGAGTAGATCACTTTTTTTTCTCCTAAAAAAAACAACAAAAACTCCTCACTTATGACTCAGGTATGTATATGTAGCACTGTTAGTGTAAGTACACAGTAGAATCTACTGTACTATAGACTCAACCCTCTGAAGACGGTGGAGCGCGTTAATGCGCAGGTCTGTGTCGGCGTCACTTGTTTTTTATTCTAACTAAAAAAGAAAAAAAGTCAGAAGTCAATCTACGACCTATCAAAGACAAATTTGTGATAAGTTCAAACTAAATAAGAGACAGTTTGAGCGTCTCTTAGTCGCTGTCAAAGATGCGAATAACGAACGCGCTGAGGGCGGGGTTCAGGTCACGTATAGTTCTCCGCTCTTTCGTCAGATGGCGCCACAATAGGGGTTTTGTACATTCCTACGATGCTCGCGAACATTTCAACGCATAATGAGCTATATAGGCAACAAAGTGCGCTTCTGAATATATTAAAATATAAAAAACAATTCAATATTGTGTATTTCTGATAGAAATGAGGCGGTTTCTTTGAATACCAACTAAACTATAGCGAGATGAAAAATACCACACCATATCTAAGGCTTTATAAAAGATACATAGTCAGAAACTCTCGCCGAGTCGGCAATCTGAAAAACGGATCAACTCGTTTTGACTCGTTGTGCCACAAGGGCCCCCATCCAACGGGGGCTCTTTGAGGTCAGTCTGTCAAACCACAGTGATCCATGCTGCTTAACACTAGGCGTAATTAATTACGCCCATGTTGTGCAGCATCTAACCAACTGACAGTGTCAGTTGGTTGGCCCCTCTTTAGGGGCCACACAATAAAATAAAGAATAGAGGTCTAAGGGAACGTTCACAAGCGTCTCCCCTTCCTACGGGGTGGGTGGGTCTTTGGGTTTAGTGACAAAACAGCGACATGTGAGTAGGAGTTTGCGTGTCAGCTCTCTTTTTTTTTCTTTTTTTTTCCAAGTCTACATATTATTTATGATTAAAAAAATTTAAAAAAAAAAAAACCCACGATAATATAGTGCGCTGATCAAAAACTGAATAGAAAAATAACCAAAAATAGGTTGGGGAAATCTCTGCTATGTAGCTGATCGGTCGTTGTCACACGGTGCAGAAAATTTACTTTTTTTTTTCTTTTTTTTTTTTTTTTAGAAAATCTATATTAGGACCACAGACGGGGCACATGTGTCACTTGTCGAATATAAGAGATACCAATGGGCCTTGTCGAATTTAAGAACTAGGTCTTGGCCATTGGCATTGTCTATTTTGAGAAGTAGTCTTGCTCGTCTTGCCCCTTGTCGCCAACTCCCAGCACCCCCTGTGTCTCTTTGTCCATATTGGCTAAAAACAGGACATTGTTGCCTTGGCTATTTTACCCCCCGTCTGGGTATCTTATTACTTAATCACTTCGTCTTGACCCTGTGGGGCAGTGGGTATATGGAATAATCGTGTCCAGGTGTACTCTATCTGACACATAACCGAAGGTTACTGAGTTATGTAATAATACCTGACCTATGAGGCCGCCAGTCAGTTTGCCGTGATTATTTTGACACACTCTCAGTTACTCGTAGGACATCTAATACATAATTAGACTCAGCATCATATAAGACAGTCTCGGCCACGCCGGCTGCATATCGGACCAGGGGATAGTCTGGCAGCGACTCGCCACCCCGTCCACAAGCTGTGTACAGCACCCCGTTTCTCTTTGTCCATATTGGCTAAAAAACAGGGCATTGTTGACTTGGCTATTTTACCCGTCTGGGTCTTATTATTTAATCACCTCGTCTTGACCCTGTGGGGCAGCGGGTATATGGAATAACCGTGTCCAAGCGTACTCTATCTAACACATAACCGAAAGTTACTGAGTTATGTAATAATAACTGACCTATGAGGTCGCCAGTCAGTTTGCCGTGATTATTTTGACACACTCTCAGTTACTCGTAGGGAATCTAATACATAATTAGACTCAGCATCATATAAGACAGTCTCGGCCACGCCGGCTGCATATCGGACCAGGGAGATAGTCTGGCAGCGACCCGCCAGCCTGTCTACAACCTGTGTACAGCACCCCGTGTCTCTTTGTCCATATTGGCTAAAAAAACAGGTCATTGTTGACTTTGGCTATTTTACTCGTCTGGGTCTTATTATTTAAATCACCTCGTCTTGACCCTGTGGGGCAGTGGGTATATGGAATAACCGTGTCCAAGTGTACTCTATCTAACACATAACCAAAGGTTACTGAGTTATGTAATAATAACCGCCCTATAATCCTATGAAGTCGCCAGTCAGTTTGCCGTGATTATTTTGACATACTCTCAGTTACTCGTAGGGTATCTAATACATAATTCGACTCAGCATCATATAACACAGTCTCGGCCGCGCCAGCCGCATATCGTACCAGAGGGATAGTCTGGCAGCAACCCGCCATCCCGTCCACAATCTGTGTACAGCAGTCTGGACCAGACCACCAACTCTGGGTATAGCATTCGGGATGACTGGAGCAAGACTGGATCTAACCCTTTAATAGTCGCATAGCGCTTTAATGTGCAGTGCCCGTTGTCGTCATAAGCCATGAATGCAGCACTCAGAGTTCCTCACCAGGGCTGCATGCATGCATACACAGGCATATCGACAAAGAGCGTAGCGCATTAAAGCACTATGCTACCTTTAGCATTAAAGCGCTGAGGGGTTATTTTTTGATAGTGTAGAACCAATATCTGTCTAATTAAACCCCTTATCAGTCCTGTTTTTTTTTCACATACAAAAGAATTAGGTAATGGCTCTCCGCCATGTATTGGATAACCCCTGCAGCGCGACTCTGAAAAGCGGCGGCGGTGAATTTCCATTTAGATCCTGAAAAGGGGGGCGGTCAGATGTCGTCAAGGCTCTGATAAGTAGGGCAGTTCAAATCATATGATTACATTGAGCTAATTTTCTTGCTGAAAGGAATGAATAATTGTATTTGTATAAAATTCACACACACACACACACACACACCCGCCCACCCCCCCCCCACACACACACACACACACACACACACACACACACACACACACACACACACACACACACACACACACACAGGACACCTGATGATCTCCACACAATGACCTGATTGCCCTTCCTAAAAAAAAACAACACAAAAAGCCCAACTCGATCTACCTACTCAACAGGGTTTCAGTGTAGAGCGTATTCGGGGTTTTTCTGATGCGTATATTATATTGAGATTGATTTTCAACTTTTGTGATCAGTGGTTGGTCCTTAAAAGGACCGTTTGGTAGAGAGAGAGGGTCGCAGGGACCTTGCTGCTGAAGCGGAGGGCGTGGTCATAACGCGTGGTGGTCCTTCAGCAGCTCCTCCAGCACGGCGGGCGGTAGTCCTTCCTCCATGCAGACTTGCTGCTTGACTCGCTCCACGCACTGGCGGATGAGTTGATCAGCGACGTTCGCGATCAGCTCATCCACCACACCCTCTGCTTCAGCAGCAGTCCGCTGTCTCTCCTCTCTCTGTAGCGAGGCTACGAACTGCTTCTCCACGGCCGCATCGATCATAGATCGAGAAACGGCCACGAAGTTCTGTCTCTCCGCCTCCTCTCTCTGTAGCACGGCTACGAATTCCTTCTCCACGGCCGCATCGATCATAGATCGAGAAACGGCCACGAAGTTCACTCCGTGAGCCATTTTGTCGAACTGACTTCCTAGCCGCCTGAGAGATGCTGACGTCACACTATTTTCGACGACGCTATGACGCGCACGAGGTAGACAGACGACGTCGTTTCACTTCCTTATTTGGAGTTTGGGACCTTGTGACACCGAAGTCATACCGTACGGTCGCGATAAAGCAACTAGTGTTGAAAAGCGCGCCGGTCTTGTATAAGCGCCGGAGTATAAGAGCCTCCAAATGGTTTTTCTCAAGCACTAAAATCGCGACTTTGAATAAGCGCCAGCGCCTGGCTTGTATATAGCTCCTGAGTAAGAACTTCACCGAATTGAAAAGCGCTCCCTCAGAGCCCTTAATCGCGACAGTACGGTACAAATCTGATGTCAACCCGCGCCAAAACCAAAAAGGGTGTTCCGGTCACACGTACCTACGACGAGCGACCTTCAGCTATCACCACGTGAAGAGTTGGAAATAAATTTTGTACGGCAAGAAAACTGAAAACTGATAACGATTCCATTAGATAAGTATTCGGTTCCAATCTATGGCGAGATATTTCTACCAGAGCGATTGATTTATATGTCTGTAAGGTTCAGCTCTCCAACACTCTCCAATATCCGCCGGTGCACGACGGTCGCCGCCCATCATTAGTGACAACTAAACTTCTGCTGGAGAGTGAAAGTTACGTTGAGTCTTGAGGTGCGCAGAGATACTATCTGCCGCAGCCTGATTTTAGTTCCACGCTATTTAGATAACCGCCCCATTTAAAATCTCTCTCTCGATCCTAGAAAAGGAAAAAAAAGGCTAGAGTTTATCATGGACGCGTCTCAGTTTTAGTCAAGCCGTAAAGTGAAGAACCCGAGCTTGTACATATACCCACGTGAGGAGTGACATAGCGGGGCGTTCAGTTAGTGCTGAGTCTATAGTCAAGGTCAAGTTCCACTCTCTAAACAGAGCTTTAGCGACTCCGTCATCTAGACTAGACCGCGCGCGCGATTTTTTTTGCTGAAGCAGCTAATCGATGGAAACGTAGAGAAGACGTACTCGATCAAAAACTGCTTCAGAGGCTTGTTATCAGGTATTATCAGTTAAATCAAAATATTTCAAAACATCCAGAAAAGCAGAATGACATGTCCTACGGGCTACAGCCGGGCACTGACGTCATTTCAATCAGGTCGCAGCGCTTTTTAGACACCTTTTCTGTAGGACCCGTCTCATACCTTAGTATATAATACCGTAAACGCCGGGTGATTAGTATATGATCACATTGACAGTCGCGGATCCACGAAGAGGCTGGATAAGCCACGAGCGGACCCGCGACTGCAATGTGACATAATCTTACCATGCGCTTTGTTTTGTTTTTGTTTCTATTTACAACAGCAAACATTTCAACAGCCTATTGTTTTTTTAAAATGATGAAAAATCGGCCCAAAAAAAAAGTAAACATTTTAGAGCTAAATTTGTGGAGGATAGCCGGACATGCTGATGTCACTAGACCCCTAAATTCGATATGGTGACATGGTCATTTTCTTAAAAATCGATACGACGACACGGACACGGACATCTAAGTGACATGGGCCATGGGGCATTTCTTGAGTCCGACATGTGACATGGACCATAGTGACATGAGGAAAAAAAAATGTTCGAAGAGTGCATCAGAAAAAGTACCATTTCAAACCTAAGCATTTCGCCAAATTTTTTTTTTTTTTCTTGGTATGGTACCCGGCTTTGCGGTGTCTGGGTCCTTAAAAATGTACCAGAATGCTCAAATTCGGGTTCTAAATATTTTCAAAAAACGTTTTCTCCCCTTAGTGACGTGTGACACGGGCATTTCTTAAATTCGACATACAGCTGCATGGGGAGGACCCACCCGTCAAGAGCCCCATGATGACTCATACCCGCCGCGTTCAGTCAATCAACCGAGATCTTTTTCTGTGGTGGTGTAGAAGGATCTCCCCCCTGAGGTTACAAAGTCACCTCTTTATTTAAGGGGCTACGAGCCGCAAAGTCGCTTTCGCAAAGTCGCAAGAAATATTCAAGTCAAAAAGTCAAATTCATCAACTATCAGTACAGTCGTTTGAAAGTCATCAAGTCACCGAAAAACTCCTCTACAGTCACCTCCGACTCGCCTCCTCCCTACCCCCCCTAAAGGGGGGTAGGGAGGAAGCGATTCCCTAGAGATCAGATAATTTTTTTTTTTTTCTCCCGAGCAGACCCCAAAAGCCCCCCCTCCCCCCCAAGTGCCCGCCCACCCCATAAATAGTGCCCCCCTCCCCCCCCCTCCCCTCCCCATGCATCTTAAAGTGCCCCCCTCCCCCCCTCCCCTCCCCTCCCCCCTTATAGAAGCCTCTCATTAGCTAGTCCAAGTCATGTGACCAAAAAGGGAGCGTAGTCTGTCTATTGTCTATATTATGCAAATGAGGGAGGGGGTCAGGTCACGTGACCAAGGGGGTGTGGCCTATTTTCCAAATAAAGAGCGCTTCCAGTCACGTGACTAACGGGGTGTGATCCTATTATGCAAATGAGGGGGTCACGTGACCCATTATTATGCAAATGAGGGAGTCACGTGACCAAATGGAAGCCACTGATTGGCTGGTGATCAAAGGGGCGTAGTCTACTATGCAAATGAGGGGGTCACGTGATCAAGGGGGCGTGGCCTATTATGCAAATGAGGGGGTCACGTGACCAAATGGTGGCCCCTGATTGGCTGGTGATCAAGGGGGCGTGGCCTATTACGTAATTATGCAAATGAGGAGGCGTGGTCTATTACGTAATTATGCAAATGAGGGGGTCACGTGACCAAATGGAGGCCTCTGATTGGCTGCAGGTCGATTGAGTAATAAACAGTAGTTAACTATAGTCCCGTTCCGATACATACTATACTACTTACATATGGAGCTCCACTTGACATCTTTAATACCTCCTTATATGGGGCGGCCCATATATGGTAGGGCCCATATAAGGTGCGGCCCTTATAAGGTGGGATCCATATATGGAGCGTGGTTTCTGTTTAGATATTTCGTTTAGGGAAAGGAGAGGGTTTAGTTGGGATGGGGAGGGTATTCAGGGGGGGGGGGTGGATGGGAGGCTTAGGGGAGGAGCTAGAGGGTGGGAGGTGGGGGGAGGTGGGGGGGGGGGGAGATGGGGGGAGGTAGGGGAGAGAGGAGGGGAGGGGGAGGGGGTCTACTTATATCCTCCTTTCCCTGACAACGACGATGGGGAAATGTATGTATTGTAGTTGGTCTCTTACTACGTATGTAACACTTGAGTACAAAAACCAGACAAGGTAAATTAGACTTTAATATACGGCGACTTTATTGTAAAGGTAACTCTTGGGTATTATAGTACAAGTATAACCAGCGGATATACGAGATCAGAACAGATATATAATACA
Source organism: Harmothoe impar (assembly GCA_947462335.1). NCBI lineage: Eukaryota > Metazoa > Annelida > Polychaeta > Phyllodocida > Polynoidae > Harmothoe > Harmothoe impar. Next base: position 82,213,221 of record OX381706.1, on the reverse strand, counting down.
GTGGGCAACCCTATAGCATAGAGTTAAGCCCGTGAGCACAGGGTGGTCATGTCACGACAGTCCCAAACCTGACTGACTTCCAATGGGGAAGCAGCCGTCTTATATACAGCGCTGCGTAGCCACGTGACCGTACTAGCAGCGCCACCTGTTAGGTTTAGTTATGTAAAAATGATTATGTAACAACTACCGACGGTAACCGAAGGTGGTACCGGTACACTACCGTATAGATAACCGAACTAGAGGAGTCGGTGTATGTAACGAACCGACGACACTAGTTAGATGAATAAAACAGTTATTAAACACAATAGAACCGTGTTGTCTCACATCATACAACATACAATAGATATACAACAATAACAGTTTAGACTTTATAGTCAACCCGTTACACTACCCCCCTTTAGAATGTAGGAAGGGTTGGTTTTATAATAATAATACCTCTTGGATACATTATATACCACGTATATCTATTTATCAACAAGTAACATTTCTACTCATAGTAACAACAGGCATACATACATGAACATACAAGTTAACATGTACATAACAGTTTATATCAACAATATAGTCTTTGTAAAACCATAGTCCCGTAGGCACATGATATAAAAACTGTCCAACTGATAGTCCTAGACTAGTATCAGTTAATAGTAAAGGCACCAAATAACCACCTTGGAAACTCAACACATCACCTACTTCATTCAGCAATGGTGCGAATCCGTGTGGAGTTAGTGTCCTTATATATAAATAATAGAACTATAATAGCTCTCACTTCCTTTGGCGAAGAAAAGTTTTATAATTGGAACTATAGCAGTTCCCACTTCCTTTGGCGTAGAAAAGTTTATATATAAAAATCCATAATAGCGTATCCTAAATAAGGTGGGATAGATCGTCATCCTTATTAGGGGCGGTACTCCAGTACCTAGCAGTTTATGGTGGTAGAGATGGATAGAGTCCAGTACCGGTATAGTACTTCCATCTCTTGTGAAATATAAATATAAAAAGGTAGGTCCGTGCCTCCTTATAAATAATTATCACAGGAGGATGATCCATATAATAGTTCATAGGTCACCATAGTAGAATGTGACCACAGGATCAGGAGCCCTGGACAGTAGTAGAGCACCGACGGTTGTGGCTTAGTAGTAAACCACGGTTGAAGACATCAGGCTGCTTCCAGTGTGGTGGCAGTAGAGACTCAGTTAAGTCACGACAGCACCGTCGGTCTGCTTTCGGTTGTCCAGGGGCGTGTAGCTGCGTCGATGGTTTAGTTTTACCTCCGAGGGGCGGAACAGTGCACCCCAGAGGGCCTGACGGGGGACCAACCTTAGGTGTCCATAGGGACACCGCCGGATGGCTTTCCTTCCCCATCAGGACTTCCTCCAGGAGGGGCCTCCGTGGTGCAAACCACAGCAGCCTCCACCTGGAGAGGAAGGGCTCCACCTGGGGCCACCGAGAGGGTACTCGGCGCCGCAGTAGGCTCCCCGCCACTGACCACCCGGGTAGATTGTGCCATGAAAGAAAATGGCATCTCATACCTAGGTGGGTGTACTGACAGTACCGGGGTCACAGGAGGAGCAGGCCTTGCGGCAAGCCCCAACCTGGACTGGAGATCTGGAAAACCAGATCTCTCCCACTCTGTCAGCTTAAACCCGAACTGCCGGAAGAACTTGGCGTCACAAGTTGTCAACCTTGATTCGAGCTGGTCGATCGTAGCCCTCCAGAAGGCATGATCTTGCTCCAGACTCGCCTCGCGCTCGGCAAGGACTCTGGTGCGTTCAGCAACCCAAGCTTTCCCTTCCCGGATAGCCTGTTCTCTGAGCAACTTGTACTGCTCAAAGTACGACTTCTCCAAGAAGGAAACCTGAAACTGGAGTAGCTTACTTGCGTTTTCAGCCATCTTAGCTCTGTAGCACTCAAATCCGGGGACTAGAGTGTCAGAGAATCCAGTGTCAAAGGCAGGACCGTCTCCAGGCAACACAGGTAACCCTGCTAGCCCTTCGTCAACAGCCCTGTGCTCAGGGTCTGGAGTCACCTCGTCATCCCTTGCGGGGTCAGAGGTTGCTCCGTGCTGGGGTGGAGCAGTCGGCTGGGCTGACGCCCCATCCGGCTGTTGTACCTCTACCTGTTCAGCATCACTGACAGGTGAGACACTCTCCTGTGGGGCTGAAGCTTTCTTTTGCTTCTGACTCCACTTGTACTGCTTGACATAGTCAGCAGCGACTTGTTCCGCCTGCTCGTCACCCAAAGAGTTCTGAACAATAGCCAGTGCATTCCCCAGTTTCTGTCTCTCCTGCCTGGGCAGTTGATCAGCAACCGGGGGCAATGCAACCGAAGATACCGTGACGGTACCGACGGTTTGGCTATGGTCGACCTCAGATGTTACCGTGGCGGTGGCGACACGTTTCTTCGCAGGTTCACTGCGGGAACGGTCACGTCCACCTTTGGTATCATCTTTGGATGCCTGGCGGCCCCTTTTTAGATTTTTCTTCTTAGGAGGGGTATCCTTCTTTACAGTGGGCATCGGAGCTTCTGTAGCTGGTCCCAGGTCGGTTTGTTCGCACTTGGCGCCCTTACACAACCTCTCCCAGTCAGCCTCCGTGAGGTAGTTCCACTGTTTAAGTTTGTTGGTTCTCCACTTAAACTGTAGATTTCCTACACGTTTGTGGATCCCCCAAACCTTCAGTGCAGCCTCAACTCCACGAGTAATAGTGCGCTTGTGCACGCCCTTATTATCGCAGAGATGCCTTACCAAACCGGATCTCCGTTGGCTACGGAATAGTTCCCCGTCACTGTACTCAGGGCAGGAAGTACTCGTACTTCCCCTCACACAGTACAAGTAGGGACGCACATTCATGTGCTTCTCTACCAAATGACGGGCAAACTTGAAAAGGTTTGGCCACCGTTTTGCTGCTGTCGCAGTCCCTTTCAGGCGCTGACAGCGAACGTACGGGCAGGGATCCCCTGGCACGTAGTTCTTCCAAGCATATTTCAGCTTGGGACGGCATGACCTATGGATGTTAGGTTTATTCCCCGCCAACACTGCCTTGAGGTACACGAGGTACCAGTCAATGGGATGGGAATCACCTGTCAACCAGTCTTCGTCGTCTGAACCGTCGACCGTGTGAGGTGCAGGAAGAGCCATTTTGCCATTCTCCTGAATTAAATCAGTGAGGCTCAGGTTCTCCCGGTCATCATCACGGAGACACAGGTTTAGACGGACATGCGCTGCCTTGGCGCGGAGGCGTCGATTGGCTCTGCTCTCTGCAACAGACCAGCCCTCGGCTTCCGCCTTGGCCACTCTGTCAGCAACAGCTTTGAGTCTATCAGCCTCAGTCGGTGCGACCTCTTCGGTTGCAGGAGTCTCAGGGGAAGATGCAATCCTCCTCTTACGCTTCCGCTTCCGTTTGGTCTTAGCACGAACCGTGGACCCGTCTGATGAATCACCATCAGGGACCGTCGGTTCTTGTGCCAATACACCGGCGGGTTTCGGAGAAGATCCCCCTGCAGGGTTCTCCTCCTGGATGATATTACTACCACCCAGACCAGGTTCTGTCTTCGGAACAACATCACCCGACCCCTCAGGGTTAGGTTCAGTTGGTACCGAAGCCGAGCCTTGACCGACGGTTGGAGCACCGGTAGTGTCCATTTCCGTGTCAGACTCGAGAACTCGGTCTTCCCCATCGGAGGCCTCAGCCTTCTCCGGGGCCGTGCATCTGCCATCTACACGGGCTGCCATACTGTTAGCTCAGGCGTAGGTGAACCTCACGGTTCACTCACCCGAGCATTTAGTAGCACAGCTGGTAAACAATAGTGTAGGTACTGCCGGGCAGACCTAGGCACCACTGATCAACACGCTACCCTACGGGCAAACGTGTTGATCTGAAGAAGCCTGGCTGCCTGTGGGGCTTATATACCCCACCCGTCCCCCGTGACCCCGCCCCTTGACCGGCTTCTCAGCCAATCAGAGGTCGCGCCCCGAAGGCGCGCCGAGGTGACCCAATTTCTCACGGCTCATTTGGCGGGAGAAATCGATCAGGTGACGCGGGCAGCGCCCTTCCCACGCCTGGCATATCCGACGGTGGGAACTCTCACTGTTGTTTACAATATTCGTGGCGTAGCCACCGGATAACCCGGGAATGATATACCGGCATTAGAGGATATACACAGCAGCGTGTTGCTAAGCAATATGTGGTCAAAACTAGTCCCATACTTAGAACTAATCGGCAAAGCCAGCCACCCGCCCTGAACACGTGCTTTTCTACCTCCAACGGATAACCACACCGGATAACCCGTCTCTTCTCGTTGTGTTTTGGTGATCGAGTACCGGGCCAATGACCACCGGCCCAGTACGGAACTGTCCATGGAAATTTAATCAAGCCAGCAGCTAAATGTCGTCAACAAGGTAAGAAAAAATGTTTACACAATTTTATCTCGCTCTCTGACACGTGTGCTCCTCCGTAGACCTTGTACCGGTATGTCCAGCAATGATGACACCGGAGGTATCACCTTGCTTTGTTTACCGGTGTCTACGGTTAGTCCTTTACGCACAGCTGACCCTTTTTTACGAGGCCTACCGCGCTTGGGCTTGGTAACACACGACTGTGGTTCAATCGGTAATTTCCTAGGACGACCCCTTCGGCGCGCTACCGTCGGTACCGACGGTATGACCGTTGGTCCTGCCTTCGGTATCTTCGGTAGCGCAGGGTCGGTTGGTGCTGGTACTCGACCAGCACCGAGGGAATCTTCACCGTCATCTATATATGGGACTCCATACCAAGGTCGGAGTCTAGCCACATGTGATTTAGTGAGAGTCCCTTTTTGCAACCGTATTACTACAGTAGTTTCACTAACCACCATAGTAACCGTATGCGGACCATCCCAGGAGTACAGGGTCTTGACTTTGGAATTTGGTGTGCTAAATCTCGCGACCTTATCCCCCACCTTAAATTGGCGGAGTTTAAGGCCCGTGTCATAGCCCACCTTCTGCAAACTAGCAGATTTTTCCAAGTTGTCCCTTACTACTCCATAGGACTCGCGTAATGATTGTCGAAGTGATTCAACAAACATCACTGTGCAGGGTTGCTCGAGCTGGTGTCCCTGCACGCCATAGACCATGTCACTTGGCATGACTATGTCTTCACCCATTACGAGCATATTAGGCGTACAGCCCGTCGACGCATGTTCGGTAGCATTGTAAGCATGGGAGATATAGCGAGCATGCTCATCCCAATCATCCCGGTGCTCATTAACCATTGTCGTGAGACATTGGATCAACGTCCGATTGAAACGTTCCACCATACCATCCGATTGAGGTCGGTAGGGGTTCGTATGCGTCTTGCAGATGTGTATTTTACTACACAGTTCTGCCCACAGTCGAGATTCAAACTCACGACCCTGGTCGGAGTGAAGCATTAAAGGACCTCCCCACGTGAGGATCCAATTCTCGAAAAGTGCTTCAGCGCAGGTAACAGCTGTATGATTTACCAACGGATATACTTGGACGTACTTGGTATAGTAGTCCTGTACCACCATCATACAGGTATTCCCACGGGGGGTCGTGTTGAAACCACTAATGATATCAACAGCGATCCGGGCAAACCGAACACCGAATAGCTCTTGACTCAGAGGTAGTTTACCGATACCAGGTCCAGGCTTTGATAAACAGCATTGGGGGCATTGCTTTACCCAACGCCGTATGTCCAAAGTCATACCAGGCCAGTAATATCTACTCTTAATCTTTGCCTCAGTCCGTTGTCTGCCAAAGTGTGCTGAAGTTCGGTGGCCATGACAGTAATTGAGCAACTGTAGTCTGAGTGACAGAGGCACTACAGACTGAGCTGTTCTCTTCCTGCCAGGTTGCACTCTCCAGCGGCACAATACACTGTTCCGTATAAAAAGATTATCCCACTGAGCTAACAGTTGTCTAACTTCTTTACATTCCAGCGAAAGTGCGGGGCGAACAGGCTTGGACAGGCCCAACAACTTCAAGGAGTACACCCTCGAAATAGCCGGATCTGCAAGCTGCTCATCCTTCAAGTGATTTAACGTCCAGTTAGGAACTTTCGCACCCACAGACGCAATCACTGCATTGTGAGACCCACAGTCTCGGCAGTCTACACGGTGACAGTTCCGGATAGGATAGCGGGACAAGCTGTCCGCATTCACATGATCTACTCCACTCCTGTGTATGATATGCTCATTCGTCATGCCAAACTCAGAGAGGTGGTTCAACCATCTACCCATCATCCCTTCAGCGTCCTTGAAGTTAAGGAGCCACTGCAGAGATGAATGATCCGTCCGTACGAGATAATTCCCACCATATAGGAAATGTCTGTACTTTTTTGTGTAAACCACCACTGCCAAGAGTTCACGCTTGGTTGTGCAGTAGTTACGTTGTGTTTTGCTTAGACTGTTGGACGAAAATGCCAGCGGCACTTCTCGCCCATCCTGGATCTGCGACAAGGCAGCACCAATACTTGTATTAGAAGCATCAGTGTCCAAGATGAACTTACCAACAGGTGCAGGGTAGTGCAAAACAGGTGTTTCTAAGAAGAGTCTCTTTAACTCACTGAAAGACTGTTCTGCGGCTGGGGACCAGACTATTTTAGCCTTAGCCTTCTTCTCTCCAATCATCAGCTCTTGTAAGGGAGCTGCGACTCTCGAGAATCCAGGTATAAAATCTCTGTAGTATGAACAAAACCCGATGAAAGAGCGTATCTCCTTCGTGTCCATCGGACGAGGCCAGTTCTGTACCACTTCGATCTTATGAGGATCAGCCATGATGCCATGTTCAGAAACAATTCTACCTAGGTATTCAACTGACTTCCTAAAAAGCTTGCACTTTGAAGGTTTCAATTTCAGACCATATGATAAGATGCGTTTCAGCACAGCTTGGAGGTTCTGTAGAGTTTCCTCCACAGAACCACCGAAGACGATGATGTCGTCCAAGTATACTAGGCACTTTTTCCAAAGTAAACCCCGTAACATGGTTTCCATCATTGCCTCGAAGGTTGCCGGGGCATTGCATAGCCCGAATGGCATGACGTTGAACTCAAATAGTCCCATATGGGTAGAAAATGCGGTTTTTTCTCGGTCCCGGGGGTCCATGCCGATCTGCCAATAACCAGATTGTAAATCTAGTGTACAGAACCATTTCGCCCCACCCAGAGATTCCACACATTCATCTATCCGAGGTAGAGGATATGCATTCTTCCTAGTGAGTCCGTTCAACTTCCTATAGTCGATGCAAAATCGACAGGAACCATCCTTCTTGGTGACCATCACCACAGGACTTGACCATGGGCTCTCACTAGGTTGAATCACATCTTCATCCAACATCTTTTCTACCTCAGCCTCCATAGCACTTTTTTTAGCCATGGGTAACCGACGGTAGGGGATTCTACTGGGAAGCGCGTCCCCAGTGTCAACCCGGTGTTGTACCGTATTGGTACGCCCTAGAGGATCTCCTGGTTGCGCAAAGGCGTCAGATAACTCCGACAGCTCATTTGCCACCATTTCGCTCTCCAGGGTAGTGAGGTGTGACTCACACAACAGGGACCTTAAATGTTTCGGTAGGTTGGATTTAGCTAGAGCCTCTTCGTGGGAAGAGTCTCCCGCCACCACACCTACTTCCACAAAGTCCGTAGTTAGTGAGTCTACCCCATATGCTCGCGTGGTGTTACCAATAGGCGTCCCCTTTCGTAGAGTGATTTCTCTACTACTCGAGTTACAAATCGGTATCACCCCCCAACGAGCGTTGGCCAGGTAAGTATGATAGCCAGCAAGACCTAACTCTGAGAGCTTTTGATCTTCTGGTTCAAACATTCCCGGCCGTTTGGCCTGCACTCCCACGCAGCTGACTAGGACATCAGATACATGCCCTGCTGCCAACTTTGTGTCTTGTGCCACTGACGCCACAGAAGAACCATTCCTTAAAACGCACTGTACAGATTGTTTATAAGGATGTTTAATCTGAAGTCGGCCCGTTGCGGTGTTCATTGTTACCCCGTAAAGAGCAGCAAAGTCCATCCCCAGTATGCCATCATCAGTGATGTCGGTGATGGTTGGACATATCCAGTATGTCTTGCCATCAACCAACATAGGTTTTACAGTTCTGCCATAAGTCTGCATACTATCTCCCGTAGCAGTCCGAGCCTTTACTCCTAGTAGCGGAGCTTCGGGCTGGTTGCAAAGACGGGCCATGAATTTACGATCGACCAAGGTGTGAGATGCACCCGTGTCGACCAAAAATTCACCACGCGTCCCGGAAATAACCAGACTCAGGTACCAACGCTGTCCCCGTAAAGGGACACACTCAGAGGTCAGCATCGGGCTTCCCCCTCCATCCATAGCAACCCCTTTTGTCAGGAGATAATCCCAACATGGGTCGCTCGGGGAGTCTTGAATCACACTGCTCTGGGCAATTGATTCTAACCAAGACTCCTCTAAGCCAGCGACTACAGAATCCTCCGGATTCCGTTCGTCCTTGCCAGCCCCGCCTTGCCAGACGCTTACAGGTTGTACAGACCCTTCTGCCTCTGCGCGGCCTTGGTTCATGGAAGAGTTAACACCGTCTACTAATCCCTTACAGGCATGGCTAACTGTGGGGGCGCCATCCTTGCCAAGAGGATGGGCCCCATTCAGTTTTCCGTCTCCTTTTCGGTTTTAGCAGCGATGGGTGCAGGGGCTTTGCATTCGCTAGCCCAATGACCCATCTTCTGACAGCGTCTACATGGCTGAGGTTTCGTGTCCTTTTTCTTCTTTTTCCTTCTCTTTCCAGATCCAGAATCAGAAGTGGACGCAGAGCTCTTTTCCAAGTGCTTCCGCAACAAACCCTCAATCATCTTCTCCATGTCCATGTCAGGCATTACTGCCGCCACCTCCTCAGAGGCGGGCTGTTTTTTCTTAGGTGGTTTTGTGGCGGCTTCTACCACCTGAGCTCCTTTCGGGGCTACAGATGGAGCTGCCGACACTCCTCCACTAGGAAAAACAGCCTGTTTGGTGTCATACACATCTGCATGGTCAAAAAGGTCAGCTAGAGATAAGTCCGGCTGCCATTTCTCCCGCAGATATGCCTGGAGATTGGTGTCTCTGACTCCATTGACAAACCTGGAGGTTAACTCCTGGATGACAGTGGGGGTGTCAGGTCTACATCCCTGATAACACTCGGATATCAGTTCTTGTAGAGCAAATCCGTAGGATCTCAGATGCTCGTCCTTGCGTTGGACACGTTTGAGCAGCTGAGTCCTTGGGTCATGCTCACCAATCTTCCCAATCGCCCATTCAGCTGTTTCTTCAAGTGAGCTCAATGTCTTGATCTTCACTCTCTCGAACGCCAAAAGGGCTGGTTCTCCTGGCCCGTTGCAGAGTGCTTGCTTCAGAGCAACCAGCGCTTGCTGATTGTTCCAGCGATTGCTCTCCACAATAGCCTTGAACCGAACTTTGTACTTTCTCCAGGGTGGCGACCCTGTGAAAGGCGGAATATCGATGGCCTTTTGACGGGCTGCATCAGGATGTTTGATCTCCCCAAAGTTGAAAGGAGCATATCGTTCATCCAGTTCATCGATGTCCCGCGGGACGATGTCTGTCCCCAGCTTCTCAATAGCCGGGTTCCGGTCGTACTTAGCCCGCTGGACAGGGGTTAAGCCCTGTCTAGCTCTGGGTTTCGGTACTGGAACTGAGACCATGGTCTGCTGTTGGTTCAACATCGTTGAACCAGTAGATGGGTGGGTGTACCCTGGAGGTGTTGCCGTGCCTCCAAAGGCGCCACCACAGACCGGAGTCTGTAGATAGCTAGCCCCCATCTGAGGTGTCATACCTGTTACCGTGGTGTGTACTAGCGGCGGGACACTTGAAGGTGTCACTGTCGTGTACACACTGGGTACGGGTATGACTGGAGGTACCACCGTGGAAGGTGGTGGTACTTTCTCCGACTTCGTCTTCAGGTCCTGATTGACTTGCCTTAAGCTTGCGAGGTCCTGTCTGGCTAAGTGGAGCTGCGTGCTCAAATCCTTTCCCAAGGAAGTTAAGCTTGCAACCTCACATTCGCCGGACACCCTCTGGTGCAAAAGTTTGTCAACCTCCACCTTGTGGGAAGCCATCTCGTTCTGGAGTTCCAGTAGGAACCTTTTCTTCTCATCAACCTCCTTTAGGAATAACTTCCTAGTTTGATTGATGGAAGCAAGTTCCCTCCGGGCTTCAGCGAGCTCATGCAACTCAGTTTTCTTGGTGGGGATCCCCATGGCAGCTAGTAGGTCCCCATCCAGTGGTAAACTGGATGGCTCATCTACTGCTGGCGGGTACCCCTTACCAGGAGCTTCTGTTGCCACGTTAGTTTTCTTTGATGGCCCGCCACCCCCCATACCGTTCGGTGTAGGAGTGGCACCATCAGTGAAAACCGACGTGTCTGGATCCAATGAAGGATCTGCTACCGTCGGTGTAGAACCGAAGGCAGCTGGGCCGAGAGTTTTAGGCTCTCTACCCGGTATTTTCTGACCCTCAGGACAGAAAAGATTCGTGGAAAGGGAGTCCAACGATCTCCTGGAGCTTATATCAAAGGGTCCTGGGATTGGAGATTGCTCCCCATCCTCTCCTTTGGTAAAGGCTTCCACAATAGGATCACCTATTGCTTCTTGGGAGAGGTCGTCCCCGGGCACCTGCAAGGCTGCCCGGCCCTCCCGCCTATTGGATTTGCCTGTGAAGAAGCGTACATTCTGTACGGCTTCCTCACGTTCCTCAGCAGGGGTTTTAGTCCTGCCGCTGAACGAGCTGACAAAATCGTATAGGTAATCCATATACTGTAAGTCTATTTAATACCCTATCAATGGTCGGTTCGTCAAGTGGTCACGGCACCAATGTAGTTGGTCTCTTACTACGTATGTAACACTTGAGTACAAAAACCAGACAAGGTAAATTAGACTTTAATATACGGCGACTTTATTGTAAAGGTAACTCTTGGGTATTATAGTACAAGTATAACCAGCGGATATACGAGATCAGAACAGATATATAATACAGTGGGCAACCCTATAGCATAGAGTTAAGCCCGTGAGCACAGGGTGGTCATGTCACGACAGTCCCAAACCTGACTGACTTCCAATGGGGAAGCAGCCGTCTTATATACAGCGCTGCGTAGCCACGTGACCGTACTAGCAGCGCCACCTGTTAGGTTTAGTTATGTAAAAATGATTATGTAACAACTACCGACGGTAACCGAAGGTGGTACCGGTACACTACCGTATAGATAACCGAACTAGAGGAGTCGGTGTATGTAACGAACCGACGACACTAGTTAGATGAATAAAACAGTTATTAAACACAATAGAACCGTGTTGTCTCACATCATACAACATACAATAGATATACAACAATAACAGTTTAGACTTTATAGTCAACCCGTTACAGTATTTAGGAAAAAGCTGCGGCAAAGACGAATGATCCCTTCAGGAGTCCTGGGAAGGGCATTATTACCCTGACAAGTATAGTTTTCAAAAACACACAAAAAGAGAGAAAGTCACAGAGTAACTGAAATATGCTTATATACTCTCCTCAACCTAGAGGAGTAATGGGTTTCACAAAGTCTAAGTAAATACACGTTAATTATGTAGCTTGGGTGTGATCTCTTAAATACTAGAGGTGGGGTGCTGCCAGTCGCATGCATAAATACCTGTTCCCTTATACTTGTATTGTCCTATAAGGAATATATCGGTGTCGATGAATTCTTGCTACTGGGAACTTATGTTGCTAAAGGTAAACCATTTATTCTGGCACCAAATTGATGGGCAAACTTTCACACTCTGTATGCATGTTTTTATATTAGACATTAATTATATATCTATTATTGTATTTATTGTATGATAATATTAACCCTCAAACAACTCTCAGAGTACCACGTTATCTCCCAAGGTGTCCAGGCCTCAGATTGGCCAAGGTCCCAGGACAAGGTGAAGGTCAGGTCACCCCAAGGTACCAGACTTGCATGAGTCCCCACACTTGGGAATTCATTTCTACACTGCCAGCTAGAAAACGCTGTTACATGTATTATACGCTGAATATTATTCAAATTATTTTATGCAGTCACTGTAGTATTCAGCTTGGTCAATTGTCTCAATGGTATTAAGGGTATATTAAATTATTAGAATAGTTACCAGAAAAGGGACACCAAGGGCCTCATCTAAAGCTGACAGTTGATGCACCCCCAGGCCAATGTCCAAGAGGTGAGGCAGTGCATTTCTGGGAAAGCTTTTATCTTTAATATCTATTATCTTTAACCATTGAAGCTATTACCGGTATCTTTAATATTTATTATCTTTAACCATTGAACCTGTTCACGTCAAAGACAACTCATTCATCAAGAAAGATGAGGTGATTACTTCAACCCTTTACGGGCCGCAGAGTGCTTTATCCTTTGTCGGCATAATTAATGCATGAATTTAGCCCTGTGGAGTATGTACCCGTTAGGGCTGCATTCGTGCATCATGTCGACCCTTCAGGAATAAACCTGCACTGTACGTAGAGTCAGCATGATGTTTTCAGCAACCCTGGTGAGCTACTTATCAGGGCTACATTCATGTATCATAGATATAAAGGGCACAATGCGTCAAAGCAGTATGCGGTCCTTAAATGGTTAATCACTAACTCCCAGAGAGTGGGACCCAATACACTCCGGACAAGGCCCCCACCAATCATACCGACACACCCCTGCTAAACAACATCTTGAGAGGAACTCGAGAAGTCCTCTTTTCATGACCTGTGATCTCTCTGAGAAAGGTGCATAGCCTGGAAAAACGCGAACAGCCTTTCCCTAGAGGTGCGTGAGGTTTTCTTTATGTCATATTCGTGGCGATTGTTTGTTTCTGCATGGGTGAAACTGGAGAAATCCAAGTCTCCATTCAATGAGTATAACTCTAGGTAGACACGATATTTCTTTTCAAATCAAGGATTGGTGAGTTACTCATGCCCATGATATACATTAATGCGGCCTTGGCGAGTTACTCACCAGGGCTGCATCATCAGTGGCGTAGGACAAGGGAGGGGGGGGGGCAGGGGGCTCGGGCCCCCTCAATCACTGAGAAGGGGGGCCTGAATATGTTTGCCCCCCCCCCCCCAATTTATCTTGTCAAGACCGTAATAAAATTCACACAATTTCCAATCGTTACCTCTCCCACATAGGGAAATGTGAGGACAGAGGGGCCTGTGGGGTGTTTCACAAGGGGGGTATACAATTAATTGTAGAATAAGTGTTTCTATAGTAGAAGTTAGTTGTATACAATTAATAAGACTGACATTAGGTTTTATCAATTGTATACTGGTTATAAAAGTGTTTCACAAAGGTCTACAACCAAGATCTTAAGTCAGGGTCTTTGGCCTACAATCGAGATACAACTAATGTATAAGTGTTTCACAATGCATATTAGCGTGTACCCCATACCATACCATGTTCACTGTTACAACTAATCGATTGTAGCTTAGGCAGTTAAGACCGACTTAAGTTAGACTTACAGGGTGAAAGTGTTTCACAACATCCAATATTATCTTCAGTTGTAAGTCGGGATAAGACCGAACATAATATTGCTGCTTTAGAAACACCAACATAAAACTGACATTGGTTAATATCAACTTGGTTGTAGAATACATGTACAATTGAGGGTATTTTATTTCGGCTTGTGAAACACCCCACTGGGCCCCCAATCAGAACTAAAAGGGGCTCAAATATTTCTTTTCTATACTATACAATATACAAATGTGTATATGATATATCATTGATAAAGGCCAACATCTGAAGTTGGTTGGAGTGGCCCCCCTGCCCCCCCCCCCCAGTGAAGATTTGCTTCCTACGCCTCTGATTTTCTTGCTGCATCAATGCAACCCTGGTGAGTCTGCTCGCCAGGGTTACATTCATGCATCATGCCGCCCTTTCAAGAGTGTATCAACCCATTGGGTCTGAAGGATGATTGAATGCATCCCTGGTGAGTTACTAGCCTGGGCTGCATTCATGACGATAAAGGGCAAACGGCATTAAAGGCCGTGTCTCATGAGATTGATACAATTGAAACGTCTTTGACCGGGTGTAGTCTTTAACCAGCAATCTTCAAAAGGGTTGAAATGGGGACTATATACACAGTGATTCTTTCTTTTCTCTGTGTAGTTTCTCTCTAAGGGTGAAAGTGATCCACTGTTTGGCGCCTGTTATCTGTCTGTGTATTGTTTTGGGGTAACTATAACAACAACCATGGCGTGTCCTGGTCCTTTAAGGACGGCATAGTGCAGAAATGCATCATGCCCTTGGTCGTCATGAGACATGAATGCAGCCCTGGCGAGTAACTCGCCAGTGCTGCATCCAAGCATCATGCCGACCGTATGAGGTTGAGGCCCTCCCGAAGGCTCGGCATGATGCACCAATGTCACACCGGCAAGTTACTCGCCAGGGCTGCATTGGTACATCATGACAACAAATGTCATATTTTAGTGACATCTGTCCTTAAAGGGTTAAGGGCCGCATAGCGCTTTAATAATACACTCTGCATGGGGGTCGTCATGATGCATAGATGCAGCACTGCGGAGTCACCCACCAGGGCTGCATTCATGCATCATGCCATGGGGTTGATACTCTCCCAAATGGTCTGTATGATGCACGAATACAGCCCTGGTGAGTAACCCACCGGGGTTGCATTCATGCATCATGTCTACTATGATCATGATGCATTAAATCACGATGAGTTTTCCTATCCATTTCTATAGTGAAGGTACTCCTTTGCTCAAATGGCCGTATTATGAAACCTAGTACCTTGACATGGCAATTTCTATTGATTTTCTATTAGATAATAAATCAAACTAACATAATCCTGAGTTATGTGCAAAAGTCGATAGAACGTCAGTAATCCTGCGACAAGTAGCGAGTCCCTTTAAATCACGATTCAGCCGTTAGAGGGTTAGCCAAACACGTGTGTGTTATCCTTGTGGTCCTGGTACCCTGAAGTCAGCATGTACATACACGACCCTCCCCCCCCCCCCCACACACACACTCAGACCCTGAGCAGATTCCATCCACGCTCGGAAAACGTTGAGATAAGGCCACTTAAAAAATAAAATGGTTTCCCATCACCGCGCGCATCATAGAAATCAGGTTTTGGGGGACCTTTTTTCTTTTATTTGCTATTTTTTATGAAAAATATGATTAAAATGGTCAGATATTGGCATATTTGGTATCAAATTAGAGCTTAGGCCACTCAAAAAAATAAAATGGTTTCTCTTCACCGCGTGCATCATAAAAATCAGGTTTTGGGGAAAACTTTTTTTTTTGCCAAATTTTGATGAAAAACCTCATCAAAATGGATGAAATTGGTCATATTTGGTATCAAATTAAAGCTCATAATGCCAGCAATGCAGTGGTATAGAAATAATTTACATTTTCCCAACTTTCAAAGATCAATTAATTCTTAACCAATTAAATGTGAATTTTGGCCAAAGAAACCCATAAATTATCCCATACATTTTGGAGTGCGAGTAAAAAGAAAAAAAAAGCCTCCCTCGTCAGATTTCTCAGACCTTGGTGATGAGAAACCACTTTTTTTTGAGTGGCCTCATACTAAAAGTAATGCAGTTGGATAGATAACAAATTCCCTACTTTAAAAAGGCAACTAATTCTTAACTACTCAAATGTGAATTTTGGTCGTCAAAAACATATATAATCATATACATTTTACCCCCGCGAATTAAAAAAAAAAACGAAAAAAAAGCCTTGGTGATGAAAACCACTTTTTTTGAGTGGTCTAAAGGGTAGTTTTTCAGCCTCTATTGAACAATGTCAACTTTTTCTATTTGTTTTTTCTTTGCTGAAAAGGGGGTGTTTTGCAATGAAAAATCCGCTTCTTTGCTGAAAAAGAGGTATCTATTAAGTCTCACATTGCGGAAATTCAAAAAGGGGTATTTTGGCAATATATAAATAGCTACAAATAATACCCCGACTACACTAAGATTTTTTACACCCAAAGTTTGAGTTGTTTCTGAAAGGGGAGTCATTCCAGAGGCAAAAAAAGTTTGCATTTTTTCAAGGGAAAAGAGGAATTATTTTCAGCCTACAAACCGCGGAGGTTGTGTTTGCAAAGCCTGAACATGGATGGTGTCCCATTTGTACCGGGAGTGTAGGCACTGGGAATTCTTCTTTTTTTTAATGAAAAAGAGAGAAAGATGTACAGTCTACCCCAGTTTGTGTATAGGACCCTTGTATACCCTGGGACCTCCCACGGGCCGCGTAGTGCTTTAAGGTGCTAGGGCTTTTGTGGTCACGATGCATAAATGCAGCCCTGGCGAATAACTCGCCAGGGCTGCATCATGCCGATCCATGGGAGTGTATCAACCCAATATGGTTGGCATGAGGTTGGAATGCTGCATTGGCGAGTTACTCGCCAGGACTTCATTCATGCCTCATACCATATATATATAGAGAGACAAAGGGCTTTAAATCACTATAGTGCTATATACGGCACACAATGGGAAAATTAAGGAAATCCCCAGGGGACCCTGGCAATGTATACTTTAGTCGTTGTTCATTATGTATATCCGTGACCAGGCATATATACTAGGCCAAAAAAAAGAAGGTTTGTTTCAGGTCACCCGACCGACCCTATCTAAACAGGGCCGACCCTGCGTTTTTTTATGCAATTTTGAAGAAATTTTTATGGGGTCAATTTTAGGTTTACAAAATTTAGGGAAAAAAATTCCTCATCTTTACACTTTTTTGGGGTCAATTTTAGAGGGAAAGTAAAAAAAAAATGTAAAAAAAAAGAAGAAAATCCGACCTACCGACCCTAGAGTTTCTTCCCATGTTACCTGAAACAAAACTTTTTTTAAATTTGGCCCTAGCATATATATACATCAATTGTCATAAAAAGCAGACAAACAACTCGTGTCTATCACGTGACCAGACTAAGGACCGCCCCCTATACATCAGTCATGTAGACCTATGAGTCAGCACCCTGAGGCCACCCTCTTCAATATCTGGGGATTTTCCTGTACATTTTCGGTTTTGGTTAACTTGTTAACACTCAGTATTTCCTTACGATCATATTAAAAAGTTAGTGACTTATTAGGCCTGTGTCCACTAGCATATATCAGGCCGTTAATTTGACGTTGGTCAAAACGTGAATTTGAATACAAATATTCCACTGATAATGCATTCACACCTTAAAAAAGGCTGCGTATTTTTATCAATAGATTTTTTTTTTTGATCACAGTGGTAGTGAAGTGAGTACTGCAACGTCACACACAGATATTCAAATATTAAATGTATGCTCTGTCTCCCTGTGACTACAAAATTCTATATAACAAAAATTAAATAGCAAAATGTGGACGTCAAAAGTGGACGTCAAGAGTGGACGTTAAAATATCTAACATGTTTGATTTGTTATGCAGAAAGTGAGCGATATGCCCTTTATTCTATTATAAAACCCGGTCCATGTTTGCCCTGGGCAGTCTGGGCAGTAATTTATCACGCCTAGTGGACACAGCATACCTGCAGTCAGAGTGGAATATATCTAGGAATTATATTCCCAAATATGTACATATTACTGGACGTTAAACAAGGGAAATTGTCCACTCTCCGTGTCGTATAGTGGACACACACCTATTCAAAAGTTAGTGACTAGTAGTATAGTATGTATCGGAACGGGACTATAGTTAAGTACTGTTTATTACTCAATCGACCTGCAGCCAATCAGAGGCCTCCATTTGGTCACGTGACCCCCTCATTTGCATAATTACGTAATAGGCCACGCCCCCTCATTTGCATAATTACGTAATAGGCCACGCCCCCTTGATCACCAGCCAATCAGGGGCCACCATTTGGTCACGTGACCCCCTCATTTGCATAATAGGCCACGCCCCCTTGATCACGTGACCCCCTCATTTGCATAGTAGACTACGCCCCTTTGATCACCAGCCAATCAGTGGCTTCCATTTGGTCACGTGACTCCCTCATTTGCATAATAATGGGTCACGTGACCCCCTCATTTGCATAATAGGACCACACCCCTTTGGTCACGTGACCGGAAGCGCTCTTTATTTGGAAAATAGGCCACACCCCCTTGGTCACGTGACCTGACCCCCTCCCTCATTTGCATAATATAGACAATAGACAGACTACGCCTCCCTTTTGGTCACATGACTTGGACTAGCTAATGGGAGGCTTCTATAAGGGGGGGAGGGGAGGGGAGGGGGGGGAGGGGGGCACTTTAAGATGCATGGGGAGGGGAGGGGGGGGGAGGGGGGCACTATTTATGGGGTGGGCGGGCACTTGGGGGGGAGGGGGGGCTTTTGGGGTCTGCTCGGGAGAAAAAAAAAAAATTATCTGATCTCTAGGGAATCGCTTCCTCCCTACCCCCCTTTAGGGGGGTAGGGAGGAGGCGAGTCGGAGGTGACTGTAGAGGAGTTTTTCGGTGACTTGATGACTTTCAAACGACTGTACTGATAGTTGATGAACTTGACTTTTTGACTTGAATATTTCTTGCGACTTTGCGAAAGCGACTTTGCGGCTCGTAGCCCCTTAAATAAAGAGGTGACTTTGTAACCTCAGGGGGGAGATCCTTCTACACCACCACAGAAAAAGATCTCGGTTGATTGACTGAACGCGGCGGGTATGAGTCATCATGGGGCCCTTGACGGGTGGGTCCTCCCCATGCAGCCGTATGTCGAATTTAAGAAATGCCCGTGTCACACGTCACTAAGGGAGAAAACGTTTTTTGAAAATATTTAGAACCCGAATTTGAGCATTCTGGTACATTTTTAAGGACCCAGACACCGCAAAGCCGGGTACCATCCAAGAAAAAAAAGAAAAAAAAAAAATTTGGCGAAATGCTTAGGTTTGAAATGGTACTTTTTCTGATGCACTCTTCGAACATTTTTTTTTCCTCATGTCACTATGGTCCATGTCACATGTCGGACTCAAGAAATGCCCCATGGCCCATGTCACTTAGATGTCCGTGTCCGTGTCGTCGTATCGATTTTTAAGAAAATGACCATGTCACCATATCGAATTTAGGGGTCTAGTGACATCAGCATGTCCGGCTATCCTCCACAAATTTAGCTCTAAAATGTTTACTTTTTTTTGGGCCGATTTTTCATCATTTTAAAAAAACAATAGGCTGTTGAAATGTTTGCTGTTGTAAATAGAAACAAAAACAAAACAAAGCGCATGGTAAGATTATGTCACATTGCAGTCGCGGGTCCGCTCGTGGCTTATCCAGCCTCTTCGTGGATCCGCGACTGTCAATGTGATCATATACTAATCACCCGGCGTTTACGGTATTATATACTAAGGTATGAGACGGGTCCTACAGAAAAGGTGTCTAAAAAGCGCTGCGACCTGATTGAAATGACGTCAGCGGCGTCTGCTCGTCAGTGCCCGGCTGTAGCTTGTAGGACATGTCATTCTGCTTTTCTGGATGTTTTGAAATATTTTGATTTAACTGTTAATACCTGATAACAAGTCTCTGAAGCAGTTTTTGATCGAGTACGTCTTCTCTACGTTTTCATCGATTAGCTGCTTCAGCAAAAAAAATCGCGCGCGCGGTCTAGTCTAGATGACGGAGTCGCTAAAGCTCTGTTTAGAGAGTGGAACTTGACCTTGACTATAGACTCAGTACTAACTGAACGCCCCGCTATGTCACTCCTCACGTGGGTATATGTACAAGCTCGGGTTCTTCACTTTACGGCTTGACTAAAACTGAGACGCGTCCATGATAAACTCTAGCCTTTTTTT
This sequence comes from Harmothoe impar, assembly GCA_947462335.1. Lineage (NCBI taxonomy): Eukaryota > Metazoa > Annelida > Polychaeta > Phyllodocida > Polynoidae > Harmothoe > Harmothoe impar. The sequence goes on along the minus strand of OX381706.1, from coordinate 82,193,471 downwards.
CCTTTTCTAGGATCGAGAGAGAGATTTTAAATGGGGCGGTTATCTAAATAGCGTGGAACTAAAATCAGGCTGCGGCAGATAGTATCTCTGCGCACCTCAAGACTCAACGTAACTTTCACTCTCCAGCAGAAGTTTAGTTGTCACTAATGATGGGCGGCGACCGTCGTGCACCGGCGGATATTGGAGAGTGTTGGAGAGCTGAACCTTACAGACATATAAATCAATCGCTCTGGTGGAAATATCTCGCCATAGATTGGAACCAAATACTTATCTAATGGAATCGTTATCAGTTTTCAGTTTTCTTGCCGTACAAAATTTATTTCCAACTCTTCACGTGGTGATAGCTGAAGGTCGCTCGTCGTAGGTACGTGTGATCGGAACACCCTTTTTGGTTTTGGCGCGGGTTGACATCAGATTTGTACCGTACTGTCGCGATTAAGGGCTCTGAGGGAGCGCTTTTCAATTCGGTGAAGTTCTTGCTCAGGAGCTATATACAAGCCAGGCGCTGGCGCTTATTCAAAGTCGCGATTTTAGTGCTTGAGAAAAAACATTTGGAGGCTCTTATACTCCGGCGCTTATACAAGACCGGCGCGCTTTTCAACACTAGTTGCTTTATCGCGACCGTACGGTATGACTTCGGTGTCACAAGGTCCCAAACTCCAAATAAGGAAGTGAAACGACGTCGTCTGTCTACCTCGTGCGCGTCATAGCGTCGTCGAAAATAGTGTGACGTCAGCATCTCTCAGGCGGCTAGGAAGTCAGTTCGACAAAATGGCTCACGGAGTGAACTTCGTGGCCGTTTCTCGATCTATGATCGATGCGGCCGTGGAGAAGGAATTCGTAGCCGTGCTACAGAGAGAGGAGGCGGAGAGACAGAACTTCGTGGCCGTTTCTCGATCTATGATCGATGCGGCCGTGGAGAAGCAGTTCGTAGCCTCGCTACAGAGAGAGGAGAGACAGCGGACTGCTGCTGAAGCAGAGGGTGTGGTGGATGAGCTGATCGCGAACGTCGCTGATCAACTCATCCGCCAGTGCGTGGAGCGAGTCAAGCAGCAAGTCTGCATGGAGGAAGGACTACCGCCCGCCGTGCTGGAGGAGCTGCTGAAGGACCACCACGCGTTATGACCACGCCCTCCGCTTCAGCAGCAAGGTCCCTGCGACCCTCTCTCTCTACCAAACGGTCCTTTTAAGGACCAACCACTGATCACAAAAGTTGAAAATCAATCTCAATATAATATACGCATCAGAAAAACCCCTAATACGCTCTACACTGAAACCCTGTTGAGTAGGTAGATCGAGTTGGGCTTTTTTTTTTTTTTTTTTTTTTTTAGGAAGGGCAATCAGGTCATCGTGTGGAGATCATCAGGTGTCCTGTGTGTGTGTGTGTGTGTGTGTGTGTGTGTGTGTGTGTGTGTGTGTGTGGGTGGGCGGGTGTGTGTGTGTGTGTGTGTGTGTGTGAATTTTATACAAATACAATTATTCATTCCTTTCAGCAAGAAAATTAGCTCAATGTAATCATATGATTTGAACTGCCCTACTTATCAGGGCCTTGACGACATCTGACCGCCCCCCTTTTCAGGATCTAAATGGAAATTCACCGCCGCCGCTTTTCAGAGTCGCGCTGCAGTGGTTATCCAATACATGGCGGAGCGCCATTACCTAATTCTTTTGTATGTGAAAAAAAAACAGCACTGATAAGGAGTTTAATTAGACAGATATTGGTTCTACACTATCAAAAAATAACCCCTCAGCGCTTTAATGCTAAAGGTAGCATAGTGCTTTAATGCGCTACGCTCTTTGTCGATATGCCAGTGTATGCATGCATGCAGCCCTGGTGAGGAACTCTGAGTGCTGCATTCATGGCTTATGACGACAACGGGCACTGCACATTAAAGCGCTATGCGATTATTAAAGGGTTAGATCCAGTCTTGCTCCAGTCATCCCGAATGCTATACCCAGAGTTGGTGGTCTGGTCCAGACTGCTGTACACAGATTGTGGACGGGATGGCGGGTTGCTGCCAGACTATCCCTCTGGTACGATATGCGGCTGGCGCGGCCGAGACTGTCTTATATGATGCTGAGTCGAATTATGTATTAGATACCCTACGAGTAACTGAGAGTATGTCAAAATAATCACGGCAAACTGACTGGCGACTTCATAGGATTATAGGGCGGTTATTATTACATAACTCAGTAACCTTTGGTTATGTGTTAGATAGAGTACACTTGGACACGGTTATTCCATATACCCACTGCCCCACAGGGTCAAGACGAGGTGATTTAAATAATAAGACCCAGACGGGTAAAATAGCCAAAGTCAACAATGACCTGTTTTTTTAGCCAATATGGACAAAGAGACACGGGGTGCTGTACACAGGTTGTGGACGGGCTGGCGGGTCGCTGCCAGACTATCTCCCTGGTCCGATATGCAGCCGGCGTGGCCGAGACTGTCTTATATGATGCTGAGTCTAATTATGTATTAGATTCCCTACGAGTAACTGAGAGTGTGTCAACATAATCACGGCAAACTGACTGGCGACCTCATAGGTCAGTTATTATTACATAACTCAGTAACTTTCGGTTATGTGTTAGATAGAGTACGCTTGGACACGGTTATTCCATATACCCGCTGCCCCACAGGGTCAAGACGAGGTGATTAAATAATAAGACCCAGACGGGTAAAATAGCCAAGTCAACAATGCCCTGTTTTTTAGCCAATATGGACAAAGAGAAAGGGGGTGCTGTACACAGCTTGTGGACGGGGTGGCGAGTCGCTGCCAGACTATCCCCCTGGTCCGATATGCAGCCGGCGTGGCCGAGACTGTCTTATATGATGCTGAGTCTAATAATGTATTAGATGTCCTACGAGTAACTGAGAGTGTGTCAAAATAATCACGGCAAACTGACTGGCGGCCTCATAGGTCAGGTATTATTACATAACTCAGTAACCTTCGGTTATGTGTCAGATAGAGTACACCTGGACACGGTTATTCCATATACCCACTGCCCCACAGGGTCAAGACGAAGTGATTAAGTAATAAGATACCCAGACGGGGGGTAAAATAGCCAAGGCAACAATGTCCTGTTTTTAGCCAATATGGACAAAGAGACACAGGGGGTGCTGGGAGTTGGCGACAAGGGGCAAGACGGGCAAGACTACTTCTCAAAATAGACAATGCCAATGGCCAAGACCTAGTTCTTAAATTCGACAAAGCCCATTGGTATCTCTTATATTCGACAAGTGACACATGTGCCCCGTCTGTGGTCCTAATATAGATTTTCTAAAAAAAAAAAATAAAAAAAAAAAAGTAAATTTTCTGCACCGTGTGACAACGACCGATCAGCTACATAGCAGAGATTTCCCCAACCTATTTTTGGTTATTTTTCTATTCAGTTTTTGATCAGCGCACTATATTATCGTGGTTTTTTTTAAAAAATTTTTTAATCATAAATAATATGTAGACTTGGAAAAAAAAAGAAAAAAAAGAGAGCTGACACGCAAACTCCTACTCACATGTCGCTGTTTTGTCACTAAACTCAAAGACCCACCCACCCCGTAGGAAGGGGAGACGCTTGTGAACGTTCCCTTAGGCCTCTATTCTTTATTTTATTGTGTGGCCCCTAAAGAGGGGCCAACCAACTGACACTGTCAGTTGGTTAGATGCTGCACAACATGGGCGTAATTAATTACGCCTAGTGTTAAGCAGCATGGATCACTGTGGTTTGACAGACTGACCTCAAAGGGCCCCCGTTGGATGGGGGCCCTTGTGGCACAACGAGTCAAAACGAGTTGATCCGTTTTTCAGATTGCCGACTCGGCGAGAGTTTCTGACTATGTATCTTTTATAAAGCCTTAGATATGGTGTGGTATTTTTCATCTCGCTATAGTTTAGTTGGTATTCAAAGAAACTGCCTCATTTCTATCAGAAATACACAATATTGAATTGTTTTTTATATTTTAATATATTCAGAAGCGCACTTTGTTGCCTATTTAGCTCATTATGCGTTGAAATGTTCGCGGGCATCGTAGGAATGTACAAAACCCCTATTGTGGCGCCATCTGACGAAAGAGCGGGGAACTATACGTGACCTGAACCCCGCCCTCAGCGTGTTCGTTATTCGCATCTTTGACAGCGACTAAGAGACGCTCAAACTGTCTCTTATTTAGTTTGAACTTATCACAAATTTGTCTTTGATAGGTCGTAGATTGACTTCTGACTTTTTTTCTTTTTTAGTTAGAATAAAAAACAAGTGACGCCGACACAGACCTGCGCATTAACGCGCTCCACCGTCTTCAGAGGGTTGAGTCTATAGTACAGTAGATTCTACTGTGTACTTACACTAACAGTGCTACATATACATACCTGAGTCATAAGTGAGGCGTTTTTGTTGTTTTTTTTAGGAGAAAAAAAGTGATCTACTCACCAAACCGCTATTAGTAGGTAACCTGTATGACCCATACCGCAAACATCTGCCTCGTGACTGATAGTGTACCGGTGGTGAAGTGCTGTTGCAAGAACAATTGAGGCTCTTTATATAGCTGAGAGAGCGAATGGTCTAATCTTGTTTTCACCTTGAGCCCCACCCTATTCCAGAGAGGGTATCAAAAATCACATGTACACGTATATGGGCTTATAGCTGGTGAATAGATAAGGCGGGGCAACTGTGTATACTAACACTACAGGGGGCGTTTTAACGACAGGTGTGACGCGCCAGCCCGTGGAGGGAGCTTTTGTTTTCACCTAGAGAGTGTATACAAAGCCTACAGGGGGTGATTAACGACAGGTGTGACGCGCCAGCCGGTGGCCGGATCACCGCATCTTCTAAGCTTTGTTTTCACCTAGAGAGGGGATCGAGAGTGTATACAAAAAACAAAAAAAAACCTACAGGGGGTGTTTAACGCGGCCGGCTGCCTACATGCTATGGTCTAAGCCTGTTTTCAGCTAGAGAGGGACCTAAATCACCTAAGCCTTTTCCACCCTTAAATCGATCTGATAATTACCATAAAGAGGAGTAATGCGCGTTACATGTATATGGGCTTATAGCTGGGTAAGAGATTAAGATGCTAGTCAACTGTGTATGCAAAAAAAAACTACAGGGGGTGTCTAAAGTCGATTGTCATGTGCCAGCGGGCGGACGGAAGTCTGCCACTCTAGCTGTGACTACAAGCGCGTGCGTGTGGTAGACAGCTTAAATCAAACACAAGTTAAGCTCCTTATAGCTTCCTACTGACTGCGGATTCGAGTGCTTGAAAGATGGTCTTTTGTTTTTTTCATCTATTTCCTCGGGGGGTCGAACAGGATTAAAGATGTAACGAACCCGCACCTACACAGGTAGACAGCTGGTCGCCTTCCTAGTGAGAGTTTTCCTCTTGAGTTAAGAAGCTTATCTCGGAGCCTAGTACATAAGCGAGAGTGAAACATGAGTCCCACACACTTCTTCTACCACCTTCAGCATGGCGTCATCAGGAATCACTCTACGTTCTACCGAATGTGAGCAATCCCAACACTACTACAGAGCCGCGACAACACCACACGAGGAGACGTCCATGTTTACTGATGAGTTAACAAGTAGCAAGGTGGAGGTTGGTTTTTATCAAGATTCGTACGGGTGGCTGGAAAGTGTGATGGCTACTTCTGCAGCTATTGCTGCTGCTCGTGCAAAACGTGAAGCTCGTATCGCTGTTCGTGCTACACATGCTGCATACGAAGTTGCCAATGCTGCTAACAACGCTGCTGTTACTCTCGCCGCTGCTGCTCGTGCTGCTAATGTTTTTGCTACTGTTTCCGCTCTTGCTACCGATGCTGCTGCTACTGATGCTGCAACGTCTGCTAAAAGTGTCGCTGTTGCGGCTGCTGCTAGGGCTAATGCTATAAATGCTTGTACAGCTGCTAAAAAAATAGCCTGTTTTGCTTATGCTAGTCGCAGTGTCGCTGTTACGGCTATGGCTGATGCACATGATGCTAAGTTACGGGCTTTTGCTTTTGCTGAAGATGCTGTTGATGCTGAAGATGTTGCTGCTGCTGCTGCTACTGCTGCTGAAGATGCTACTGCTGCTGCCGCTGCTGCTGCTGAAGATGCTGCTGCTGCTGCGGCTGCTGCTCTAGACACCTATGACGCTGCTGCTCTAGACACCTATGACGCTGCTGCTGCTGCTGAAGATGCTGCTGCCGCTGCTGCTACTGCTGCTGCTGAAGATGCTGCTGCCGCTGCTCTAGACACCTATGACGCGGCTGCTGCTGCTTTTGCTGAAGATGCTGTTGATGCTGCTACTGCTGCTGCCGCTGCTGCTGCTGAAGATGCTACTGCTGCTACTGCTGCTGCCGCTGCTGCTACTGCTGCTGCTGAAGATGCTGCTGCCGCTGCTCTAGACACCTATGACGCTGCTGCTACTGCAGCTGCTGCTCTAGACACCTATGACGCTGCTGCTGCTGCTGAAGATGCTGCTGCTGCTGCTGCACTAGTCATCTATGACGTGGCTGCTGCTCTAGACACTTATGACGCGGCTGCTGCTGCTGCTGCTGCTGAAGATGCTGCTGCTGCTGCTGCTCTAGACACCTATGACTGAAAACTTAGTAAGCGTTATTTACAAACACTACTGCTACCTATGACTAAACTTAGTAGGTGTTATTTACAAACAAGAGAGCCACGTGGTGTTGTTTACAAACAAAGAGAGCCACGTGGTGTTGTTTACAAACAAAGATAGCCACGTGTAGTTGTTGTGGCCTATCATGCCAATGAAGGGGTCACGTGATCAAGGGGGCGCGGCCTATTATGCAAATGAGGGGGTCACGTGACCAAATGGCGACCTCTGATTGGCTGGTGATCAAAGGGGCGTAGTCTACTATGCAAATGAGGGGGTCACGTGATCAAGGGGGCGTGGCCTATTATGCAAATGAGGGGGTCACGTGACCAAATGGCGGCCCCTGATTGGCTGGTGATCAAGGGGGCGTGGCCTATTACGTAATTATGCAAATGAGGGGGCGTGGCCTATTACGTAATTATGCAAATGAGGGGGTCACGTGACCAAATGGAGGCCTCTGATTGGCTGCAGGTCGATTGAGTAATAAACAGTAGTTAACTATAGTCCCGTTCCGATACATACTATACTACTGTGACTTATTGTACAAATTCAATTGTCGCACCGTTTATAACTGTAATTGATGTATTTACAAGATTGGCGAATAAGAACTATCTATTGTAATATGACTGTTATGTCCCAATAGGCCCGTGTCCACTAGGATATATATCACATTTTTTGTCGTCGAAAGAAACGTTTTGAAGCTGACAAACCTGTTTTGGCGCTGATAAAACAGCTTTGTCGGCGCCAAAATGTGTTTTTCAGCGACAAAACTGTGTTAAATATTCTAGTGGACACAGGCTTAATGAAAGTATTTGGAACTGAAAAATGGGTGCGCAAAATGCACTGGAATGCCCATGTAAAATTATCAAAATTTGGTTATGTCATAATTGTTTGATCATGGAGATATGATCACCTTGTGGTCTGCAGACTTTGAGTTGAGTCTGAGTTTGAGTTTGAGTTTCTATTTGGCAAGAATTACATTTATAAGTAAAGTCTTTAAAGATATGCCAGGTTTAATCACTTTCAGATATCAATAGACGAGGAAAGAGATACAAGGCCCTTCTTACCGCCTGCAAATAGAAGGAGAGATATTGGCAACAAAGCCAGAAAGAAAATGCCATTCGACTTCAATGTCATTTGAAGCACATGGATCAAATGAAAAACTGCCCCATGGCGTATGATTTACTATGCCAATAAAGAATTCAAAACGCGACAAAGCATTACACGCAGAAATTAAGACAAATTCAGTTTTATATATTAGGGAGACGATCAGATCAGAAATATATTGTTAGGGTTCGTTTACCGGTATATTTACAAGGCACCATAGGTCTATACAGTTTTAGAAGGTAAACACACGTTGGATATGAGTTCGGAGACACGAAATCCGAACCTAAATCGGGACCTAAATCGTATGTATATCCTTTGCAATTCTATTTGCCACTTGAGCATGGAATATTTAAAAACATAAACATCTTATGTGACTGACTTTGCCTTACTCTTGCTTGTTATTGTGTGGCGATTTTGATAGATTTCCAGTCGAGGTACTTGACAGAATTGTTGCTAGGTATGTTATGTACTAATATTGAGTGACTTGAAACAGCGCATGTTTTAGCATGTATGTTGGGATTAATATGTCTGCGGTGTGTGTCACTTGAATAGACGGAGTGTCAGTAGACTCAAGTCATGCTTGTACCGTGTACAGTGTCTATGTAAAACCTGGGCCAAATAAGGATACATTCTCTGATTGCAGTGTTCATATTGTTATTATTTTCTGTATTTTGGGTATGTCCATTGTATTATTGTGTGTATAATATTGGCTCTTTTTGAGAGACACAAATGAACTTTGTGGAAATGTAGTCAATAAAAAATTACCAAACTCTCAAACTCAAACTTATGGTTTATAATCCCTTGGTTTGAGTCAGACTTATGTGAATAGCACTGATTTATACACTATCACAGTAATTCAAGTTGACAATTAATTGTAATATAGGGCCCCAGACGGGTAAAACCGACAAGGCGACAAGACCCTGTTTTAAGCCTTATGGAATCATGGACCTGTACAATAGGTATCTTGTACAATTCCATGATGGAATATTTAAAAACATAAACATCTTATGTGACTGACTTTGCCTTACTCTTGGTTGTTATTGTGTGGCGATTTTGATAAATTTCCAGTCGAATTTATCAATACCGGTACACAATTTTAGTGCGAGAAAAACACAAAAATATTTATAAACAGCTATCAAAAGCTATGACAGGGTCTACAGAATACCTCCCTGCCTATGGTTTATAATCCCTTGGTTTGAGTCAGACTTATGTGAATAGCACTGATTTATATTGACAAAATCGCGTAGCGGAGCTCCAGCTCTGGTTTAAATGGAGTAACCAGTTTTTTTACAAAAGAAAAAGGGCTGGCAAAATTCCACAAGGTCAATGCGTGGAGAATAATGCACCACTACCTCGGGGTTCCCCTCAGACGCCCAGAATTTTTTTGGCTGCAGCCGAAGTGTTACAACCGGCGCATGCAGAAGTGGGCAATGGGCTCTTTATTCTATGCCGTCTGCAGTTTGGGTAGGAATTTATCGACCCCAATTGCATGGACACACTATCACAGTAATTCAAGTTGACAATTAATTGTAAATATGTTCCCAAATACACACAATATGCTGGAATAGGTGAAATCGTTTACTTCCTTTGTCGCAATGTGAACACAAGCTAGCTAATGAAAACCATAACCCGGCAATAGGCCTGTGTCCACTAGGATGTATTAGGCTGTTTGTCGGCGCCTGAAATGTGAATTTGAAAAAAAAATCACGTTTTTGACGCCGCCACCAGATTAATAAATTTTAGTGGACACAAGCCTATTTGCAAACAACCGTAACGTCAATGATAGTGGAATTTATATCATATAAAGAGGAAGAGATATGTGCCAAACAGTGTTTTTCCCATGTTGAATGTAAGTTTAAAACAATTAGGTTAGAAGTGTGAGGTCATGTAACGGAATTTTGAGCGGGACAATGATTATATTTGCATGAGCCTTCTCATATGTATGTGTAAATGTACAGCACCGGCGAGTTACTCATGCCTATGCTATACATATAAGGGTATGCACCGATGCTGCTCCGGCGAGTTATTCGCCAGTGCTGCCTTTGTGCATCCCGAGAACAAACGTGTAACTCAGTATATTTACCATGCAGAGCATTTACATTTTATTTTTGCGATTTATCTTATTGTGCATCAGTACAGGTTTCCTATACATCATTTAAACGATAATTCCATGTAAAAGGGGTGCCCGCCCCAGTCGTTCTCCAACACACACACACACACACACACACACACACACACACACACACACACACACACACTTGTAAGGGAAGGATATACCGTTGAGGCATACAGATTTATGAAAACAACTACACTCAATTATTTAATACGCAGCAGTGATTGGGTCTCTGTCAGTTCTATAATGGCTAGTGTATTATTAGCTTATGTATCATATCATTAGCGGATCCGGGGGGGGGGGGGGCGCCCCCCCCCCCCCCCCCCCCAAAAAAAAAAAAAAGAGAAAGGAGAAGAAAAGAGGGAAAGAGATAAAGAGTGGAGTATGATTCATAAAGCTTAACTGGGGACCTCTGATCTTGATGGGCGAAGGGAGGGAGCTGGGTCTTGAAAAATTGTGTCCTAAAATGTGTGAGAATGCACCATTTCAAGTCTAGATAAATAACATTTTCTTGGGGGGCTAGCCCCCAAACCCCCCTAGTATACCTAATACGCTTCGCTCAAGGCAAACACTCCGGGCTGGCCAGGTTAGCCCCCCCCCCTCTAGACAATCCTGGATCCGCCACTGTCTGTATATTTATAACCCTATATCTCCCAGCAATTTATAATAGGGCCTATGGCTGTACAAGCTCTCTCTATGTATATATTCCCCAGGAAGGTGTCTTAGATTGTTTTCACCGGAATGTGTGGTTATGGGACTTAAATCTGACCTATATAGATGTGTTGCGATTTCTAGAAATATAACCCCATTCCTGTGTAAATTCTGCAAAAAGCATACCCATATTTGTGCAAGGCCTCTATGCATGGATCCTGATACCACATCCCAATGGGACTGTAAAGGGCTAAGTATACATTTTGATATTTCTGATTAAAGAATTATACCATATACTGTAATTCAAAGGGGAAAAGGAAGAGTTAAGCAGTTAAGCTTGTGAGTAAGTCCTAGATACCACACCCATATAGGAATAATGGAGGTTATACCTAAAAAGCATACCCATATAGGTGTACACCACTCCACTCCCTTGGGGCTGAAAAAGACCCATATCACTCCAAATTATGACCAGTCCTCCAGGTATGGTTGGAGCTGAGACACCTCCCCGGGATATATTCCCAATACACACAATATACACAGGGATGGTATTTCTGTACCTTCTCATACTAAAAAAGGTATCTGCATGAACCTTGCTATTTGTCGTCATTGAAAAAAAACTGCAGAGGTTCAAAAACATAAATATATATTACGGAATGACAACAACGTCTTTTAGATGAATAAGAAGTAGGCCTATAGTAGATCTTTAGTGCGGCGCAGATGCTACAAAATGCTGACAACGCCAAATAAAAAAAAAAGGTGTGTTTCAGGTTACCCGACCCTATCTAGCAAAACAGGGCCGACCCTAGAAATTTTTATGCAATTTTGAATTTTTTTTACATTTTGGGTCATTTTGGGGCTATTTAAGGGTCGATCTGATAGTTTACGAGTCGAGGCGGTCATTGGCGAGTCAGCATTGTAGTTAGTGAGTCGATTTTTGGCTACTTTTCAGGTTAAAGTAAAAAAATAAAAAAAAAAATAAAAAATCCAACATACCAACCCTAGATTTTCAGACCATGTAGCCTTAAACACACCTTTTTTTTTGGCCCAGTGAGGAAACCGATATAAAAGAGAAATCCCATCATGTTAAGTTGGTAACCTCCCCATACTGTTATTGTAACCCACCCCGTTTATAGATCTATAGCCTACTCCTAGACTAGCTGCATCAACAACAACTCCATTTTATCAGTCACGTGACCCCTGTCTGTGTATACATGGGCCATTCAAAAAATTAACTGGTTTCTCATCACAGCACGCATCATGAAAATCGTGATTTGAGAAAACTTTTTTTTACATTTTTGATGAAAAATATGATTATTTTGAAGTTGGAAAAATATTGGCAAATTTGGTATAATATTAAAGCTTATGCTGTCAGTTATAAATGCAGTCAGCTGGGAATAACTTGCATCATAACAATGTTTGCCAACCACTAAACTCCGAATTGTTAGAATGTGAAAATTGTTTGAGAAAAGTCTGAATTTCCATATATATTTAGGCCCCAAGTGAAATTTTTTTTTTTTTTAAAACACATGCCCTCGTCATTCACGCTCAGAAGTTAGTGTAGCTGCACAGTATGATATACACTGTAGATTTACAATGTAAACTATGATGTTAGTGTGCATGGACAGTAGAATATACTGTTGTTTTACAGTACAAAAGAAGGTAATTTTGTTTCCACTTTTTCCAGTGTATATTTCACTATTTGGTAATGAGAAACAACTTTTTATTTGGAGATTTCGAGTGGCCTATACTTGATAACGATTCAAGAATGAGGAGCGGCGGGAGAGATAATACACAGGATCGGAAAACGCGGTGTGCGGCGGCCGGCGTCCGTGTAGCGTCCGTGCGGGAGGCCGGGAGGTGTGGGGGCCGGGCCGGGCAGGCAGGTTTCCCGATCCCCTCTTCCACGCTCCCACCAGGGGAATCCACTTCATTATTTTTTACATTTTGTCTCTCTTTATTCCCCTCACCCGTGAGGATAAGTATGTACTTCGATCGTTCAATGTGACCTTCGTGCACGTCAGCCTGTGGGAATGTATGTACTTTTTTTACACGGCATTTTTATTTTTCTCCTAAATAAATTACTATGGAGAAGGCCCCCCCTCTCCTCCTCCCCGGGCTTTTCCCAAACGCCGCCCTTCCCATCCTTACACACACCCTCCCTCCGGATAATTTGAATTTGTGAAAATGTCTATAGGCGAAATTTTTCGCTATTGTATAAAAATGCATAAGTGGGTACATGTGTAGAAAAGCTGGTGTACTAATTTAGGTAAATATGGGAAGTTGCGATTGTCTTGAGGATACACTATTTGAATAAGGCCTGTGGTATTTATTCCACCGTCACCAAGGCCCTTACCTCCGGCATTGCATTATAGACAGGCGCTTATTTGAGGTGTTTATTTGAGGTGCTTATTTGAGGTGCTTATTTGAGGTGCTTATTTGAGGTGCTTATTTAAGGTGTTGACAATACAAAGTGTTTAGCAACCTTAAAGAAAGCTTGGTCATAACTCGAATGAGACAAAACTGACCTTTATAGTGACTCTTATGACTCTGAAATATAATCTAATTATTATCCAACCCTCTTCTTTACATGAGGTGACTTTGGCATGGAAATGAAAAAGATCCAGTGTTGTATTATCATCTTTTATGCAAATAAAAATCATCAACAACAATAACATTCCCTAGGCCTCACACTCAAAAAATAAACTTGTCTCCACACTCTTTATAGTGACTGTTATAAAATAAACGAGTCAAAAACTCGTATAAGTGACAGGGAAGCAGGTCTTTTAGCTGGAGATAGAAGACCCACTTGGCATGTGTGCCAGCCCAAAACCTGACATTTGCCAGCTCCAGATTCTATTTGTGGGATGGTAACCTGATAGGTTAGACAACTTTTGACTTGTTTATTTTACGATAGTCACTTCAACGAGTCTGGAGACATGTTTACTTTTTCAGTGTAAACGATGAATTGCAAGCCCCCTCTATACCCCTGCACTTAAAATAAACCTGGCGCTCTTTTGAGACCAGAGCTATACCACGACAGTATGACGAAAGCGCCTTTCCCCTAAGGGAGTGGTCATTTTTTAACAACAGGGGGGGGGTCGGTGGATTTCCGCACGAGGGGGTCAGAATTTATTTGGTCCCCCCGCTAGAGGGGTCGAAATTTTTTCAGTCCCCCCCTCCAGGCAGGTTGAAATTGAGCGCGGTCGACCCCTTTGAGCTATAGTAACGCGCAAGCTTTTCCGCTAAAATGGGGTGTAATTTTTTTGGTCCCCCCCTCAGAAGGGGTCCAAATTTTTTTGGTCCCCCCCCTTCAAGGGGTCCAAATTTTTTTGGCCCCCCCCCCAAATCCACCAACCCCCCCTGTTGTTAAAAAATGACCACTCCCTAATGCTTAATGCCCCCCCCCCCCCCCACCCGTTGGGACTAGAGGATGAACGAATTCTCACGAGTTTTCAAGTCAAGTAAACTCCGAGCTAAAATGCACAATTCTAATTGGGAACGGAAACGTTCACAAATGACATCGCTGGGTTGTCAAGGGTTGTTTATTATTATTTTTTTTTTTTTGTTTTTAAATTTGGCGAACTTTCAATGGATAGCATTATCAGCCAAAATGAACTTTAATTCGCCATTGGCGATTTGGCGAGTGGCTAGCACAATCCCAGCCTCCCTGGCGGGAGCAGAGATTTGGTTAGATAAATAAGGATTGACACCACATTAATTAGATGAGATAAGAATTATGTTAGAGAAGCCGCATGGTTTGCCAGTGCTTTAAACAATCTCAGTACATCCCATATCAAGACGGTTTATTACTAATTCTGATATAGAATTTCTATTTGTGGCAGGTACATGATCCAATAGCGTCTAGAAGCTTGTGCTATTTCTACTAGTGGCCTCAGGCAGTGTAGCTAATTACTAGGTCTGTCCCCGATGGACCACTCCCTAAATTACAAAGGGGATTACGTCAATATGAATTACACCCTGACCCTCTGTGGTCATCACGTCAACGCGTCAGGAGACAGAACCCCCAGTTTCCCCCGACACACATGTATAGGTGGACACGGGGATACATTGACGATGTCCTACATGGATACCTGTCACCTGAGTGATGCCCCAGGTATGGTAGGTATGGCAGGACTCAGCAGGTAAGGAGGGGGGGGGGGAGGTAGATGGGGGGGGGGGGGGTGAATGTAGGGGCACCGTAATTGATACAATTGGGCTCTTGGGGCCATAGGCCCCAGGAATTTTTTAAAATTTGACTAGGGTAGATTCACCATAGGTCAACCCTTCCCGTCACTGTTTTTCATGACCATCAGGAGAAGTGTAATTGTGTGATGTAGAATCATTATGATATCATACCTGCTGTATCTGATGAAAAACATTGGTTCAGGGGTTCGGACAAACCATATTTGATAAACCTATATATAATATTATGTATACATTTCTGGCCTTATATTACAGAATTTAATACAGCCTATTTTCACTCAATGTCGACCAAAGCTTACCTAGAGTTGACCAAATTTATATTCAATTAAACAGTAGGAAGTACTTTGAAGTTATATCCAGACAAATTGGAACTACTTAGACAGGTTTTAGCAGAATCATGCTGAGTTGTTATTTTGCATTTGATAATGTATTTTCTTGATGTTGGGACATTATATAAAGTAGGTATATTATGTAGGATTCCTTGTAGAATCAGCATGAGTATAGGGTACCAGCTAATGCCTTGTAGAACAAGGTCGTCTCATGGTGAAATTATGGTCGACTTATGGTGAATTTAGTGAGTTTAGATGGGTAACCTCTCAAGTGTATGCAAATGAATATCTCCATAAAGACTGCTTTGATTCATGTTCATTAGATAAGCCTTCATTCATTTCACTCATTATATAATGGATTTAATTAGGCCCATTGAGACAATTAAGCATGGAAGACAGATATTAATGGAGAATTATTGATCTCTCTCATCTCAAAACAGGTCATACAGTCTCAGTTCTTGACATGATATGTATACGAAAACAAATAAATATTTAAAATATAATGGTTTTATATGAAACAATAACACTTCAAATTACGTGCCAACAACTTTCTCATACCCTATATAGTATAGATACTTGGCAATATGGTGCAGTAGGTGGTCGACTCATGGTGGTACACTGAAAAACTCTGGACAGCTCTGGAGTCTGTAAGGTCGTCTTACAGGACGACCCTAGGGTCTTCTAAGTGAACAGCATAGAATCAACTAGCTTCAACTTGTCAAATTAACAACCTGCCAGGTTACCATCCCACAAGACAACCCTAGACTTGTCAAGGTTGTCAAACTAAGATAGTTGATGCAGGCCTAGATTAGCCACAGCTGGGGGCTCATCATTGCATAATGGTGGTAGGTCTAAGGTTTCAAATGTATGAGTTTGGTCTGGTTCCAGATGACAAGATTATTTTATCAATTTGTTTATATACATAACCACATATAGAAGTGATATTTAATACACTAATGCCACCAAGGATTCACATAGTGTATCACCAAGTCTTGACTGAGAATAGGTTACTCTCCAGCAATGGACTGTAGGCTTGTGTGTATATAATACCAATATAAGGTGCATGCACCTACTTGTGCCCTGGTGAAAGACACAAAAGAGGTGTCTTCCTTCTACACATGTGCTCTATTTCTTAAATGTTGTCAAAAGTATGCATTCTTTACATTATCTTACTTTTTCCCTAGATACTTCACATAATCCTCCATATTAACATATATGTATTGTAATACTCAGTATTATATCAACATAGGAATTAATCAATTTGTTCCCAAGGGTACATATTTATGCTAGGTTATGGCCACCTGCAGGGAGAATGGTGAATCACTTCTAGACAAGTTTAGGGCTGGCATATGCCAGGTTGCTCTAGATGGGTCTTCTTACTGAAGAGTTTTGCTTGCCAGCCCCTCTCCTTGTCAAATTGACAAGGCACTGCCAGGTTTGCCGACTCTGGATTTTTTCTGTGTAGGTCGGACATAGGTGAGCTTACCCTACCCACAAGGACGGAATTTGAAGAAATAGTTGGGTAGCATACTTTACACTAAATGAGATTTTCTTTTATTCATGTCACTAAGCCCCATGTCACATGTCGATTTTAAGAAATGGCCATGTCACATGTCACTTAAATGGCCATGTCACATGTCGATTTTAAGAAATTGCCATGTCGCCATGTCGGTTTTAAGAAAAAGCCATGTCGCCATGTTGATTTTAGGACATTTTAGGGGTCGATACCCATTCAGGTATGTGGCTCCAGATGGGTCAAAAGCGACCTGGCGACCTGGGCTGTTTTCCAGGCGACCTGGGTTAAGCTAAAAATGGTCTAAAAAAGCGACGTTGGGCCCTTAATAGCTCTTAATTTCGACGACTTTCCGACCTGAGGGGGGGGGGGGGGCCTCTGCACCCCAAGGTATGGAAGGACTCGGCAGGTGAGGACGTCGCCATCAGTTTGTTTATATCACACACAGAAGTAGGTGCACTTTGTAGTCTGGTATTCGGGGAAATATTTCAGCAAAAATCACTCACCTTGAGATTAAAGATGGCGGCGCTGTGGCGTCTGTGGGTGACAGTGACGCCCCCTAGCGAGGCGCGGCGGTACTATCCTGTACCACGGCCGCCGCCACCATGGGAGAACTCCAAGGAAGAAGACTGAGATTCATATTCTAAATTTGATCTCTCAATCTTTGTTTAAGATATTAAACTCCGGCATACCCCTGTACCCTTATGGACATCGAGCCTCCGACTGTCGGGTACCAAGTAATCACGCACTCCTGCTCGATTCAAGCCGTTTTAGTTTCGTTTTTCACCCATTCACAGAATTAAGTATTTACAAAAACAGTCACCATTGTCCACTCGCGCGGCTATCTAAACGATAAACTAGATAGATGGATTGGGATATAATGAAAGTATACCTAGTACATATGGTTGGATGTAAAGTTGTTGTTTTTGTGGTAATGGAGATTTGTATAGGGGAAGGGGGCCTATAGTGAAACAAAGGGGCAGAATCTCGGCTCCTCCACCCAGCCAGCCAAGATAGTTGACAAGGCCAATACATTTTCAGATGATAGTATTCATTAGAGTTAAAATCAATAGCTACTAAATGATTTTTTAACAAAGAAAAAAGAAAAAACAAGTATCCTTTTATATATGTTTACAGCTAGTTTCACACAGCTAGTATCAAATAACGATTATACACAATGTATTAACAATTGTAAACAAACTGAAATTGATGTTTCACCATGATATTCTTTATGCCTTGAATATGAGTGTACCCAAATATAACACCATTGTGTTTCTCTTCTATATTGCTCATCAGTTTGTGGCCATATTTTCGTCATTATTGTAAGAGGTTGTCTTAGCTAATATTTAGGTAGACCGTAGACATGAAAAAGCAGGTAACAATGTTAAAACTCAACTCACTCAAAAATTAAACCGAGACACCGAGAAAATACATATGAAGTTGTTGACCCGTTGGGGTCCAAATAGGGTCTGTGGAGACGGACACACACAGGTGTGGGAGTAGAGGTTCCCCCTAGTGACTGTTGGGCGAACCTTAGCTAAGGTCTGTCACCAACAATATATAATCATATTCACAGGGGCGGGAATATGACACACGATAAGGGTGAAATTGACGTTATATCAGGGAAAAGGGAAGGAATTCTGTGAGAAGGTCAGTATTATGATATAAACTGTCTATAAGGGGGACACCCTTTCTGATATTACTTGTTCATTTATTTTGGATCAAATTTGATTTGCAGAATTTCGGATAAATATTTACGGTACTTTTCAACGTTTAACATCAAAATCTTTTTCAAACAGCCTAGAATTAATCATTTCTCAAATACCCATCGGTAATGCCTTTAGATCGTTGCATCATCGTAGAGTAGAATAAGAAGGAACTTGAGTTATGTTCATTTGATATGTAAGTCCTTGCTCCTAATCTTTAATGTCAATTAGAATAATGTCAAGTTCAAGATGACCAACCCTCGTTGAGAATACTAAACTGATTCAATGATTTGACAGTGGGCAACAATATATATATATATATATACATACATATAAATATATATATATATATATATATATATATATATATATATATATATATATATATATATATATATATATATATATATATATATATATTTTTTTTTTTTTTTTTTTTTTTTTTTTTTTTTTTAAATTATTATTAGCATTTTTTTTATAGCCTGTTGAATTAATACAAATAGGAATATGTCGTACAAAAAGATGTAAATACACTTCTTGGTCTAACGTTGAGGGGTGGGGTAGGGAAAGGGAAAGCAAAGAGGATAGATACGGACACAGAGAGACAAAAGAAACACACTCATCATCTCGACTCACGTTTCTCATCCCCAATATGAGACGTACATCAAATATATATATATATATATATATATATATATATATATATATATATATATGTATATATGTATATATATATATATATATATATATATATATATATATATGTATATATATATATATATATATATATATATATAAATATATATATACATGTATATATATATATATATATATATATAGCTCATAATTTGGGCGATATCTACCCCTACCACCCCTTGGCAGAAACAGGACTTAATTTAGAGATCGTGCGCCCCCCCCCCCTTGTGTTTTTTTGGGGAAAACTTTTTTTTCAATGTACAATTAAGGCAACAAAAGTTGTCAATGAGAATTTTTATCAATAGTGCTCTCCACCCCTTTTCAAACTCCTCAATACCCCGTTACGTGTACCCTCAGCATATGGCCCTAGACCCCTAAATTCGACATGGCGACATGGGCATTTCTTAAATTCGACATGCGACATGAGGCCTAATGACCTGCGACATGAGGCTTAAAAAGATAGTGACATGGGACACGGACAGTTCTTAAAATTGACATGGGACATGTGCATTTTTAAGTGACATAGACATTTGACATGCAACATGGCCATTTCTTAAAATCGACATGCGACATAGGGACCCCCCCCCCCCATCAAGGGCCCCCAGCATGCATCCCTTCCCTGCCAGGGAGCAGAGATAGCACGTCCCGGATGGACATGGTCTGTACGGCACCTGGTGCGGCCCGTCCCGGCGTGTCCTGTCTAAGTACCCGTCTACATATCGGCCGTCTGTACCATCCAGGTGAGGTGAGGTTTGAGGTTTCTGAGGCTTTGAATTCATCTCTATTGGCTATAGTGGTTTCTACATTTATGATATATGGTAAAACCATAAGTCACATGATTGATTGATTGATTTTATTGGCCAACAGTTCACGTCAGTATACATGTTTTTCACATTAGCCAAACCAGCAGGCATGAGAAAAGGTAACCTGCTCAGGTAACAAATACTCATAATAAACATATTTACAGATATCACAAATTGCTCTATTCTCACCAGCTCGGTATTTCCAAGGTAGTGTAATAAAATATTTGCTAGAGGATGGATTGCACATACTGGTTCAAAGGTACCGAGAACCAATTGTCATGATTTTGGTTTCAGATATTCAATCATGTATCATGCCATTAAATCACTTGGCAGTCATTTTTTATGCTTATTTCGGTCAAGCTCAACCTCATACTGCGTGGATTTCACGTTCAGCATGTATAGACGTATAGACATTTTACCGATAGCGTTAGGGTCAATTAAATTTTGCCCCTGAATATCGTTTTACTACCACTCCCCTGGACTTCAGCTTCAAGCCTTTTCCATTCGAGATTATTTCGTAGGAGTCTAAATATGTATATAATCATATATACATGTACACACAATTAGTGAGGAAAACGATATTACCCTTGGTTGTCACAGTTCTTTCACAATTAGGCTTGAGACACAATAAACATTCTTTGCCGATTCCTAAGTTATCACCATTTACTAGGTAGACCGAGCATTTATAATTCATATATAATAACATCAGTCCACACCCAAATCTATACAGGGTGACATGCACTTTCGGCATCAACAGGGTTACATGGGAATTTCTTTTAATCGATAGGGCGACATTGACATTGACATTAAAACAGACATGGGGCATGGACATTAGAAAAAGTAGATAAGGCCCCAAGAGCATGGTAGCACTTCTAACAACTATGGCGACCGTCAATAATTTGGACCTGGGGGATCGGAGTGCAGGGAATTTTCGGACCCCTCTCAAGGGAGGGATGGACAAAATGTTGGCGCGTATAAGTGTGTGTTTTTTTCAAAGAAAAAGCCCCCGTTGGAGTCTTTTTATGTATATACATGTTAGGGAGTGCCCATTAATTGATTACAGGGGGTGGTGGTGAGATTTCGCGCGGAGGAGCGAACATTTTTTACGTCTCCCCCACGAGAGCACATGGAAGGTTTTGCCCCCCCCCCCCCCTCGCCGAAAGCGGTGAAAAAATTTCGCCCACCCCCCTTTGAACTATAGTAACGCACGTGTTTTTTTGCTAAAAAGGGGCTAATTTATTTAACCCCCCCCCTTCAATACACCACTGCCACTATCTTGATCTTATTCGGATCCCACTTTGCCGCAACCCCCCCCCCCTTCTGTAGGATAGCTTACGGTGTATTACTGTCTGGGGATGGGCCGTCTACTTAAGGACGCTGTATATACAGGCAAGTGGTACTTTGTCTAACAATGTGACTGGGCAGGTTTCATGCATCCTAACGTGTAATTAATCACAGTCCCATTGAACAACATACTAAGGCCAAAAAAAAGAAGGTTTGTTTCAGGTAACATGGCAAGAAAATGTAGGGTCGGTAGGTTTTTTTTGTTTTTTTAAACTTTTTTTTTTTAACATGAAAGTACTAGCCGGATTTACCAAAAACGGGTGAAAATACAAAAATTTCTCCAAAATTGCAATAAAACGTAGGGTCGGCCCTGTTTTGATAGGGTCAGTCGGGTGACCTGAAACAAACCTTTTTTTTTTTGGCCTAATGGATGAGAGAGCAATGCTGTGACGACAGCACATATCAGCGTGTGTGGGTGGGTAAAATACCTGGGTTAAAAAAGCTGGATCCTTGGGGAATCTAAGCTATGTCAAAGATGGGGAACTCTAAATGTCACATTGCCGCAACCCCCCCCCCCATCTGTAGGATAGCTTACGGCGTATTACTGTCTGGGGATGGGCCGTCTACTTAAGGACGCTGTATATACAGGCAAGTGGTACTTTGTTTAACAATGTGACGGGGCAGGGTGCATGCATCCTAACGTGTAATTGATCGCATTTCCATTGAACAACATACTAAGGCCAAAAAAAAGAAGGTTTGTTTCAGGTAACATGGCAAGAAAATGTAGGGTCGGTAGGTTTTTTTGTTTTTTTTTAACTTTTTTAACATGAAAGTACTAGCCGGATTTACCAAAAACGGGTGAAAATACAAAAATGTCTTCAAAATTGCATAAAAAACGTAGGGTCGGCCCTGTTTTGATAGGGTCGGTCGGGTGACCTGAAACAAACCTCCTTTTTTTTGCCTAAGCAATGAGAGAGGAATGCGGGACGGACAGTACACAGATCTACACGTGTGGGTGGTAAAAATACCTGGTTTAAAAAAGCTGGATCCTTGGGGAATCTAAGCTATGTCAAAGATGGGGAACTCTAAATGTCACGGCTAATTATTTCCTACACACATATAGGATGGCTATATGTCAACCGTGTTTGGCCTATCCTTAAAGTAAGGTATTTCAGGAAACCTCACCCGAGCTACACGATTGGGCCAGCCCTATTATGATAGCCCCACGTTGGGATTAAAAAAGTACAGATTTGATTCATGGCTATCTTCTATATTGAAGTTCAGAAATTACCTTTCTGCCCAACCTTCAGACCATGTTGGCCTAATTTGTATATCAACTGTGTTTTCTGTGTAAGTTCCTGTGGAGTTCCTTTGGTTGATGATTATGTATATATGCTGTTATGTTGATGATTGCCTTGGTTTGTAAGACTTCTTATGAGGAATCTAGTCAGTAAAAAGTTATTTTCTAACTTAACTGAACTAAAGGGCGGAATGCTGAGCAGGATGGCCTAAAGCTGTGCCGTCAGGGAATAAGTTCAGCATTTTTCATACATGGACTAAAATAACAGTTCCACCAGAGGGCAGCAGTGTTTGGACAGCATTGTCCAGCTACAACATATTCACCCTTTCTTGTGCCTGTAAGAGCTGAGCTCCCAGCCCTTAAGAGCCCTCTTGTGAATGAAAACTGCACTATATCCAAAAGTCCTTTTGGCCTCACTTCAACCAGGACGGTCAAGCTTTAAGGCCTACACAGTGGGCAGAGAACATTAAAACTGCTTGTCAATGTCACTTTAATTTTTTGGTTCAATGCTGGTTAAATGTTGCTTCATTCTTGGTTCAGTGTTGATTCAAGGTTGAAATGAATTTTCTGCTTGCTGGGTAGTGGACAGCCAATCACTCCAAAACAGGTTGACCGGATTGGTTGAGGAGTCGCCAATCATAGATGAAATTGGATGGGGAGGGGGGGGTGAAGATTCATGCGGAGGTGCAGTGGTTAGACCACGTAAAAACTAAACTGGTTTCTATCACTGCACGCATCATCTAAATTATGATTTGGGGAAACCTTTTCTCCTTTTTTTCCCCACATTTCTGCTGAAAAATATGTTACAATTGGAAAAAAATATTGGCAAGTTTGGTATCAACTTTTGTAAATTAATAAACTCTGTATCACTAAAATGTGAGAAGCCTGAATCTCCCGAATTTTTTTAAACTCCTCATCCTTCAAGTTCCTTTTGGAGTAGCCTTAAGTTATCCTCCCTTTTTGTGTCTTTACCATTCCGAAAATGACTAACAACTTTTGCACCCTCCTTCTGAACTATTGTAACACACTGTTTTTCCCCCAACCCAACAACCGTCCCTCTGTAAGTAATAGATAACCATACCCCCGCACTGCAAACATACCATGTAACCCGACTTCAGAAAAATGAATGGTCCACTGGTGAGGAAATTAATGAGACAGAGGCGCCACCATGTGGATGTTAGAGGAACTAATCTGTACAGAACACACTACCGTAGAATAAATTATCACCTATACAGGAAAACCAGCCTTATGCCCAAAATCCATGGCTACAAGAACCTGTGCTAAAACAGTGTCACACCTCTGCCGCCGCTATTTCGCCGCTATTTCCCTGTTGACACATGCTAAATAGCGGCGAAATAGCAGCGAAATAGCGATGACACATCGAAATAGTGGCGGCAGAGGTGCGATACCATTTTAACGCAGGTTCTTGTCGCCGTGGACTTTGGGCTTTATGCCAACCTTACAAGGGGTGCATACGGCTGGTTTTCCCGTGGACAGTCACTTAATTTAGCCACAGCACAGTGTCTCCAACGTTCTCTATAGGATTTTATTATGCATCAGTATAAACACAACACTGTGCATCAACTGCTTAAAGCTTCTAAAGCACAATGTCAACTGAACAGGGTCAATCCTTCTGTCTCATGCATTGGCAATCCTTTATAGTAGGTATCCCAGTAGGCAGCCTCTGGCCGTGTCCTCGCGTGGAAACTCACCAAAACATGTACTTTTAGAGGTGCTTTCTATTCCATATTATTTGGAATATTGCATATCCAAAATATGCATCTGAAAGCTCTAATGTAGGCGCATCACCCTGATGTATCATGAAAGGTGTATCATAATGCTAGATACCCTTTGTGATACTGCAAAGTTAGCTAATAATCAGAAAACAGGACCTCATCTGAGGTAGCAGCCATGCAGGCCTGGCGATCCCGTGGTCGATATTTCACTTTCTCTCCTACGCCATTATATATACAGCCTTATGAGTGTTACCACTGAATGCAGGACACTCTGGGCATCATTTTGAGGTTTAGAACGTGGGGATAGACCAATTATAACTATTTTTTTATGAAAAAATAAGATTTTTTGGAAATTTTTGGCAACTTCCGGAGTGCCATATACACATATTTGGGATCATTTGAACGGCATTTTTTCCCTCTCTCAGATGCACTGACTAATTCGTCGCTATGATTAATGGCGTATGAGCGAGAGCATCACAAAGTGTCCAACATGGAGGACACACTGTTCATATATCAATCTCACTCCCATGTCATTATAGATACAGCCTCAGGAATGTTACCACTAGAAGCGGGACACTCTGGGTGTCATTTTGAGGGATACGAAGTATGGATAGGCCTGTCGTATCCATTTTAATAGTTTAGGAATGTGGATTTTTGGGCAATTTTTGACAATTTTTGGTGATTTCTGTAAATTTTGTATACATATATTTGAGGTCATTTGAAAGCTATATTTTTTTCTCTATAAGATGCATCATGTAGGTAGTTGATACAATAAATGACACAAGAGCAAGAACAACATAGAATGCCCAACCCATGCCCCTGGGTCTAGGTTGAAGGGCACATTACCCTATATATTGGCTATATATAGATTACATAACATGATATATCAGTGCATATAATAAATATACATCTCTCAGCACACTCATTCTTGAGATTCCATGCAAACGTACAAATTGTAAGCCCATTTTTACCCTGCATAGAAAGCCACAATATCGGGATTTGCAAATCATTATGTAATAGGCCTAAAAGTTACATAATTGTGTTGTTATGTCATAGAAATAGTATAAATGAGTTGATATTAAAAGTTGGATTCAGAGATCAAGAAGATATGTTGTCCTAAGATGTTATAAAGTAGCCCCAAATCAGGGATATTTCAGCCATTTCAGAGAATTTTATGATTTTCATCACATCACTCAGTATTATGTAATACTTTTAAATGGTAAATATTGCTTGAAACTAAAGTCTACTATATTGACCTATGCCTATAAAAGAATTCAACTTAAAATATAAAACAACAGTCATGTGGTGTTGATTTTGAGTCGGGTCATTTTCACTGTTCAAGGACAACTAGTGTCTTCCTTCTTTTAAAATGATAATTGTGAAGTCAACCTTGATTATCCAGAACAGAAAAAAAAATAAGCTTTTTCTCCATTACCTATAGAAGGAATTTCCAGAGAACCAAAGGCGTATCTGACATTTTGGTGAAATCAGACGCTACCAAACTTGCAATATTTTGCACATCTCTGTGTAAAATCTATGGCTTACATGTAATATATATTTCCTCTTTTAACAAGGTCTATCAATGTAATTAGTTTTCACATGTGCAACAATGATATCTTCAAACGTCCTGGGATACCTATTTATAGTGTATCAGACGTGAAGAGTGTATTTAATGTTGAAGTAACATTGACTGATAGCCACAGTATCACAGAAATTTGGAGTTCCCTGGAGCATGCTGAGCTGGCCATCGAGACTTGTGCCCTTTAGAGAGTGTTCATTTATTAGTTACAGGGGGGGGTGTAAAAAGTTCCGACCCCTCCTGAGGGGGGCGTAAAAAATTCTGTCCTATCTTGAGGAGCGGGCGTAAAAATTTCAGCCCGTTTTAAGCATAAAAGCCTGTGCGTTACTATAGTACAGGGGGGGAGAAATTTTCGGCGCCTTTGGCGGGGGTGGGGGTGGGATCTTAAACAGGGGCGTGGCAAGCAGTTTCAAAGTAGGGGGGACTGAGGGGTATTTTGACCCTTTTTGACCCCTTTTTACTTGACCTTTTTGATTTGACCTTTTTGGGGGTTAGTTTAGTCCATGATTCCACCACCAGATGGTGTAAACCCCCTGCACAGCACTGATTGCAATTGTGAAATAACCCATTTAGTAGTTGTTTAAGGGAGTGGTCATTTTTTGTTCCCCCCCTCAGGTGAGTTAAAATTGGGGCGTGGCCGACCCCTATAGTAACACACGGCTTTTTCACTAAAAAGGGGTGCAATGTTTTTGGTCCCTCTTCATGAGGGGTCCAAATTTGTTTGGTCCCCTCCCAAATCCACCAACCGCACCAGGCTGTGTCTCATGACCTTGGGCCATTGTTTTTGTCTCTGACTGGGTGCCAGCCAATTTTGAATAGGTAGATTGAGGTATTGATTTTGATTGCCAGGTTTTATATATAGGAAATGTCCCAAACATTTTCAACATTATTTTGTACATTTTCTTAATACTTAGCATCATCAAACATCATTTTTGAGTGGATTTGGTCAGTTTTTGGGAATAGAGACCACAAAATTTGGATTCAGCAGGATTCTTCGGTCTAGAAAAACCCTTCTTTTCATTTGATATCACTCTAATAAAGACTCAAAAGAACCACATAAAACCCACTATTCTCCATAGTTTTCAATAGTGAACACACAAGGTCGCCCACTTTCATGGGGGGGTAGATGGGGCAAGAGGGGGGAGGCTTGTCACACTATGCCCATAGGCTAGGTGCTAAGTCAGACCTCCTACCCTATATGCTTCTTGGTATTACTGTCTAGGGATGGGCCGTCTACCTAATGACGCTGTATATACAGGCAAGTGGTACTTTGTCTAACAATGTGACGGGGCAGGTTTCATGCATCCTAACGTGTAATTAATTGCAGTCCCATTGAACAACATACTAAGGCCAAAAAAAGAAGGTTTGTTTCAGGTAACATGGCAAGACAATGTAGGGTCGGTAGTTTTTTTTGGTTTTTTTAAAACTTTTTTTTTAAACATGAAAGTACTAGCCGGATTTACCAAAAACGGGTGAGAATACAAAAATTTCTTCAAAATTGCATAAAAAACGTAGGGTCGGCCCTGTTTTGATAAGGGCGGTCGGGTGACCTGAAACGAACCTCTTATTTTTTTGGCCTAATGGATGAGAGAGGAATGCGGGACGGGCAGTACATAGATCTACACGTGTGGGTGGGTAAAATACCTGGTTTAAAAAAGCTGGATCCTTGGGGAATCTAAGCTATGTCAGAGATGGGGAACTCTAAATGTCGGGGCTAATTATTTCCTACACACATATAGGATGGCTATATGTCAACCGTGTTTGGCCTATCCTTAAAGTAAGGTATTTCAGGAAACCTCACCCGAGCTACACAATTGGGCCAGCCCTATTATGATAGCCCCACGTTGGGATTAAAAAAGTACAGATTCGATTCATGGCTATCTTCTATATTGAAGTTCAGAAATTACCTTTCAGCCCAACCTTCAGACCATGTTGGCCTCATTTGTATATCAACTGTGTTTTCTGTGTAAGGTACTGTGGAGTTCCTTTATTTGATGATTATGTGTATATGCTGTTATGTTGATGATTGCCTTGGTTTGTAAGACTTCTTATGAGGAATCTAGTCAGTAAAAAGTTATTTTCCAACTTAACTGAACTAAAGGGCCGAATGCTGAGCAGGATGGCATAAAGCTGGACCGGCAGGGAATAAGTTCAGCATTTTTCATACATGGACTATAATAACAGTTCCACCAGAAGGCAGCAGTGTTTGGACAGGGACCATGAGCATTGTCCAGCTACAACATATTCACCCTATCTTGTGCCTGTAAGAGCTGAGCTCCCAGCCCTTAAGAGCCCTCTTATGAATGAAAACTGAACTATATCCAAAAGTGCTTTTGGCCTCACTTCAACCATGACGGTCAAGCTTTAAGGCCTACACAGTGGGCAGAGAACATTAAAACTGCTTGTCAATGTCACTTTAATTTTGGTTCAATGCTGGTTAAATGTTGCTTCATTCTTGGTTCAGTGTTGATTCAAGGTTGAAATGAATTTTCTGCTCGCTGGGTAGTGGACAGCCAATCACTCAAAAACAGGTTGACCGGATTGGTTGAGGAGTCGCCAATCATAGATAGAATTGGATGGGGGGGGGGGGTGAAGATTCATGCAGAGGTGCAATGGTTAGACCACGTAAAAACTAAACTGGTTTCTATCACTGCACGCATCATCAAAATTATGATTTTGGGAAACCTTTTTTCCCTTTTTTCCCCACATTTCTGCTGAAAAATATGTTGAAATTGGAAAAAAAATATTGGCAAGTTTGGTATCAACTTTTGCAAATTTATAAATTAATAAACTCTGAATTACTAAAATGTGAAAAGCCTGAATCTCCCTACGTATTTTAGCCCCAAGTAAAAGAGAAAGAAAGATTAAATAAAACACCCCCTCGTCATATCTTTCACGTTTCTGTTTGAGTGACCTTATGTTATCCCCCCTTTTTGTGTCTGTACCATTCCGAAAGTGACTAACAACTGTTGCACCCTCCTTCTGAACTATTGTAACACACTGTTTTTCCCCCAACCCACCAACCGTCCCTCTGTAATTAATAGATAACCATACCCCCTCAGTGCAAACATACCATGTAACCCGACTTCAGAAAAATGAATGGCCCCCGCTGTCTGTTGTGTAGATTACATAGGCCTACATACATGCGTGTGTGGGCGGGTACAATACCTGGGTTAAAAAGGCTGGATCCTTGGGGAATCTATACTATGTCAAAGATGGGGAACTTTAAATGTCTCGGGTAATCATTTCCCCACACATAATGAATAATAGGAGCGGTAAAAATGTCATTACGAGTTTCGACTAGCTCCAACAATTTACATTGACCTATTCATTAAGGATCCTGAAAATAAGGTGTTTCGGGAAACCAAACCCGACCTGAAGTACACAATTGGGCCAGTCCTATTATGATAGCCCCACGTTGGGATTAAAAAAGTACAGATTCGATCCATGGCTACTTTCTATATTGAAGTTCAGAAATTACCTTTCCTGCCAAAAAAAACCTCGTCATATCTTTCAAGTTTCTTTTGGAGTGACCTTATGTTATCCCCTTTTTTTGTGTCTTTACCATTCCGAAAGTGACTAACGACTGTTGCGCCCTCCTTCTGAACTATTGTAACACACTGCCCTTTTCCCCAACCCAACAACCGTCCCTCTCTAATTAATAGATAACCATACCCCCTCAGTGCAAACATACCATGTAATTGTAACCCGACATCAGAAGAACGAACAATCCAGGAAGATAATGAGACAGAGGTGCCACCATGTGGATGTTATAGGAACTAAACTGTACAGGACGCACTACCTACGTGATTCCACCACCAGATGTTGTAAACCTCCCTGGACAGTACTGATTGCAATTTTGAAATAACCCATTTATTAGTTGTTTAAAACCCTTTATTCACCCACAAGGAAAAGGTCTCCGATATTCTCCATAGGACATATCATGTATCATTAACTATCATATTAATTGGTTATTGGCTACCGGTAATTCTGGAGTATATATAAACAAGCACAATGCATCATATGGACTTGGGCTAGATTTAACCTGCCTGTTTATTAGAACATAAAAATGTATATGACTCGACACAAGTAAGCAAAGAAAAAAAATTCCACAATATATAAAAATAATGAAGGCGAGCAGTGAGCTGTCCAACCTCTCTGGGCGGCGCTCTGGCGTAAACAAAGGCGGTATCCAACGTACACAAGCAGCTTAGCGACAGAACCTAGGGGGCGCCCCTTACCGGGTAACATGAACTTTGCGCGCGAACAGCCTCGCCAATAGTGGAGACAAGGGACTCGTATCCAACCATAACAACTCACTGTGAGTACAATGTAGGTCGGAAGTAAACAATGTGGGAGAACTGAATGGTCGAACTGGACAGAATTGGGATGCTTGTCAATAATTAAGTTGAAATTCATATCAATATTAGGAAAGCTAGCGCCAAGTTGAATTTAAAAAAATACAAAAGCAATTCTCAGTGCAGTTTATTCAGTCTAAGCTGGACAGAATTGGGGTAGTTGTATACATTGCTGACCATTGCTTGGAATGTCGATGTCAGTGTTATATATGTTGGATGGGGTTATTTTATGGGGAAAGGATATCTGTGCCTCTACATGGGTACCCACAATTTTGACCATGTCGCTGTGTCCATTTTTAGCAGAAGAACTGTGTCATCGTGTCTATTTTTTTAGGTATATAAGAAAAATCCCTGTGGGTCGATTTTTATCCCTAATCTTCCTGTGTCCATCGATTTTTAAAATGGCCTAAAACGGCTGTGTCGCCGTGTCACCCATGTTGATTTTTACCCTTGTAGAGGCATATATCTATTAGAAGTGTGGACCTGTTTTTGGATATGAATTAAGTTCACGGTTTCCTCTATAGGGGCATGAAACTTTGTTTTTTCTTTTCTTAACTGCAGATGGCGCTACTGAGCTAGTAATTTCACGCAAGAGGCTACTGGCCATCGGCTCCAGCTATACATAACTATATATACGATGCAAACGTCTACAACTAAGATTGTATCCAAGATCCGTTACAACTACAATAAACAACAACCCTTATGATACAGTCCTTATAACCTGTTATATAGCATATATACTTTGAGCCGCCAGGTCCGATGGCTGCCCCGCAGACACTCAAAGGGACTAAATTTGGTGTTACTGTGAGAAGCAAAATATTTTTTGATACTGTGGTTATCTAGCATGCAAGAGGCTAGTGGCCATCGGACCTGGCAGCTCCAGCTGTACATAACTAAATAAACTATGCAAACGGCTACAACCAACATTGTATCCTTCAAGATCCATTATAACTACAATAACAACAACCCTTATGATACTGTCCTTAGCCGTACATCTATAATGTATTGTTTATTGTGGTTATAATGGATCTTGAAGGATATAATCTTGATTATAACCTGTGATATAGTATATACTTGGAGCCGCCAGGTCCAATGGCCAACAGCGTATTGCGCTCTATGGCTTCTATGAATACAAATCACATGTATGAACCCCCAACACAGTCCCACAAGGTCAGTATCAGTCTAAGGATTGGCAGCCATCTTTGTAGGAGTATATTTAGCTGGAAGTGACATCACACTTACACCGACCTTCTGTGCTAACCCCTTCCAAGACATGCAGTGACCCTGTAGAGCTCAAGGCTTTCCCTACCTAGATATAACCGGACAATTTGTTACTCCCAGTGTTCAAGGTAATCAAACACCTTGGTCAATTGGCACCAATAAGACTGCTTATACCCAGTGGTGTGCCCTTGTGTCATTTAGTCTCATTACCTAAGACTAGAAGTAAGGCATTGCAAAAAGGTAAATCATTATTCTGAGGCACTTCCCAGTAAACATGTTTAAAAACATTTCTCTATGGCTCCTACTATGGCTTAACGCTTTGTAACATTGAAGACGTTATTTTGACACAAAAATAATGTATTTTTGTTAGCTGGGTGACCGGCAGTAGGGCATAAGACCAAGCCTGGAATACCGTTGCTCCTTGGATGACATGTTGAGGTACTCTGGCTACCTGCGGGTCGTTTGTAACCCGCAGGTGAACAGCAATTGGTGCTGTAGGCTAGGAGGGACCTGACTTGGCCAAAATCTGACGCATAGTTCACAGTCCGGCCGTAGGTAGCCACCTAGATGATATACAATATACAGTGGCCGAGGAGTCATTCGGGACACATCATTCCACACCCACCCAAGACTGCAGTCCTATGGACACAATAGACCAAAGCAATCCGTGACAACCATGTGTGCCCCCTGGTAGGAAATGTCTGAACCTGGATGATTGACAGGCCATAAATCAGCCTTCACTGGCGCCTATGCAGAGCATCCGAACTAGGCGCGGGACTAGCGTAATGTTGAGGGAGCCATAAGAAGACAGAACCTTCCACCTGTATGCAGAGATATCCCAATATTATCTACAGTAGCACCTTGCTTCATGAAGGCCCTTAAAGCTTGACCGTCGTGGTTGAAGTGAGGCCAAAATCACTTATCGATATAGTTCAGTTTTGATTCACAAGAGGGCTCTGAAGGGCTCGGAGCTCAGCTCTTACAGGCACAAGATAGGGTGAATATGTTATAGCTGGACAATGCTCATGGTCCCCTGCCCAAACACTGCTGCCCTCTGGTGGAACTGTTATTTAAGTCCATGTATGGAAAATGCTGAACTTATTCCCTGACGGCCCAGCTTTAGACACTGTAGTAAATTGCCACTCTTGATGTTGCACCAGTGGCCCCCCCTGGTGTCAGTTACAGTACCTAGAACTAGCCCTTGTCCAGGTCCTTGGGTTCACGTCGGCCGACATCTTGGTACCCCTATAGCGCCACTCGGGGTGCAGCCGGGACAGGTGCACAGATAATTATATAAGGGCGATGCAGGTTAAATGGTTGACCAAGGAAGGCAGAATCCCCAGTACTATCCCAATGAAATCAGTCTGTAATTACAATAGTCTACATGGTACTAGCGCCTACTCCGCTAGCCGTGACTCGTGTATGACCCGCTTGTAGTTTGCTTTCTGTGCGCGTGCAGGCCCCTGCAGGACTGCATTCAGGGTGTCTGTGATGACGGTAATGGTGGGGCGTGACAGCAGTCTGTAATTATTATCGTCTACATGATATTATTGCCTACTCGGCTAGCCGTGACTCGTGTATGACCCGCTTGTAGTCTGCCTTCTGTGCGCGTGCGGGCCCCTGTAGGACGGCATTCAGGGTGTCTGAGATGACGGTAATGGTGGGGCGCGACAGCGGGTCCTCCTTCCAACACGCCTGCATCAACTCGTATCTACAACAGCAGTAAAACATTTTATTTCATGGTGAATACGATCTATCAAGGTTAAACCTATGGGAGTACAATATGCGAGTCAAGCGTGCAATAACCCTCGGCCATATTGCACGCTCTGCCCGTATTGCACGCTCCCAGGGGTCGCCAGGGGTCGCCATGGGGTCGCCATGAAGTTGCTAGGCTACTGCGAGTCACGTGGCCTGCACAGAATTCAAAATGGCGGCGCCACGGACGTAAACAAACACCGCGGAAGTAATCAAACATCTCGGAAGTAACCAAACATGGACTGCATGTCTGTTTTAGATTGATAAACCCTGAAATAAACACAGAGCGGCACTTAAAAGTGACCTCGTCTATGGTCATTGCACTCGTGGGGCCTGTCCCGTACTGCACTAGGCCTGCGGCCAGCGTGCAGTACGGGACAAGCCCCACTCGTACAATAACCACTGACTCAGTCACTTTAGCGTGCAGCTCTGTCTATGTATCACTGCATGAACTTTGGCATTTAAGCAATTTATTTTATTACTTAAAGTCACTTTTTAAGCAGCTTTAAGTTCAGTGAATGCCATGGGAATGTCATGAGAGGGTCATAATGACATTTAAGTGGCTTTAAATAGCATTTGATGGACTTAAATATGCTTAAAACATGACTTTAAGGAGTCTAATCGTTGCTTAAATGCCAACATTTACGCAGTGTAAGTAGTATAGTATGTATCGGAACGGGACTATAGTTAAGTACTGTTTATTACTCAATCGACATGCAGCCAATCAGAGGCCTCCATTTGGTCACGTGACCGGAAGTGACCTACTTAGGGGATTAGTGGTGACGTCACGTGACCTAGTTAGCCAATCAGAGGCCTCCATTTGGTCACGTGA
Source organism: Harmothoe impar (assembly GCA_947462335.1). Lineage (NCBI taxonomy): Eukaryota > Metazoa > Annelida > Polychaeta > Phyllodocida > Polynoidae > Harmothoe > Harmothoe impar. The sequence continues at coordinate 82,159,702 of OX381706.1, read as the reverse complement.
CCGGAAGTGACCTACTTAGGGGATTAGCGGTGCATTCTGGGTAACCCTGCAGCCAATCAGAGGCCTCCATTGGGTGACCGGAAGTGACCTACTTAGGGGATGGTGCATTCTGGGTAACCTACTGACCTACTTAGGGGACCGGAAGTGACGTCATATGACCTAATTTAGGATCACGTGATCGGAAGTGACCTGATGAGTCACGTGACCGGAAGTGACGTCACACGACTTAATGGCCAATCGGAAGCGACCTGATTGATCACGTGACCGGAAGAAGAAGAAGTTTTTTTTTGTTTAGGATCCCGTGACTGGAAGCGACGTCGTCACATGAGTGACGCTTTAAGAGACTGCGCGACTTACTAGTAAAAGAAGCCGTATGATAATAAAAACACAACAATATTTTCTTTTAATTTTTTTTTTATTTTTTTTTTCAATCTTGATAAACACTCTATTTTTGAAAAGATGCACACGCTTATTTTTTTTTTTTTTTTTTTCATATCTCTAAAGGACTCGTTGTCACACCGTCAGAATGCACGCGACGCTTATAATACAAGTAGCGCACGCCGTCTTTCTCTATGGTGTAGGTGACCATTTTGTTTCGCACCACTTTGAAATTTCTATTTACAGCAATGAGAGTTTTTCGTTGGCGAAGAACATCCAAGAAGGCGTCTGGTTCCTGGGGGTTTTGTTTCTTCTGTACGCCTTTTGCACTCCATTTTTTGGATTTTCTTTCACCGGTGTCGCTGACTCGATCGTAGCAAATGTAAGTCTTAGGGTTGAGACTTAGGATCCCGTCACCTTCCCACTCCGCTTTCATGAGCCCCGAAGTTCTCAGATCGTGAAGGTACCGTCTCTCACAACATCCGCCGGGCGGCGCACACCATTCTCGCACTCTTTCCGTTTTTGTCTTCACGAAAAGCTCTAAGTGCTCGTCGCACACCGCTGTCGGAAGCCACTTTCGTTTCTCTCTGAAGTACGTCTCTCTCAGGCGAGGTTTCACTAGGTCATCCAACGTGGCACCGCTGAGAGCCATGTAAAGACTGTCGGTGTCCATTTGACAAAGGGCATAATCGCGCCGATCGACGAATCTATCCAAGAAGTCGTATGTGAACTCTAACATTTTCAACTTCGCGTACTGGTATACCATGAACCCTATCTGAATAGGGAGGTTGTTCTTGACCGTTTTCGGTTGTAGTTCGACTTCAAACAGATCGGAAGTCAACTCGGACGCCTTTTTGAAGCGCCACGAATTGGCCAATAGTTCGAACTTCCGACTGTCAGTGTATCTCACCGCCGTGTGTTTTTCTTTGTTGCAGATTGTTTTACCGTACGTAGCGTTTCCCATTAACTTGTAACAGTCTGACAGAATTTTCTCGTTCTCGTTCACGTCGCCACGTCTTCGCGCCGCCGTCACTTCGTCCGCGAAACCGGCAAAGGAGCGTTTAGGTAGGTATTCTACCACCAGCTGCACTTTGGTGACTATCAAACCGTGCTCTAAATACCACTTGAGAAGCGGCGTTCCCAAGAGAATATTTTTTCCGTGGTAACTCCCTATCAGACATCTCTGAGGCGTGCTCAACAGCTTTTCTTCCTGCGCAAAGTCTGACATGTGAGGGCCTATGTCCGATTTTGAAACGGTCGCGTTCTTGAAAACGGGGGTCATTTCTTCGAAGTACTCTCGTAGGTGAGGCGGCGTAGTGATGTCCACTTGAACTAAACCGAACATTTTCTCCTCTTTCACAGCGGAAAGGATGTCGCTCTCGCTCATCGCGTTTCGAGACACTTTCAAAGCGTCAACCTTCCAGCGTTGTTGGGAGGCCTTGACCCGCTCATCTCGACGCTTCATCTCTCGCCATTCGCACTCCCACACGACGACCAGCTTGTAACCTAACGCTTTCAAGTAAGCGCTTACTCTGGTCGTTCTGTCGCGTCTCTCCTCTCTCAGTGAAGCGCACTGATATCGGTGCGACGGTATGCACTCGTGAGCGTGGAACCAACACCCGTGAAACTGGAAAACCGTATTAGAGGCCGCGTGAAATCCGTCCACGCGAATTCTCCGACAGCCTACCGCCATCTCGCCGCCGTTCAGAGCGTGGCGCAGTTTCACGTCGCGGTCGTGCTCTACGAAGCGTAACCACTCCAAAGCGCTGTGAGAGTTTCTTTGCCTGATTTCGGGCTTGAACTCGGTCTCGGGCCGTCTCACCGCGTAATAGCCCGTGCAGTGCGCTTCGCTCATGCAGCGCAAGTACAGAGAGTTAGCGTCTAGTCCTAGGATGTGTTGGCACGGTCTCGCTTCTTCGCCGTACTTGTGCTCCCTTATCCGCGTGGTGCCCTTCTCGTGAAATCTATGGAAGATGATGGAAGGACCGCCGACTAGATTCTCTTTGATCAGAGCGTGGAGGACGGCGTCGAACTGGGGAAACGTTGTGAACGCGTCTTCTAGGTTTTGGAAGAGGAAGCGTAAAGTCAAACCGGCGAGAGAAACTCCGTCTTTCAACATGTCGATGCCGCGATCTTGGAAAAATTTAGCGTGATTTTTCAGAGCTTCTATGAAAGGTTTCACGTCTTTGTTGTTGTAGTGGATCAAGTAGTCTTCCATAGTTTGCATCTTCTCGTCGGACCAAACTTTCTGACATGCGGCGTAGTCGGATTCGGACATTTTGACGCCCGTCAGCTCGCTGTCGAAAGCCGATCTCGGCGGCAGCGTTCTGTTTGCCAGTTTCCTGGTAGACGTCATCCATTCGTAAGGAAAGTGACCTTTCTCTTCGTTCCTGGTGAAAGCTCGCAAATAGGTCGCGTAGTTGTAACCGGGTGCCAAATAGTTGACTACGTCCAAGAAAACCGTGTGCTGTGTGTAAACCGCCAAGTATTGATTGCTTCTCTTTATGACGCTGAATTCTTGGTTTCTTCGGTCTCCGGAGGCGAAGAACGAGTGAAGGCGTATTTTGATCAGGTTCAAGTCGTAACGCCCCGAGTTGAAGCCCACCACTGGAGCTTGACGGATGTATCTCAGAAGACGCTTCTTCAGTTGAACTAACGGGTGTCTGGTCTGAGCCGCAGCGAAGCCGCCTGGAGAAGGGGTGGTGAACGTCGCCTCCTCCAGCAGGAGAGCTTCACCTATCGCCGCATCTAACTTCGCTAACGTCGGTCGGTAAAGTTCTAGCACAGCTTCCCCGATCGCTTTGGCGTTCTCGTTTATGTGATTTAAAACTCGGTCCAACAAGGGGTCGGAATCTGCGTCGGACGCTCTGACGAAGCAGACGGGCCCCTCCCACCCCGGAAAGTCGGATGCGACGCTAGCCGACAAAGGGACGTGATCCCACAGCAGGGACACGTGCTCCGTCGACGGTTCTTTGCACGGTCTGAAGAAAGCCTCGAAATCGAAGGCGATCTTGTAAGGGTAGATTCCGGAATGTCCGTCGGGGGGAAAAATGGAGAAGTCTGCTAGCGCTTCGAAAATCGTTCTCGAATTTTGGTAGATGCCACCTACGTAGCGCAACTTGACTTGTCGGCAAGAGGAAAGCTGGTTCCTGTGTCTCTTCAGCAAGAACTCGGTGGTGAACGCCGCCTTACACTTGCAACATTCGTATATGCCCGCGTACGCGTTGAAGTCCGTGACGAGAGAGACGTGCAAACCGCCTTTCGCCGTCAGGTGTAGGTTGACTTTACCTCGGGCGGCCACAGTTCTGGAAGGCGGTCTGATCAGAGTAACGCGTCTTCTCAACTTCCGCCCCGGCACTTGACGCGACGCGGTGTAAACCGCTATTTGTACGTCAAACAAGTTCTCTAACGCGGGTAAGTCGCGGATGTTCAGACCCGGAAAGGATTCAGGTGTGGCAGCGGGACAGAACTGACGTAACAAATCTGAAGCGCGCTTGCTGGTGTTGTATAAGTGAAAGGAAATGCAGCGGAAGATGCAGAGGTTGTCCTTGTTGGGAAAATCTAACACGCCGCTTCTCTTTCCAACTCGACCGGCCTGAGTGATCCTACCGCCTATGGGGAATTCCCCCGGTCCCATGTAAACGCAGATGTTCAAATTGGTAGGAAAAAGAACGTGCCACTTGGTGTCAGCGTCGCAAAGTTTCCGTACCTCCTCGCAAGCGACGGTGTTTTGCATCTTTGAGAGGAGCTCTTCCAAAGTTTCTGAATTAGTTACAGTAGGGAGCGGTTGTATGAGAGTTGCGTTGTTCTGGGAGGCGTGGAAGTAGCGCAGTTTGCTCTTGTCTTCTCTGTGTTGTAACAGTAAGCCTACCGAGAAACCCACTTTGTATCTGAATCTTTGTGTCAAGTGAATGCGACGCATAGTATCTACAGCGTCACTCAACTCGCCGGTTGGTAGCCTGAAGTTTGTTACACTCACGCGAGTCCCGTGCATCCTGACGCCCGTTTGTATCGCAGGCCAATTCGCCGTGAACGTTTCCTCCCCGTTCGGTACAGCACATATGCGCGGAGGGACGGTCACCCCGTCCAGAGATTCGCGTCGACAAGCGCTCTTTCGGCAATCCCCTTCGCCGCATAGAGGGCAAAACTTAGCTACTACTCTACAATTTTCTACGTGTCTCTCGTGGTTGTACGCTCTTTTAAACATTTTGAAACACTTTTCGCATACGTACTGTGTCATGTTTTTTTTTCACTCGGTTACCAACTACTTAGCCGTCTAACTATCTATCTATCTATCTAGCCATCTATCAATCTGTCGTCTATGTAACTATCTTTCTGTCTGCTGTCTGTGTATCCGTCTGTCTGTCTGTCTGTCTGTCTGTCTGTCTCATACAGCGTACGTCAAACGCTGTGTGTGTGTGTGTGTGTGCGCGCGTGAGCGTTGAGCGTCTCTCATTCCGAATCTATGCCGAGATATTTCAGAATGATCTCTGTTTTGTCATCCAACTCTTTGAGCGCTCTGGCGGACAGCGTCACCCCCTGCTGTGTGGGTTTTTTGTCAGGACCTTCGTACTTGCGCACGTGGACGAGGTTCTTACCGCTGTAGTAGCTCACAGCTGCGTACACTTCGCCCGCCTCATCCAGCACTGCGAACCAGGGGGTGTGATTAGGTTTTCCTTGCGCGGCCGCTGTGTCGCGTATGCGCACCACTGCGCGGATATCGGCGATGCGTGCTATGAGCTCGCGCAGCGCGTCGGCCGTGAAGTGCACTCGCTTGCTTCTGGTCAGAGACGCCTCTTTCACCTGGCCGTCTTTTGTGTAGCGCGGCCTCCTAGACAGTCTAGCCACGTCCTCCCAGATCTCCAGCGTCAAAGCTCCGTCTAAGCAGAACTCTAACCCGAGTGTTTTCTCTGCTTCTTCTCGTCCATCTCCTTCTTTTTCTTGTATTTTTCTCTTCTTAGTGGGCCTTGTTGTTCTGGAACTCACCTTAGAACGTTTCACACCCGCAGGATGAGTAACACCATCAGCGTGAGCTGAATCAGCAGCAGAACCGATAGCAGGAGCAGCGTCAGCGCTGGTGGTATCGGAGGTCTCGTTGTTGGAACAGCGCAGCCACACGCCGTCCGTGCTGTGTGTAGCGGTAGAAGATGAAGCGCCGCCGCCGCCCTCGTAAGGTGGCGGTGAGGGCAGTCGCCACGGACCGGACGGGGGGGCGCTAGCAGTGGAGGAAGTGAGGTCGAAAGGTCGAAGAGGGAAGCCGAAAAACGTACCGCTCACCCCTTGCCCTTCGGGTTCTTCGTACGCCTCGTCGTCAGCGTCGTTCTCTGTCTCACCCTGTTGCTGCTCCTCCTCCTCCTCTTCTTCTCGGTTCAGGGGCTGAGTGTCCGAATAGCTGTAACTCTCAGCGCGAGCGGCGTCGAGGGCGTCCGTCGATGTAGTGGTGGAGGAGAGGGGCTGTGCAACGTGCGGCAGGTCATCAAAGTCATCAACAGTAGTGGGGAGGTAAAAACCCGGTTGCCAGTACTGCGCTGTGCCAGGAGCGTTGTCGTCAGTAGTAGTAGCAGTAGCAGCAAGTGCAGCAGAAGCAGCCGCAGCAGGCGCAGCCGCAGCAGACGCAACAGTAGCAGGCGCAGCAGCAGCCTCAGCAGGCGCAGCCGTAGCAAGCGCAGCAGTAGCAGGCGCAGCAGCAGCAGCAGCAGCAGCAGCAGCGGCAGGCGGGACGGCGGTAGCAGCGGCAGCGCGCTTAGCAGCAACGTGTACCGTCGCGAGTGTAACAACGTCGCTAGCACGACGACTGCTACCAGTAGTACTACTAGTACTACTACCACTACTACTACTACTGCTACTACTAGTGCTACTGCTACTACTACTACTACTACTACTACTGCCGCGAGCGCTCGCTACAGCAGGAGGGTGATAAGACCAACCGGCTGCGGCGGTAGTCTCATGTTCAGTAGCAAGAGCAGGCACTGACGCTAAACGAACGCTGTTCCGCGTAGTCTTCTTGTTCTTGAACGCCGCTAGCTGTTGTCTTTTGCTCATGGTGGTGACTGTAGAGAGCAGCAAAAAAGAATGAGTGAGTGAATGGAGGTTTCCAAGCCCCTTATATACGCCTTCTCGCTTCTAGAGCTAAGCTACTTACCGACCCTGTTCAGCTGCCGCCGGCTGGCCGGCGGCCATTCACAAAGAGAAACAAAAAGACATAAGGCATGACGTTTTCAGCTGGATCCCTTTCCCCCCCCCTCTTTTGAGAGATCGACTGTGATGATGAGCTAAGCCGCTTACCACCCTGTTCAGCAATTCAACGCGCATTAGCTGTATAAAGGGTTAAGCGGTTGCTGCCTGCCGTCGACTGACCGGCGGCGGCCATTCACAAAGACATAAGGTATGACGTTTTCAGCTGGATCCCTTTTTGAGGGATCCACTGTGGTGAGCTAAGCCGCTTACCACCCTGTTCAGCCATTCAGCGCGCGTTAGCTGTATAAAGGATTAACGGTAACGGTGATGAGCTTACAGTGTGTATACAAAAAAAAACTACAGGAGGCGTGTGGCGTGAAGCAGGACCCCCCTAAGACGAACGTGCCTGTCTGTGAGTAGAGGCGTGTGCATGTGGTGAGCGACTTAAGTGTAAGACAAAAATCGCCACCTCCTGCCGTGGTGAGTAGACCGGGCCGGCCAGGCGGGCGGGCGGCCGGCTAGTTCAATAGGGAGGGGTGACAGCTGCCTAAGGCTGTGCATGAAAAAAAATCCGATTTTCACCTGACCTCTGACGTTTGTTACAATGAATGTCAGAGGGAGGGAGACGTCCTCGGGTAGGGGGTAGGAGGTATTAAGGCTATGAGTGAGGAAAAAACACCGTTTTCAGCTGGTCTCCACGGATAGCGATGCCACACCCCCTCGTCATCTAAGCTCTTAAGGAGCGGAGCGGCTGAAAAAGCGTCATGCGGACAGGGTGCTAGACAGCTGGAGCGCTGTTGGAAATGGGATTAAACTCCCTCTGTATAAAAAGCTCTCATTTCTGTTGGAAAAAAAACATATCACCTCTGACCCCAGTAACGGCTACTACCACCACCACCGCCACCACCACCACCGCCGCCACCGCCGCCGCCGCCGCCGCCGCCGCTGCCGCCGCCGCCAAGACGAGACGAGATGGCTCAAGCTATTCCACTTTCAAGCTCGCCTTCACCGCCCGGTGCGCCTGAAAAAAAGTTAATGCGGCTTGACGACGTGAGACGCGGCGCGAGGCAGCAGACCGATGATGGGGAGACCCGACAGGTAGGACAGCGGCGGTTAGCCTATAGCGACGCCTTGCTTCGTCAACTAGGTAAAGAGTTGAGCGGCTGTTGGAGAGAGTTGGGCAGTAGCTTAAAAGTCAGCGCCGCCCGTATGGATGCTCTAGTAGAGCGCAGTGTCAAGACACCGGAGGAGCTGTGTACGGCGATGTTCCGAGTGTGGTGGGGTGAAACCCCGCATCGTCATAGATGGGGCGAGCTCGGTCGCGTCTTCACCCGCATTAGACGCATGGAACTGTTGGCTCAGTGGATGGCCCTTCTCCACAGACAGGGGTTGGATTTCGAAAACCCCGACTCGCGCGCGATGCACAAGCACTTGGGCACCCTCGGCAGACGTCTGGGTAGCAGGTGGAAAGAGGTGGGGGACCATTTAAAATTGTCGCCTGAGAGGTTAGATAAGATCGCTGAAGAATGCGAATACGGAGGAAGTCCCGCTGAGTGGGCCTTCCGAGTGTTGAAAATGTGGCAAGATGAAGCTGACGGCGCCGGCGGTACGCCTTTTGAACTCCTTCGAGTGTTGACTGAGGACATGGGAAAGTTTGGCCTCGGCATCGCGATATTACTTGACTTTATCAAGCAAGAAACAACGAGAACGACGGACATGTGAATTGTTGTGTTTTATTTTCATACGTCTTCTTTATTAGTAAGTAAAAAAAAAAAATATCATAACAATTAAGACGCGCGATCTCTTAAAGTGTCACTTCCTCCAGTCGCAGCTGATCGCCTCATCGCAGCACGTGATAAACAAAAAAAAAAACACGAAGAGACACGCTTCTTCCTCTCGAGAGGAAGAAGCGTGTCTCTCGATTGAAAATCTTTTTCTTTCTTAAAAGAGACAAACGCGCCCCTTAGAGTGCCCCCCCCCTAGAGTGCCCCCCTCCCCCCCCTCCCCCCCCTCCCCACTCGCCCCATGCATCCTAAAAGCGCCCCCCTCCCCATGCATGTTAAAAGAGCCCCCCTCCCCCCCTCCCCTCCCCTCCCCCCCCCCTTATACACTCTAAAGAACGCTTCTACCTAGTTCAATAAGTCACTTCCAGTCGCTCGTAAAACAATAAAAAATGAAAAAAAAACTTATATCGTAGTGTTTTTTATTAGTTTACCGAAAAAAAATAAGAGACTCGCCTCCTCCTCCAAAAAAAAAAAGATATCACATTTTAAAGCCCGTGACCCCTTAAAGACGCTCATCTCTTCATTAAGTCGCGTGACGTCACTTCTTCTTCTTCTTCTTCTTCTTCTTCTTCTTCTTCTTCTTCTTCTTCCGGTCACGTGATCAATCAGGTCACTTCCGGTCACGTGATCCTCAATGAGGTCACTTCCGGTTGGCCATTAGGTCATGTGACGTCACTTCCGGTCCCCTAAGTAGGTCAGTAGGTTACCCAGAATGCACCATCCCCTAAGTAGGTCACTTCCGGTCACCCAATGGAGGCCTCTGATTGGCTTCAGGGTTACCCAGAATGCACCGCTAATCCCCTAAGTAGGTCACTTCCGGTCACGTGACCAAATGGAGGCCTCTGATTGGCTAACTAGGTCACGTGACGTCACCACTAATCCCCTAAGTAGGTCACTTCCGGTCACGTGACCAAATGGAGGCCTCTGATTGGCTGCATGTCGATTGAGTAATAAACAGTACTTAACTATAGTCCCGTTCCGATACATACTATACTACTAGTGTATGTGAGTAGAATAATAATGTGACCCATCTAAGGGAATACACCCCATATGGGTAAATTTAAATTCTGGTTCTGGCCACCATGGTTGCAAAAGAGTGATAAATACATGATAAAATGTATTACGACTTTTGTTCATGTAGAATACAATAATTTTCATAAAACTATTACATCTTTGATCCTCACAATCTATATTTGGAATGTAAAAAGAATGGTTTATTAAATTAAAAGGAATAGCACATATGACCCTTTCTGGTTGCCATGGAAACCATTCCAGTGGCCAAGATTGGAGGTAATTATGCCAATCCCATAAATTGCCCAAAACTGAAAACAGAACTCTAAAATTCCTTCTAGAAAATCCAATGTTATTTGATTATTTCCAAATTTTCATATTCATCACTATTCATGACAACAACTTGAATTACTAATTTTCCAGGGGTGACCCCAGGTCTTTACCCTGGCCTGCTCACAGATGCCAAGAATCAAATTTGATTGTTACAGTCAAGTCCTCCCCCCCTTTCCTTACACCATTGCCATTACTCCTTGGCCACACCAAAAAAAAGGTTGGTCTACGGATTTTGTTTTCCAAAAATAGGTGCGGTAAGGGGAATTATTTTTTTTCCAAATTTCTTTTTTGTCAATGGATTTCAACCTTAAAATGGGGGGGCGGGCGAATTTATTTTTTTCCTGAGGGAAAATCTATAAAAAAGCTATATAAAAAATTCAATTTTCCAGAAAATGATGCGGGCGCTGTCTGTAGACACTTTTTTCCAAAAATATGGTGCGGGAAATCCGTAGACCAACGTTTTTTTTGGTGTGGCCCTATGTTATACATGTACAATATACTTACAGTTTATCAGGTGCTACAGAAGGCCTCTCTAACCGCTGTCCAGTACGTACAAGGGCTATCATCGTGTGTGCGTCCATATCTGCGTACGGAGCCTGGCCCCTCGTCAACAACTCCCATAGCAACACACCAAAGGACCACTGTAAAGAGGATAGAAAGGTACAATTTAAATTATTATGCTAAACTGTTAGATAAATGCTGTATTTTACCCTTTTTGATACCAGAAATGTGGTTCGTACCATCTTTTCTTTTTCCAATGATTGAGTGATTTTGAGTTTTGCTTTGCTGCTGTGCTATTGCACAAGTTAATGTAGGGTCAAGTTAATGTAATTTTCTGCAACCATGAAAAAGACAAATCCTTGCATTTCTACAAATTAATCCAGCTGTAACATGTTTTTACCGTAAGGAAATATCTAAATGCAATTTATATTTTTGACATATGATGCTGACCATTCATTAATGTATTTGGCCCGGCAGGGTCTGTATGAATGCATTATAGCTGGGCCTTCATGGTTGAAGTGAGGCCAAAAGCACTTTTGGATAAAATTCAGTTTTCATTCACAAGAGGGCTCTTAGGGGCTGGGAGCTCAGCTCTTACAGCCATAAGATAGGGTGAATATGTTGTAGCTGGACAATGCTCATGGTCCCCTGTCCAAACACTGCTGCCCTCTGGTGGAACTGTTATTTTAGTCCATGTGTAGAAAATGCTGAACTTATTACCTGATGGCCCAGCTTTAAAACACTATGCAGCCCATACAGGGTTGAAAATTCATAGACAAAGTCAAATGACTGTTTATCTCATGAAGCCGGAGCCTGAGGTGAATGCGTCCCGAGTGAAGAACAAAAGATACGGTATCAATAAATTTGACCTTTTTTGTTGTTTCTTTTTTACTTGATGCTATTGAATGAAGTAAATTCAATGACCCTAGGGCGTGTACGCACGGGATAGCTCTCCTAGGTGACAGGACAAACGTTTAGAGCGTTATCTTAATCAGACTATTAAGATGATCTTACTTGTCTTAACGTTTTTAGTAGCTGAATTTCAATCCTATCTTAAACTATCTTACTTAATCCAATCTTGAGACTTATCTTAGACTACTTAAGTATTACTATTACTATCTAGTATGAGCCCCTGTTTTTAATTTCTTCTTTTTCTTCTATTTCAATCCTATCTTAATCCCATCTTAAGACTTATCTTAGACTATCTTTGACTATCTGCCCCTAAATAAGACACTTAATTAAGATATTAAGATTTAAGATTAAGATAACACTCTAAAAGTTTGTCCTCTCACCTGGGAGAGCTTTCCCGTATTTGCCATGCCCATCAAATACGGCAGGATTGTAGTCGATGGAGGCTATTGAATACGACTCTTTCAGAACTTAAAAATAGTAAATCTTATATCTCCGAATTCAACAAAATGTCAACTTACGACATCGGTTTGCAGGCTGTATGTTAATTGTGTGAGGGTCTCTACGGCCATCCAGCCGATGGGCAGCGGTCTGTCACTCAGCTGGTCAACCACGAAGTAGTCGTCCTCAAACAGGTTCTGTGACAGCGCATAGTCGGCCACGTACACGCAGCCGTCACTGTCAACTCTATAATAAACAACACAGCCGTTACTGTCAACTCTATAATAAACAACACAGCCGTCACTGTCAACTCTATAATAAACAACACAGCCGTCACTGTCAACTCTATAATAAACAACACGGCTGTCACTGTCAACTCTATGATAAACAACAACACAGCTGTCACTGTCAACTCTATAATAAATGACAACACAGCCGTCACTGTCAACTCTATAATAAATGACAACACAGCCGTCACTGTCAACTCTATAATAAACAACACAGCCGTCACTGTCAATTCTATAATAAATGACAACACAGCCGTCACTGTCAACTCTATAATAAACAACACAGCCGTCACTGTCAACTCTATGATAAACAACACAGCCGTCACTGTCAACTCTGCAGAAAAAGGTTTGGTGTCACTGTCAACTCTTTAAACTAATAAGGTTTACATCTAGTGTCACTGTCAACTCAGTCTCTAAAGCTTGACCGTCATGGTTGAAGTGAGGCCAAAAGCACTTTTGGATATAATTCAGTTTTCATTCACAAGAAGGCTCTTAAGGGCCGGGAGCTCAGCTCTTACAGGCACAAGATAGGGGGAATATGTTGTAGCTGGACAATGCTGTCTAAACACTGCTGCCCTCTGGTGGAACTGTTATTTTAGTCCATGTATGGAAAATGATTCCCTGACGGCCCAGCTTTAAAACTTGTATGGTCACTTCCACAGAGCACAGTCTTTATTGGAGGCTTTATTGGGCCCAAATGGGCATATTACTTACAGACAGTTCCTGGCGGCTATATGATACAGTAACACAGGGGGGGGGGGGCACTCACACACAGTTGTACAGCAGTGTGGGGGGGGGGGGGGGGGGTGGTACTCACAGGCAGTTCCTGGCGGCTATGTCCTGGTGCACGAAGCCCTGTTCTGCCAGGTACATACAGCTATATGATACAGTAACACGGGGGGGGGGGGCACTCACACACAGTTGTACAGCAGTGGGGGGGGGGGGGTACTTACAGACAGTTCCTGGCGGCTATGTCCTGGTGCACGAAGCCCTGTTCTGCCAGGTACATACAGCTATATGATACAGTAACACAGGGGGGGGGGGGGGCACTCACACACAGTTGTACAGCAGTGGGGGGGGGGGGTACTCACAGACAGTTCCTGGCGGCTATGTCCTGGTGTACGAAGCCCTGTTCTGCCAGGTACATACAGCTATATGATACAGTAACACAGGGGGGGGGGGGGCACTCACACACAGTTGTACAGCAGTGGGGGGGGTGGTACTCACAGGCAGTTCCTGGCGGCTATGTCCTGGTGCACGAAGCCCTGTTCGGCCAGGTACATACAGCTATATGATACAGTAACACAGGGGGGGGGGCACACACACACAGTTGTACAGCAATCGGGGGGGGGGACTTACAAACAGTTCCTGGCTGCTATGTCCTGGTGTACGAAGCCCTGTTCAGCCAGGTACTTGAGTCCCTCTGCCACCTGCTGTCCCATCTCCATCAGCATCCGCACTGTAAAGTGCTGACACAGCAGAAACACAATGATCATTTAGTAAAAGGCAATAAAAAACAGTTATAATTGATATACATTCAGACAAAATGAAATAATTCCCCTACACTGAAAAGAAGTTATAGGGTAGATTTACCCTGAGTCGGACACATACCCTAAGGCGGACAGTGAAATTTGAATTTGTTTATGTACTCTACTACTTCTAGTGTTTGTTTTTTGAAAAGAATACCACTTAAACTTAACTATTGCTCTCAAATAAAGGGCTTAGAATGCTTGAATAGCCACAAAATCAGGTGTCCGTCTCAAGGTATGTGTCCGACCCCAGGTGAATCTACCCAATATACATGTAGGAATACAGCGTTCCTCAAAGTTAAATAAATCATGAAAAACATTAGGCCTTAGTGGTGAGATGCAGTTTTAGATTCTAGTTCAAACCCATAGCTTTGGACCTTATTTAAAATTTTGATAAAGTCATATTACATTACTAGTGGTCTTTATTTTGCTAGGTATATATTTTCACGGAATTCGGGGAATCCGCAAATCTTTATATGCTAAAGTATGGTATAAATACCCGCCAATTAGTCTTTTTGCCACAAAAATGTATACCCGTAAACATAGATACTTCCACGGTAATTGAAATGCATGATCAATGTGAAGGAAGAAAGTGGCAGGAAAAAATATATGCTTCTGTATAATAATATATTGAATATTATGCCCAAAAAAAAGTTTGTTTCAGGTCACCCGACCGACCCTATCAAAACAGAGCGACCCTACAACTTTTTATGCAATTTTGAAGAAATTTCTGAAAATTTACCTCTTTTCAGTATATTTTAGGGTCTTCCGAGAGGCTGGCTAGTAATTTCATGTTAAAAAAAAAAGAATAAGACCTACAGACCCTGCATTTTCTGCCCATGTAACAGTCTTTGCGAAAACTTTTTCGGCATGTAGGACACTCGGTCCTCCAGCTAGCCAATTTTGCAGGACCAGAAAGATTTCTGCCGGACCGAATATCAAAATCAACGTTTTGCATACTATTTAGAATAAAATAACATTCATAAAAGAGATAACAACAAAAAAAATGCTATACTTTGCCTAGAATATTAGTGTGCACTCTAGAACTTGTAACTTCAGTTCTAGTTGGAATATTTGACAAATTCTTTCAATTCTGGAAAGCTCAGAATGTGGAGGACATTTGGTCCTGCAACACTAGTCATTCTGCCGGACCAGAGCCATTTTAGGCGGACATTGCCACTGTCCAGCACATTTTGGTAAAGACTGATGTTACCTGAAACAAACTTTTTTTTCGGCCTAGCTCCGTACCTTTTTGAGGCTGCCGAGGTAGGACCTGAGGTCCATGTTGACCATGCGAGGCAGGATGACAAAGGGCTGGTCGTCCCGGATGACGAGCCCGAGCAGACCCAGCACGTGCGGGTGTTTGAAGCTGCGCAGCATCATGCCGTCCTCCACAAACTGCTTCAGTACAGCCGGCGTGCAGTCGGGGCCTGTCGGGGAATGAAACAATTTGTGCATCAGTAAAAATGCAGTGGAAATTTTTGATTTTTGATTTTGACAAAGGATTAAAACACTGATTGCTTATAAATTACATGTACCGTACAACCTGGCATATAAGCCTAACTCACATGTAAGCCACACCCACTCTTTGAGGAATTATACATACACTGATATTCCTAGGCTCCTTATACGCCCAACCTCTCAGTCACTAGTGCCTAGCCTCATCAAGTCATTTTTTGGCTCCCTATACGACCAACCGAGGCTAGTTAATATTGTCAGGTTGGTCAGTTCTGACCAATTCATATTAGTCTCTCCATTTTAGGCTAAGTCCTTTTGCCTCTGTCATTCTTGATACCTTGAATAGCACTTGGTCATGCCTGACCAATGTCCCTATGACCAACTTGGGATAGCCACTACAGACTAAGGGCCAGGGCATTTAGATTATCTGTGTACACCAACTGTTTTAATACAGCCGGCGTGCAGTTGGGGCCTTGGGAAGAATGAAACAATATGTGCATTAACAAAAATGCAGTGAAAATTGAGACACTTTTGATTGCTCAAACATTGTGGGCCACAGTAAAGGGGAGGCAGGAAAAGTTGACCAGGCAGTTCTTATGGCGGGGATTATAATACAGAGGATTAGAACACTGATTACTTATAAATTATATTTACCGTACAACCTGGCATATAAGCCTAACTCACATGTAAGCCACACCCTCTCTTTGAGGAATTATACATACACTGATATTCCTACGCTCCCTATACGTCCAACCTCTCAGTCACTAGTGCCTAGCCTAGTTAGTCATTTTTTGGCTCCCTATACAACCAACCTAGGTCAGTTATTATTGTCAGGTTGGTCAGTACTGACCAACCCACCTTAGTCTTTTTATTTCCAGGGGAAGCCACTGAGTGGTCATGACAAGTGGCACCAACTAGTGGTATACAAATAAAACACACCAATGATGAACCTAGGTTAGCCACTTCTGACTGCCCCCTCGGTCCTTTTTGAATATAACTTTGCCATTATGACTAACACTCATATGACCAACCTAGGATAGTCTGTACTGACTAACTCTTTCAATCTATGGATTTTCAGTGTACAAGCCTAAAAGGGTGCCTGGATTTTTTTTCGAGTACTATACTATAGCAAAATGTCGGGTGTAAGCCGCACCTTAACTTTGTCCTGATACTACAAGCCACACTATCTGACTTGCGTACTAGCCGCGAGCTGGTTTTATGGTATAGTTATTATTTCACTCTGTTATTTCCATGGGGTATATCTGTAGTAACTCCAAACCCAGACATTCAAGTTTATTAACTAAAGTTAGCTTTAAAGTGGACCTCCATGACAGTTGAGAGACATATATTGATTAAAGTGGGTATATCCGATTTCTAACGGAATTTTAAATCCTACATAAATATGTTCCAAATACTGTGAAAAAGGTAAAATTTATGGACTGGGGCAAATTAAAATGGTATCCATGGGCAGTAACAGCTCAGAAATTGAATAGATGGGGTCTAATTATGGACTTTTCTAGTGTATATTCAATGGGGGGAATAAAATCGTGAAAATTTTATTCCAAAATGACCATATATTGAGCAATGAAATCAAATTTGAGCAAAATCAGAGGGAATGAGGGGGAATGGAATAGATAAAAAAGTTAAGTAAGTCATATGTGAACATTGTGACTCATTATTAGAGAAAACGATTTTTTTGTCCCACACATCGGATATACTAACTCTGTCTTTACCAAAATGTGCCGGACAGTGACAATGTCCACCTAAAATGGCTCTGGTCCGGCAGAATGACTAGTGTTGCAGGACCAGTTGTCCTCCACACTCTGGGCTTTCCAGAATTGAAAGAATTTGTCAAATATTCCTAGAACTGAAGTTACAAGTTCTAGAGTGCACACTGATATTCTAGGCAAAGTAGAGCATTTTTTTTGTTATTATCTCTTTTATAAATGTTATTCTATTCTAAATAGTATGCAAAACTTTTTTTGATATTCGGTCCTGCAGAAATCTTTCCGGTCCTGCAAAATTGGCTAGCTGCAGGACCGATTGTCCTGCATGCCGAAAAAGTTTTCGCAAAGACTGCGAGTCACTTTAACAATGTTGTAACTCACCATGAACGGTCTTGACGGTGACCTGCTGGTACTTTGCTGATACCTCCTTAGGGGACTTGTCATACAGTCGGCCATTGTACACCAGCCCGAAGGTACCTGCAACGTCACAATGTGTATATCAGAGTCATGAACATTACAGTATATCAACATATAGAGATGCCTGTGAAGGGTGCTATGAGGCTGTGTCTCACGACCTTGGGCCAATGTTTTTGTCCCTGACCGGGTGCCAGCTCTGCCCAGGTGCCGTCTCTGACCAGGTGCCAGCTGTGACCAGGTGCTGTCTCTGACCGGGTGCCAGCTCTGACCAGGTGTCAGAAAAAAGGTGTTTTAAAAAGAATTATACTCATATAATTTAAGGATTTGTAAAAACGTTATGCGTTTGTTATATAATCATAATTATAATTATAATTAGCCTCCTGCTGTTGGTATTTTGACCTTATCAAGCCAAGCTGGTCAGAGACGGCACATATGGTCAGAGACGGCACCTGGTCAGAGACGGCACCCCGTCAGAGACAAAAACAATGGCCCAAGGTCGTGAGACAAAGCCATATATGCCAATCGGCGCAGAATGCCCAAATAAACTAAGTAACATGACTTTATTTGAATCTCGCAGATATTTGTGTACAGTGCACGGCGGATTGGCGTTTTGCACCGATTGAGGGATATCACCCAACAACTAGACATCACAATGTATCAACATCTAGAGGTGCCTGGATATCACAATGTATCAACATCTAGAGGTGCCTGGATATCACAATGTATCAACATCTAGAAGTGCCTGGACATCACAATGTATCAACATCTATAGGTGCCTGGACATCATAATGTATCAACATCTAGAAGTGCCTTGATATCACAATGTATCAACATATAGAAGTGCCTGGACATCACAATGTATCAACATATAGAAGTGCCTGGACATCACAATGTATCAACATATATTGACAATCTTGATACTGACAATCTTAAGCACAGATGTTAAAAAAGCCTGATCTGTATTTAAACATTCAAGGACAGCATGATGCCTCAAGGCCTCATTCATTGTTGTGATGGACCAACCCAGCAGCCCCAGCCTTGGCGAGTACCTCAGCCATGTTAAATTGGTGCATTATTCCACATTAGCAAGATGTCCTGTATACAGCGCCATGTTGATTGGTACCAGTGTAACCAGTGTAACCTCTAGCAACCAGCTCAGCAAAATCTCATGTCTGACACTAGGGTACAAACAGGGTGTGAGTATTGAGAGCAGGTTGTACCTGGGCATTACATATGTCACCTGTCCCTCATGGGGTAGTGGTTAGCGTGGTGGATTCATGATGTAGAGGACGTAACCACTACTCTATGAAGGACAGGTGACATAAGGAATGGCTAGGTACAACCGACTCACAATACTCACACCCTGTTTGTACCCTAATCTCGGACATGAGATTTGGCTGAGCTGGTTGCTGGTGACAAGGGGGATACAATTGGTACCAGGGCAACACCTGGTGGCAGCACCAGTATCTCGCTAGTGCCTAATACCAACCTTTAAGACTCCATCCACCCCATAGACTGTATCAACTCTATAGGATCATAACGATGCATGACTACAGCAATGTCAAGTTAAGAGAGTGTTCATTTATTAGTTACAGGGGAGGCGTAAAAATTTCCGACCCCTCCCGAGGGGGGGGCACAAAAAATCAGACCCCTCTTCAGGGGGGGCGCAAAAATTTGAGCACCTCTTTAGCAAAAAAGCCAGTGCGTTACTATAGTTCAAAAGGGGGGGGGGGCGAAAAATTTTCAACGCCTTCGGCAAGGAGGGGCCCGAAACGTTCCGCGCGCTCTCGATGGGGGGTCCCTCCACGCGAAATCTCACCACCCCCCTGTAAATAATAAATGAACACTCCCTAATTGCCGGTACCACATTCATGCGTCATTATGACAAAAGGGGATAAATGTGCTCTGCTGGCCTACAAAGGTTGAAAAAGGCTTAAATGGGAGTCTTTGCCTCATTGACAAAATAAATAGTTTTTTTCTCAAGCTTTAGGCGGGGTCCCATATACCAAGATTACATAGTTTGGCAGTAGTCTACCATAAACAGGTTATTGGAGAAACCAGCATCCCGCAACCCTGTAATGGCAGTTTTGCGAAAACATTTTCATCCCACAGGACATTCGGTCCTGCAAATTTTCAATGTTGCAGGATCGGCTACATTTTTGAAGGACTGGATAGCCACATATCTGACAATTTATGCATTTTAAGTATAAAATAGCTTTGTCCATTGAAAAAACATTTTAATTGTAATTATCTATGTCTAAATCAGGATAAATACATAGTTTTATACAGTATATTGACAAACATATTTCCCAATTAAATCATTTTGGTTCAAAAATACAAACATGTGACTGGACATTTGATCCTGCTACACATGTTAGTCTGCTGGACCGGTGACACTTTAGAAGGACATTGCCACTGTCCTGAATATTTCCGCAATGACTGTGTAATGGTAGCATAGTCCTTTAATGTTTTGTGTACTTTGTCGTCATGATGCAGGCCTTCATCATGCTGACCATATACAGCTGATAAAATCTTGTACGGTCAGCATGATGCTTGAATGCATCTTGACGACAATCAGACATTGAAGCACTATGATGTCGTTCAAAAAATAGGAATGAAGCTAATAAAAGGGCAGGGGGTCCAAAAGGAGGTAATCAACCATGCTCACTCTGAGAATTAGGGTGAGGACCTTAAACAGAAGTAGAGAAAGAAAGAGTCATTTGTACAATGCGGAAAAGCTTGAGCGCCTGCAAAGTTGTAGGAAAGGTGCTAGCTGTGTCTCGTCCAATCAATACAAAGTCGAACTCTATGACCGGTGCACTTCTATGACAGGCTAACTTCTATGACCGGTGCACCTCTATGACTGGCTAACTTCTATGACTGGTGCACCTCTATGACTGGCTTACTTCTATGACCGGTGCACCTCTATGACTGGGTTACTTCTGTGACCGGTGCACTTCTATGACTGGCTAACTTCTATGACCGGTGCACCTCTATGACTGGCTAACTTCTATGACTGGTGCACCTCTGAGACTGGCTAACTTCTATGACTGGTGCACCTCTATGACTGGGTTACTTCTATGACAGGTACACCTCTATGACTGGCTAACTGCTATGACTGGCTTACTTCTATGACCGGTGCACCTCTATGACTGGCTAACTTCTATGACCGGTGCACCTCTATGACTGGCTAACTTCTATGACCGGTGCACCTCTATGACTGGCTAACTTCTATGACCGGTGCACCTCTGACTCACTCTCACCAAATCGATGCAACTTAAAAAAGTGACGTACATGATCGGTGGACGTACATGATCGGCAGACGTACATGATCGGCAGAGTACAAAATCGATCTTTTACCCCCTGCACTACGATGTTTAACTCTCCCAACCATACCTACAGGCTGTAATGTATCTTTGGGGAGTTTATTAGAAAAAAACAACTCCCAAAATATTTATAGGGGCCGGAGGGGGGGGGCTCAATGTGTAACCGATCATGTACGTCACATGACGTACATGATCGGCTTGGAATGTCATGTAACATTTCCTCATTACCCACTGCTTGACCTGTCTATGATTACACATATTTAGACCTACAACATATGTACACCTCACTATGATTGATTTATGTTTTAAATATGGTTAGAAAGGGTAATTAAGTCAGTCAATAAATAATGGCCGATCATGTACGTCACATGACGTACATGATCAGTATTTTAAATGTCAATAAAAATAATCTTAATAATTGCATCTAGACATTTCTGACATATTACATTTCAATACACACATCATATGTACACGTTGGTAAGGTTTATTCATGTTTTATCATGTTCATAAAGGGTAGGGCAGTCAATAAATCACCGATCATGTACGTCACCGATCATGTACGTCACATGACGTACATGATCAGTATTAAAATGCCATGAAAAATGACCTTAATAGTCGCATCTATACATTGCTAACATATTACATTTCAAGAGACACATCGTATGTACACCTTGGTAAGGTTTATTTATGTTTTATTATCTTCAGAAAGGGTAGGGCAGTCAATAGATCACCGATCATGTACGTCACCGATCATGTACGTCACCGATCATGTACGTCACCGATCATGTACGTCCGCCGATCATGTACGTCCGCCGATCATGTACGTCACTTTTTTAGTTGCACTGGTTTGGTGAGAGTGAGCCCTCTATGACTGGCTAACTTCTATGACCGGTGCACCTCTATGACTGGCTTACTTCTATGACCGGTGCACCTCTATGACTGGCTAACTTCTATGACCAGTGCACCTCTATGACTGGCTAACTTCTATGACCAGTGCACCTCTATGACTGGCTAACTTCTATGACCGGTGCACCTCTATGACTGGCTAACTTCTACGACCGGTGCACCTCTATCATTGGGTAGTCTAGATCACTGTAATCAAGGGGGGAATGGTTGAGAGGATAAGGTAAATTCTATTTTAGGATATGGTTAAATAAAGTTTACATTTCTATGTAGACATGCTCCAAATAAGCCTTTTTTAGTTCTGCTGGTCATAAAGTTGTGCTGGAGGTATGTTGGTGATAGAGTTTCAATTTGATTTGATTTAGTGAGACACAGCCTGTCATCAAACGGTATATCTTCTATGACTGGTGCACCTCTATGACTGGCTAACTTCTATGACCAGTGCACCTCTATCATTGGGTAGTCCAGATCACTGTAATTAAACCGGCAGTTCTTACTGCACGTGCAGTAACAGTCAGAGTGCAGTCGGGACAGGTACTCAGCCCTATATATAGGGGCTCTGGGCCTTTAAGGCGGGAAATGGTTAAGCGGATAAGGTTAATTATATTCTAGGACATGCTTAAATAAAGTTTACATGTCTATGTAGACATGCTCCAAATAAGCCTTTTTTTTAGTTCTGCTGGTCATAGAGATGTGCTGGAGGTATGTTGGTGATAAAGTTTCAACTTGATTTAGTGAGACACAGCCTGTCATCAAACGGTATATTTCTACTTTTGTCCGCACTCTACCCGGAATTAAGTTAAAGGGTGAATGCTTTAATGGAGAAGGCATGCTGTTATCTATTTCGTGGTAGGAACCAGCATCTCTGTATTAAGCTATAGGGAAAACCGAGCCCGGGGCTGCCAGGAAGCAACCCTCAGCCGGTCTGCACAGGCAGTTCCTATTGGCCTAAGGGTAAAGAGAGCTTCGGGGAAGCATGTAAATAAAGGTAATTTTTGTCTATTTTTCATAGAAGATAGTAGATATAATATTGCTTATTCATACCTCTTCCAAAGAGTCCTGGAGTCAGCAGCATTTCTCATTTATACTGTAGATCTACTATAACTAGGCATATATAATGATATGATAATGCTGAGTCATACCCAGTTCTATCATATTATATAATAATGCTGAGTCATACCTCGTCATATTATATAATATAATAATGCTTTATACCTCGTCCGATGACGTCTTGTAGCTTGAGGCGTTTCTCGTCGATGCTGTGTGTCTGGATGGCCATGTCGAGGGTGTCGGTCGGCATCTTGTGGCTGATGGGCTGCAGGTCTGACCGGTCTCGGTTATGGTACCCCGAGGAACGGCGCTCCAGCGGCACCGGCACGTTCACATTCATACCCCCTGGATAGGAATAAAAGAAATGCAACTGGTTTCTGTGATCAAGTTAATTTTTTTCATCTAAGATATTCACAAAGAACCCCTCTACACACCTGCAAAGTTTAGTGCATAAATCAGAAGTGGGAGATTACAAATCATAAATAATGTGAAAATATACTCTGCTAATAAGCCCGCTATTCCCCCCTACCCAACCGCAGTAGTCTCTGCCGGACAGAGGACATCTTGCAGTGGAACTCTCTGCCAAAGGAGGGAGTCATGTGCTACACTCTCTGCTAGAGGAGGGGCAGATGCGCTACTTAACCATGGTGATGCCTGTGACGTCACAAAAGTGAAATCCGCTGGCGGCTAAAGATGGCCTCTGTCCGCGAGTGACTACGGAAGGGCAGATCGAATGGGCAGTACGGTCACAAGTATGAGTGTGATAAAAGTGTTTCGTGTTTACCTGCGGCGTCAGGTTCGTCCTCGTGCTGGTTGTCGACGTGTATTGCTGGTACCTGGATGTCGTCCCTGTAAGTCGGCTGCTGCCCGCTCACCGACGACTTGTCCGCTGCTGGAGGGACACAAATAGTAATACCGTGAACTCTCGTGTATAAGCCTAACTCTCGTATAAGCTGCACCCCGACTTTAGGCTGACCCTATAAGCCTATAATCAAAATATAGTATACTTGACTTAATAAGGGCACATCTCTTAATAAGCAAACACTCCCGTTTTTCTGGCCAATTTTAGACTATAAACAATCCAAAAATGTCAAATTTAAACCCTAAACTACTATGAGCTTTTTGAAATAATCAATAATAAGATAATTAGGCCAATAAAAATGTGTGTTTCAGGTTACATGGTCTGAAAATCTTGGTAAGGTTTGTCGTCTTTTTGTTTTTTTTCAAGTCTTTTTTTTTTTACATTTGGCCTGAAAAGTACCTAGAAGTTGACTCACGAACTTCAATGCTGACTCGCCGAATGACCGCCTTGACTCGTAAACTATCAGATAGACCCTAAAATGGCCCCAAAATGACCTAGAATATAGATATTTTTCAAAATCGCATACAAATTTCTAGGGTCGGCCCTGTTTCGCTCGGTAGGGTCTGGTAACCTTGAAACACCTTTTTTTATATTTGGCCTTAGCGGATGCCTATTTTGTCAAATACGGTAGTATAATTAAGGACAAGAGCTACAGGCGCCTGGTGGCCGTTTTGTGAACTACAGCTCAATTCACATTAAGAGGGTTCTGGCATTTTTTAAAGCTAGTTTCTATCATTACTTCATAATCCTGATCGTTATATATTTTTGAGCTTAACTTTAGTTTTTGAAAGAAATTGTTCGGCTAGTTTGTGATTTATTCACAAAAACACAGCAGATATAGCCTCTTCTTTAAATGGCCGAGCCCATACAATCCAATGATATAGACATCCATCTTGCGTGGCCAGTGCTGGAGAAAGTAGCCCTGGGACCCCACCTTTTTATTTCATATTTTGATTGCATATGATATAAAGAACAAATAAATTGAGTTTAAAGAAAATTGTTTGTCAATTAATTTTTGGGTCAACTGTAGCCCTTGTCCTTAAGCATGTGTGTGACTGACCTGCCTTCCTGTTCCTCAGACACTTCATGCAACACACGTACATGATGACGGCTATTATAACGAGCATGATGCCGCCCACGATACTCCCCGAGATGATGCCATCCCGCTCAGAGGCACTCAGCAGCGTGTCACCCCCGCTCGCATCCTGACCGTCGTTAACCACCATCTTGTCGGTCTGCAAACACACATGATGCTGAGTCACTATGGATGGTCTGGACACAAACATAACTCTGAGTCACTGAGGACAATGTTACCACCACTTTCATCCTGACCATCGTGAAGCACCATCTTGTCGATCTACAAACAAACATAATGCTGAGTCACTGAGGATGGTCTGGAAACAAACATAATGCTGAGTCACTGAGGATGGTCTTGACACAAACATAATGCTGAGTCACTGAGGATGGTCTGCACACAAACATAATGCTGAGTCACTGGGGTTGGTCTGGACACAAAGATAACTCTGAATCACTGAGGATGGTCTGAACACAAACATAATGCTGAGTCACTGAGGATGGTCTGGGCACAAACAAAACTCTGAGTCACTGAGGACAATGTTACCACCACTTTCATTCTGACCGCCGTTAAGCATCCTCTTGTAGGTCTGCAAACAAACATAATGCTGAGTCACTGTGGATGGTCTGGAAACAAACAATACTCTGAGTTACTGAGAATTCAATTCCATTCAACTTTCTTTATTTTGACTGGGGAAAAGAGGGCACTTATTGGCCCAAGATACATCTGTCGTAGTAATTGGCAGGTTTACTTATCAGTATAGGGGTTAGGTGTAGCTAAATGTACAGGTATATAGATGACATGGTCTGGGAATAAACGTAACTTTGAGTTGCTGAGGATGGTCTGGAAACAAAGATAACTCTGAGTCACTGAGGACAGTGTTACCACCACTTTCATCCTGACCGTCGTTAAGCACCATATTGTAGGTCTGGAAACAAACATGATACTGAGTCACTGAGGATGGTCTGGACACAAACATAATGCTGTGTCACTATGGTTGGTCTGGACACAAACACAGTTCTGAGTCACTGAGGACGGTGTTACCACCACTCTCATCTGGATCACTGTTAACCACCATCTTGTAGGTCTGCAAACAAATATAATGCTGAGTCACTAATGATGGTCTGGAAAGAAAGATAACTGTGGGTCACTCAGGATGGTCTGGAAACAAACACAACTCTGAGTCAGGCTCCTGAGTCAATGAGCCTGATGATGGTGTTACCCCAATTCTCATCAGCATCATCATTAACCACCATCTCTTTGGTCTGGACACAAACATAATAGAGTCACTAAGGATGCTCTGGAAATAGAAATAATGCTGAGTCACTGAGGATGTCTGAGTCAGGCTCCTGAGTCAATGAGCCTGATGATGGTGTTACCCCAATTCTCATCAGCATCATCATTAACCACCATCTCTTTGGTCTGAACACAAACATAATAGAGTCACTAAGGATGCTCTGGAAATAAAAATAATGCTGAGTCACTGAGGATGTTTTTATCCCAAGTCTCATCAGGAGCATTGTTAACCAACATCTTGTAGATCTGCAAACAAGCATAATGCTGAGTCACCGAGGATGGTCTGGAAGTGAATAAAACTATGAATCACTGAGGATGGTCTGAAAACACAGATAACTCTGAGCTTCTGAGGACGGTGTTACCACCACTTTCATCCTGAGCGTCGTTAAGCACCATATTGTAGGTCTGCAAACAAACATAATGCTGAGTCACTGAGGATGGTCTGGGATTAAACACAACTCTGAGTCACTGAGGATGGCCTGGAAACAAACATAACTCTGAGTTACTGAGGATGGTTTGGGACCAAACATAAGTCTAAACCACTAAGGATGGACTGGTAATAAACAAAACTCCAAGTCACTGAGGATGGTCTGGGATTAAACATAATGTTGAGTCACTGAGGATGGTCTGGGATTAAACATAATTATGAGTCACTGAGGATGGTCTATGCATTTACAAATAGAGGCTGCCAGGATGGAATACTGTAAAGGCATTTGATTTCGCGTTGTACATATTTTCACAGATTTCGCGGAATTTAAAATCCGCTAAAATATGTACAGAGCGTAAATCTATCCAATATAGCTATATAACTGTAACATTTCAATATCAGCAAATATAAATCTCCGCAGAATGGTATTTGCAAATCAGTGAAAATTTGTACCAGTGAAGATATGTACGTTAACAATAGCAGAACCAGAATATGCAGTTATGCTGTGAAAACAGATATTTCTTTGTAATTATTCAAAATACTTGATCTTTACAACATGATTGTAGTTATTCCATCTTGTAGCTACACTCTAGGTATAGTAATGTTGCCAACCTTTTTGGGCTTTTCTTTTTGCAGAGCGACACGGCTAACCTAGGGAGGAAGGATCCCCAAAGTGGCCTCTACATACTAGGTTGTTCTAATATAAGGGAGTGGCCAGTATATAACAACAAAAGGGGTGTGCACAATTTTTCCAAGACTTGTCAGGATTTTTTCACTCCCCCCCCCCTTTAAATGTGTTGGCCTTTGCACCGAAAAGGCCTAAAAAATTTCTGGCCTCCCCATTGGGCTGGTTTCCTCCCCCTCCATCCACCAACCCCCCGGCCCTCCCTTGGGATGATAAATAATGACCACTCCCTAATGTGTTAGGGAGGGATTAGTTCATCCTAGTCATGCTCGAAACTCAGGGAAACGTGTAGCATGTACTTTCTGTCCTGTTACTAGGTTTCACAAAAAGTATCTACTTTCAACATCAGGGTATACCATATTTATATATATATATATATATATATATATATATATATATATATATATATATGTCTATTTATATATAGCTGAGATGACACATACTGGGAAAAGAGACTTGAACCAGTATCTGACAAGACATGACCGGCTATTGGGTTTCACAATGAGTTTCTCCTTTCAACATAAGGGTACAGGGAATTATGGGAAACACCTGTCAATGTATGCGGCCCACTGTCATTCAAATTTGTATAACGTACACTACAAATTACCGTTGATTATAAAGAGATCCAACGTTAAATTTAATGGTGCATCACTGTTGCCCAATATTACAGTGAAGCAACGTCAACCCAATTGCGTTTACAGTGAAGCTCCGTAAACCTTTACGGCAAAGCACTGTTATTTCTTCTACACCGAAATTCTGTACAATATGAAGTTCAATCTTTTCCAACTAGGTGGCAGCTTAGGTTCAGAGGAGATTTCTCTGAAGCTTCAACTATGGAAAGCGGACTAAATCTGTTGCCAGTGAATCACCGTTTTTTCTACGAGGGATTTTTAACAGTGTAGTATACACTGTGTACTATGACCCAGGACCACTTGGCCGGAGAATAAAAAAAGCTGGATGTTAAATACGTACAAAATGTGACAGGACAATCAGGCCAAATAAAAAATGGTGTGTTTCAGGTTACCCGACCCTACCTAGCAAGACATGGCCGACCCTAGACATTTTTATCCAATTTGAAAAGATAGTTATGTTTTAAGTGATTTTAGGGCTTATTCAGGGTCAATTTGATAGTCTATGAGTCAATGCCACAGTCAGCAAGAATCTTTTATCCAATTTTGAAAAGATATTCATGTAATTCTGGGCCTATTTCAGGGTCAATTTGATAGTCTAATGAGTCGACACGGTTGTCGTGTTTGCTAGTCAATTCTTTGGGTACTTTTCAGTCCAAAATCTTTTTTTTAATTTAAAAGAAAAAAAAGAAATCCGATCTACCCTACCTAGGTTTTCAGACTATGTAACCTGAAACACACCTTTTTTTAGGCCTCAGCTCTAGTGTGGTATAAGCTAGTTAAACCACAGCTTTAGTGATTACTCAAGGCTGAGTACAGTTGTCTGCGACTTGTGGTCAGCCTTGATTGATGCCAACATAATGCAGACAGCTCTATACGGGACTAGCATATTAGGCTATGGGGGCTGCCATCTTGGCTCAGAGCAATGCATTGTGGTTAGGCCCCCGACTCCAGAGCAGTGCATCATGGGAGAATTTCTTATCAGTCCTTTTGTTCAAGGTGTGAGGAGAGGAGATTAGCCTGATAAGGAGATGGAGTTTAGCCCCCGACTACCTCAGCTATCAGGATGTGCTAGTCCCGTATACCTGTCCTATATCTGCTAATACTACAGAGTACACTTATCTCCTGTTGTGTAGCATGTAATATAAAGTGTCAGTAACTGGAGCACAGACACACTTACACACATACACCTACACACACATACACCCACACACCATTAAGGCAGTGTTCATTTAGTACTTACAGGGAGGGGGTGGTGAGATTTTGCACGGTGGCGCAAAAATCTTTTACGCACCCCCACCCCTCTCGGTGTGCGTTGAACCTTTCATGCACCCCCTCACCGAAGGCGCCAATTTTTTTTCGCACCCCCCCCCCTTTTTGAACTTTAGTAACATTTAGGCTTTTTTGCTTGAAAGGGGCTTAATTTATTTACATCCCCCCCCCCCTCAGGAGGGGCAGAATTATTTACCCCTCCTCCCTCAGGAGGGGTCGAAAGTTTTACGCCCCCCCCCTATAACTAATAAATGAACACTCCCTTCGGTAAGTACACGGTCATGCTCTGAATGTTGTGCCTGTATACGGGATAACTGTGTCAGTCAAACCGGCACAGACGGAAGGAGTCATGGGGTAGAATATACCTACCAGCCAGTACTGTGTCGGCATGTATATGACAAGCCACAGTCAGGGAGTGTTACAGTGGCGTAGGAAAAGGGGGGCCAGGGGGGGCCCGGGCCCTCCCTATCACTGAGGAGGGGGGGGGCTGAATATATTTGGGCCCCCCCAAAATTTGTCAAGACCTTTAATATAATACACACAATTTTCAATCCTTACCTCTCCCACATAGAGAAAAGTGGGACTGGGCCCCCAAATCAGATCTAAAGAGGGGTCAAATACTACTTTTCTATGCAGTCTAATATAAGTGTGTATATATGATGCATCATGCATAAAAAAACTATACTTAATGCTGGTTGGAGTGGGCCCCCCTGGGCCCCCCCAGTGAAGATTTGCTTCCTACGCCTCTGGTGTTCATGTATTAGTTACAGGGGGTGGTGGGTTGGAGGGGGGATGGGTATAAAAGGTTTCGACCCACTTGAAGGAGGGGGTAAAAATGCACTGACCTTTTTTTTGCGAAAATGCCAGTGCATTAGTATAATTCAAAAAAGAGGGGGGGGGGCAAACAAAAATGTCAGCGCCTTGGGTGAGGGGAGGGGCACGAATAGTTCCACGCACCCTACAAAGTAAACTTGTCTCCAGACTCTTCCGAGTGACGGTCATAAAATAAGCGCGTCAAATACTTGTCTTAGTGACAAGGAATCGGGTCTTCTAGCTGAAGATAAAAGACCAAATTGGCATGTGCCAGCCCAAAACTTGACATTTGCCAGCTCCAGATTCTATTTGTGGGATGGTAACCTGATAGGTTAGAGAACTTTGACTCATTTATTTCACGATAGTCACTTTGACGAGTCTGGAGACAAGTTTACTTTTTCAGTGTAAGGGCAGTGGGGGCTCTGTATCGTTCCAGACCCCCTATACAGGTATAAGTCTATCCACTCCTCAGTGAGACTCTGCACGTTTCTGCTAAAATGTGACATATGTCTTGGAAGTGCCTCAATCACGTCGGCTGCCAACCTGACTGCAGCACTGGCGAGTTACTCGCCAGGACCCCCCTCATGCCGTCCAGTGTCCTTTTATCACTTAGTATCCATGGGCAGCAGAATATGTTGTTGGTTTACAAAGGGTGGGCATGATGCACCATGATGCAGCTTTGGCGAGTTATTCGCTGCAGCTGCATCAGAATTGGTGAATTATACTGCCAAATGTTACAACACAGAGAGAAGAAACAGCGTCAAAAGGGAGTCCAGGTTGCCTCTAGAATGACTCCCCTCTTTAAGGGAGCACAGGTCACCCAAGGGAGCCTAGGTGACTCTCTGGCTGACCCAAGGGAGTCACCTGGGGGAGTCATATGACCAAGAGAGCTATATGAATACCCCAGGTGACTCCCTTAGGTTGGCCAGAGAGTCACCTACGCTCTCTTAGGCGATCTGGACTCTCCTCGATAGGGAAGTCATTCTGGAGGACGCCTGGACTCCCTTTTGACGCTCTTTCTTCTCTCTGTGAACTATAATCTGTCATGTTGTTGCCTTACCTATAGTTTTAACACTGAAGTCGTTTGATGTAGTCTGTTCTCTAGGTGTACGTAACCATTGAGTGTGACAGTAGACTAGTCCCTGCTACATCCAATATGTGCCAGTGTAGTGATGTAGACTGCTGGTCCCACCCTCCTGGTGTAATGATCTGCTGTGGTGGATGTGTATATAATTCCTCCACGGTGGCTGCATGCTCTAAGTCCCCTTAAGGACACATGTACGTACAGTATGTGTCCATGGTAGTTGTGGTACCCAGCCACACAGTAGTCCTGCAGGTCTCAGATAGGGAATCCCAGGGTCACTGAGTGTACATCCTTACTGAAAGAAGAACTCTGCAGTAAATACTAGGTGAGTTCTGGGTGGTCAAAATAGTTTGGAAAATCTGCGAAAAATCTGTGAAAAAGCACAAAATTTTGAATTGCCCTCAGCATATCCTGATTGAGATGGCACCTCAAGATATATGATTATTGCAGGGATAGGCCTATATTTCAATGTTTTTTAGGTTCTGTCTGAAATGAACTTATTCACAGCATATACGGTCAATTATGGAGGTTCATTCAGAACCAGCATTTCAGATTTCCATGAAAAACAACCCTTTAATTTTTTTAATATAGGGTATAAAAGGTTTTCCTATTAATTCCTAAGAGTTTTTCCATCAATACCCGGCTGGGAATTTTTTATCGCATTTTACGTTACATCAAACTATAGCGGAAATTCATTTCCCTGTCTGGGACCTACAGCACCAGCAGACTGCACTGTCTGTGTTCGCCCTCACACTGTCAGGGGGAACTAGTTTCAGAATCAGGCCAAAAAGAAAAAAGAAGCTTTGTGTCAGGTAACATGGGCAAAAATATAGGGTCGGTAGGTCGGATTTTTTAAACACAAAGGTACTAATCAGCCTCTCAGAAGACCTAGAATTGACCAACAAAGGGTAAAAATATGGAAATTTCTTCAAAATTGCGTAAAAAAACGTAGGGTCGGCCCTGTTTTGATAGGGTCGGTCGGGTGACCTGAAACAAACCTTTTTTTGGCCTCAGCAAACACACACACACAGACATACACACTTGGTATTTCTATGACTGTATGGAGCACTGGGTGCATGTGTGTATTCACCGATACGAGGACTTCTGGTATGAAAATGAGTCTAAAACAAGTGTGATGCAATATCCTTCTTTACAGCTTGAATTCCATGAAAACGCTTATTACTATTCTGAGAATGAAGGGCTGTGTCCACAGGAATGATCAACTGGTAATAACGTTTGTAACACACCCACCCCTTGTTCTGGTGTAGACCACATCACCTGTGCCACCTGTGTGCCTTCTGCCCGGGGAGGTGTCTCAGCTCCAACCATACTGGGATGAGTGGTCATGATTTGGAGTGATATGGGTCCCTTTTCAACCTCGAGGGAGTGGAGTGATGTACACCTATATGGGTATGTTTTCAGGGGTGACCTCCATTATTCCTTCATATGTGTGTGACAGTTAGGATGGGCTCACAAACGTAACTGCTTACCTCTTCCTTTTTCCCTTTGAACTACAATATATGATATGATTTTTTAAATTAGAAATATCAAAGTGTATACCTAGCCCTTTACAGTCCTATTAGAATGTGGTGTCAGGACCCATGCATACAGACCTTGCACCAATATGGGTATGCTCTTTGCTGAATTTACGCAGGAATGGGGTAATATTTCTAGTCAAATTTAAGTCCCATGACCACACATCCCGGTGAAAATGATCGACGACACCTCCCTGGGGCTGTCTGTGGTTATAGCGTCCTTACCTCGTCATGGGTGTGTCATAGCCTGACTCTCATGAGGAAGGAGGGGTATGGCCACAGCAGGGGTCTAGGTACAGGAATACAATACCCCCTTCTCCAGGGTGTAGTCCACAGGTACTGTAGTATAATAGCATACAGATACAGGTGTGGTGGTGATGATGATGATGATGATGATGATGATGATGATGATGATACTGATATATGTTATACAGGTATTATAGCTGAAGGGGTATGGCCCCAGCAGGGGTGTAGATACAGAAACACGGTGGTGTATAGGGTATAGGTCCTGTGCTATAACACATACCAGTATAGCGGTTAAATGTGTATCTCCTGGGGGTAGTTCCTGCTACCACCAGCCTGCATGCATACACGTATACTTCCATGTATGGTGATGAGTATTTATATTATACAGGTACACTTACAATGAGGGGCCCCTGTGCCCTGTGCCTTATACAGGTGCCTGTGTATACTGAAGGCCGCCTGTGCTCTCTGTGCTCCCAGGCAGCATGAAGCCAGGTGAGACAAGCCCCACTCTCCTCCCAGGGGACACGACACAGTTTGGTTCTGGTTGTCTATGTGTGTCTCTGCCCCAACCTGCAACACTCCTACCTGGTAATAGGGCAGTCTATACGAAAAGTTTTTCACCTTGCAGGACATTCAGTCCCCCAGATTTGTAATTCTGCAGGCCCGGCTTAATGTTTGCAGGCCCGGATACCCCAGGGAAATGTTTGTATCAAGAAATGTAGCATAAAGCAAGAATTTAGATAGGAAATGATGTTAAATAGAGGTTACTGATATATTTAAATCAATTTAGTAACCATAATTTATAAGATTTAGGATTTTTGTAC
Organism: Harmothoe impar; assembly: GCA_947462335.1. Taxonomy (NCBI): domain Eukaryota; kingdom Metazoa; phylum Annelida; class Polychaeta; order Phyllodocida; family Polynoidae; genus Harmothoe; species Harmothoe impar. The sequence goes on along the minus strand of OX381706.1, from coordinate 82,126,723 downwards.
ATAATATTCCGGCTTTCTAGTTTACTATCTAACAAGAATTGCGGTAGTTGCCGCGTAAAAAAATGCCTCAGGCATTTTTATACGCCGCAACAACCGCAATTCTTGCATTTGAAGGAACATAATGTCTACATGGTTGGTATATTTGTAGGGGACCCATTCAAGACACCATATAAACAGGGCGGGAGGATGAAATAACCGACAGATGTGACACAACAGGGGAAAACGTGCCATTACAGGGATTTAGTGTAATATACAGCCACTAGGTGGCCACCAGTGCAGCAGCACTAATAGAACCATTGAATTCCTCGGGTCCATGTTAGGGGGGGTAGGTGGGATTATAATCAACATCAGGAGCATGGAAATGGGTGTTGCTAGGCAGATAAAGAATTAGAATAGCTGTTGCTAGGCAACCAGCTGTCTTAGCAACAAACCAATGGGGTAGGTAGGATTATAATCAACCTCAGGAGCATGGAAATGGGTGTTGCTAGGTAGATAAACAATTAGAATAGCTGTTGCTAGGCAACCAGCTGTCTTAGCAACAAACCAATAGGACCATTGATTTCCCTGGGTCCATGTCAGGCTGGGTAAATCCTGGCATTCATACCGTGCAGGGAAAAAAGGGAATGAGGGGGTTTCTCCCCTTGATTTCGGGATAATATAAATGTAATTCAGTAAATCAAATTTGCTGATGTCTAAACATTATTTGCTGAAATTGATTAACCCATGTGCAGGTAGACAATGTGTTTATCTTGGTATATGTGAATGGGCTTGTATTTCGGTTTTGTATTTCGTGAAATATATTGATTTGAATGACAGAATATAGCCTAAATAAGGTACATTTATATGTGTAACCCCCTCCCCCCTTACCCCTCCCATACCATCACACCTGTATAAGATACTGCACTGGGAGATTCCCCCTTGGTGGGGCGGACCGGGGGCGGCCCTTATCTCTCCCGGCGGCCCTTATCTATACAGAGATAAGGGCAGGAGGCCGACCTGGGGGCTGCACTAAGTAAGGGGAGATTTGCCCTTGCTGGAAGAAACTCCCCTGTAGGCTAATATACCTGTAGTGGTAAATGTCCCGGATTGTCCAGGCCTGCATGTTAGGGGGGGTAGGTAGGATTATAATCAACCTCAAGAGCATGGAAATGGGTGTTGCTAAGCAGATAAACAATTAGAATAGCTGTTCCTAGGCAACCAGCTGTCTTAACAACAAACTAATAGAACCATTGAATTCCTTTGGTCCATATTAGGGGGGGTAGGTAGGATTATAATCAACCTCAGGAGCATGGAAATGGGTGTTGCTAGGCAGATAAACAATTAGAATAGCTGTTGCTAGGCAACCAGCTGTCTTAGCAACAAACTAATAGAACCATTGAATTCTTTGGGTCCATGTTAGGGGGGGTAGGTAGGATTATAATCAACCTCCTCAGGAGCATGGAAATGGGTGTTGCTAGGCAGATAAACAATAAGAATAGCTGTTGCTAGGCAACCAGCTGTCTTAGCAAAAACCAATAGAACCATTGAACTCCTTGGTTCCATGTTAGAGGGTATGTGTATGCTTATGATCAAGCTCAGGATTGGAGGTTGATTAATATTAATTTTATCATTATATGCATAAATTTGTGTTGTGACACCTTAAAACAAAATGGCGGCACCCCTTAAAACAAAATGGCGGCACCCGTACTGACTTCCTGTTAAATGAAAACAATATAATGCCTCAACCTGGTAGTTCGCAAGCTCACCACCAGGGCCCCTCCGGGGCCTTTCTGCCTTAAAAAACCTTAATAATGGTCCAATTTACACACCGTGAAAACTGGCATGTAGCCCAGGATGAGAGCCAGCCATTGGGTCTGGCAGACACAGACTTTCTGCCCGACCAGCAGGCTTTTGGCCGGCTATAGCCGGTGTCCGGCAGGATTTCATATAGAGTAGACTGATAGGGCATCATAAGGCCAAAAAAAGAAGGTCTGTTTTAGGTCACCCGACCGACCCTATCAAAACAGGGTCGACCCTACGTTTTTTTATGCAATTTTTGTATTTTTACCCTTTTTTGGTCAGTTTTAGGGTCTTCACAGCGGCTGGCTAGTGCTTTCATGTTTCAAAGAAATGTTTAAAAAAAAACGACCTACCGACCCTACATTTTCTTGCCATGTTACCTGAAACAAACCTTCTTTTTTTGGCCTAACACAGTGGTGGCCCATGATAATGGGAATGAGCCTTAGGCCCCTCAAAACAATAAAATGGCTTTTGGTATGAAATAAAAGCTAATAATGCAGCGGTATAGAAATAACATACATTTTCTCCACTTTTAAAGATCAATTAATTCTTAACCAATAAAATGTGAATTTTGGCCAAAAAAACATGTATCCTAACATGTACCCTATACATTTTGGCCTACGAGTAAAAAAGAAAAGCCTCCCTCGTCAGATCTCTCAGACCTTGGTGATGAGAAACCACTTTTTTTTTTAAGTGACCTCATACTTTGTCAGGATATCTAATTATATTCTACCAAAGAAAGAGTCAATGGCAGTTGGTTTCAGGTTGCAACAACCGATGTTTATTTACAACGTTGGTTCACATTTACTCCGGAACCCCTTGGGTTCAGTCACTTGGTCATCTAATCTGCCTAAGACACGCCTAATTCAGACTCACTCAATTATCATCATAATCGTGTGCATTAATTATGTAGCCCAGACTGTTTAATTGATGTAATTATTCAGAACCAGGCCTCCTAGAAATCAAATCGGAATAACCACGGTTCGAACTCCAGTCAAGCTACCAGTGCAACAATTATTTTTTTTGGGAGTAAAATGTGAAATTTATTTCGTTAAAATGTATTTTCATTTCGTCTTCCGTCCTTGAGAAAATGTGTAAGGTGCCCTCGATATCCCAAAAAATAAAACAAGTGTGGCCTACCAGGGTAGGGCCAAATTAAGAAAAGGTGTGTTTTAGGTTACCCGGCCCTACCTAGCAAAACAGGGCCGACCCTAGAAATATTTATGCTTTAGGTCATTTTGGGGCAATTTAAGAGTCATTCTGATAATTCACAAGCCGAGGCGGTTGTCAGCAAGTTGGCATTGCGAGTCAATTTCCAGGTACTTTTCAGGCCAAAGTAAAAAAAGAAAAAGTCCGCCCTACAGAGTGCAGTCCTACCCTAAATTCTCAGACCAGGTAACCTGAAACACACCTTTTTTATTTTGAGTGTTATTTAGGTGACAGTGTCCATATGTATGTATATATACAGAGATAAGAAAAGGACGGCAGGGCACGACTCGGGTCCAGTCAACCAGCACGGAACATGAGTCAGCAGAAACAGGTGACGAGTCACTGTGAGGAGGCGTGTCGTGGGGCGGCAGTTTCTGTTTGTGTTTGTGTGCTACTTACTACTGATGGCGGCTCACCATCCCTGTCTCCACACTCCTCTGACTGACACTACCCGCGTTAATGATTTTGGAGGAGAAACGGGTATACTATGCCAGCTTTGACCGGGTGCCAGCTTTGACTGGGTGCCAGCTTTGACCGGGTGCCAGCTTTGACCTGGGGCCAGCTTTGACCGGGCGCCAGCTTTGACCGGGCGCCAGCTTTGACCGGGTGCCAGCTTTGACCGGGTGCCAGCTTTGACCGGGTGCCAGCTTTGACTGGGTGCCAGCTTTGACTGGGTGCCAGCTTTGACCGGGTGCCAGCTTTGACCTGGGGCCAGCTTTGACCGGGCGCCAGCTTTGACCGGGTGCCAGCTTTGACCGGGTGCCAGCTTTGACCGGGTGCCAGCTTTGACTGGGTGCCAGCTTTGACCTGGTGCCAGCTTTGACCGGGTGCCAGCTTTGACTGGGTGCCATAAAAAATGGTTTATTTAGGGCAGATGAAGATATAAATGGGTCGAAAAAGTTAATGGATGTTACAACACTTTGAATAAGTAATTAATGGCCCATTTATCTCCCCTTAATAAACAATTTTTCATCAAGCCGGTCAACGCTGGCACCCGGTCAAAGCTGGCACCCGGTTAAAGACGTTCACATTGGCCAGAAGTTGTGAGACACAGCCTTTAACGAGGGTGGAGTGGGTCTGTATACATAGATAGGGAGTGGAGCCCAGGCCTCACGAAGCAGGAAGTAGACTCAGGGCCTCCCGGGTGGGCCCCCTAAACTTTTAAGGACCACATGTCGCGAAAAGATTACATTTTTCGTCAAAACGCACCAATGCAGCCTAGGCCAATTACTCGCCGGTGCTGCATTGGAGCAACATGCGGACCCTTCGGGAGTGTCTCAACCCCAGAGGGTCGGTATGGTGCTTGAATGCAGCACTGGCGAGTAACTCGCCAGGGCTGCATTCATGCATCATGACGACCAAGGGCATGATGCATTAAGGTGTCATGCCGTCCTTAAAGGGTTAGAGAGTTAACAGGATGAGGGCTATATGTATATATACATATATGTGTATCGTGTTGTTGACATCTATACACGTACCGACGATGGAGGCTATATGACACTTAATACATTAACCCTTTAAGGGCCGCTGACTAGCTTTAAGGCCTTTAACCCTTTGGTCGATATGATCCATATAAATACAACCCTGGCCAATAACTCGGCAAAGCTGTATGCAAGCATTATGATGATCCTATGGGGTGTATGTATACACTCGCAAACCGTTGGCATGATGCATGAATGCAGCCCTAGTGAGTAGACTTCCCAAGGATTCAATCGTGCATCATGCCGACAACAGGCGTGCAGACATGAATGCACCATGTGGCCCTTAACGCTTTAAGGACGGCATGTCACTAAAAGATGACATTTGTCATCATGATGCACCAATGCAGCCCTGGCCAGTAACTTGCCAGTGCATCATGCCAACCCTTCGGGAGTTTCTCAATCCCGTAGGGTTGGCATGATGCTTGAATACAGCATTGGAGAGTTACTCACCAGGGCTGCATTCATGCATCAGGACGACCAAGAGTTTGATGCATTAAGGCATCAAGGCATAACCCAAAAAAGGTCAAACCAAAAAGGTCATGTAAAAAGGGGCCAAAAAAGGTCAATATACCCCTCAGTCCCCTCTATTTTGAAACTGCTTGTCAAGCCCCTGGTCCTTAGAGGGTTAAAGTGTTTAACACGTGACGTATCCATGACATGAAACTTGGCGCGCTGAACCCGGAAAGAGGCTGGCAGCACGAGACTACAGTCACGTGGTACGGATTACATGCCACTCCTTACACGGCCTTGCTGCACTCTTTATTTAGGACACGCCAAAACCTCGCTTATAGGTCGAATTGTGTGTTAGGCCAAAAAAAAAAAGGTTTGTTTCAGGCAACATGGAAGGAAAATGAAGGGTCGGTAGGTCGGATATTTTATATATATTTTTTTTTTACATAGAGAGAGTACTAGGAGGAATGAGTCGTGAATCAACAAATCAACGTGCGACTCTCCAGAATGACTCCATAATTCCTCCATTGACTAGGAATATATATATATATAGTTGGATTTACCTCTTAGAAATCCATTTCCTGGTGTTAATCAATAATTCAGGCCTCTGTGGTTACTAGGAGCTTGTTATTCTTGAACGAATTAGGAAAAAATGAGGAAAAAGTAACAAAATTATTTTTTTTAATCAAAAAAAATCTCCAAAATTGGGAAAAAAAAATGCTAGGGTCGGCCCTTTTTTTAAAATCTAGGGTCGGATTGCCTGAAACACACCTTTTTTATTTGGCCTGAGGGTGGATCCAAAAGGGGTGGTCGGGGGGGGGGGGGGCACAGCCAGGGTCCTGTACCACATTTTCTATAGTTGAGAGTTATGCCCTCCAGGCCACCCCTTACTGCTACTGGGCGGCCTCATCATGGTCCCCCCACCTTGGTGGTCAGAAACACTTTTGTTTTTGGAGTGGCTTTGAGGAGGGGACTCTATTCGGGAGAGTCCAAAGAAGAAAGATACTACAAAGTCATGCTTCGTGGCGTCCGTGAATTCTGACCCTTTAAGGGCCGCAAATGGTGCTCGGGGGGTAGAGAGCTAGGTATATGGATGCCCTCACTCGGTCAATGTGTATTCGGCGCGGGAGAGGGGGGGGGCTTTTTGCCTTAATTTAGTAATTTTCTTTTAAACGTTCAACATTTTCAGAAAGTCTGCACACCATGTAAACTCTAACTACTAGTACTAGTACTACTAGCATGTCCCCGACAGCCTGACACACATATTTTTCCTGACCTAGAACATCAGAGACATTGTGTGTGTGTGGGGGGGGGGGGGGGTGCAGACAGTCACATCTACCTGCTGCACTCTACAAACCTCACTTTACCTGCACTACGCCCACTGTGCCTCTGTCCCACACCACACTGTCAGAAGTAACTGTTATACTGTAGATTTACAGTAGAAAAGGAGCTATTTTTGGTGTTGAAACCAAAATTACTACGGTATAGTTATGTATGGAGATAAAAATCGACACAGCGACACGGCCCTTTTCCTTAAATTTGACACAGGAACATGGTCAAAATTGTGTGTACCCATGTAGAAGCAGAGAATTGGCAAAGAAGGGATAATGTCCTTTTTCAATTTTGAGAAGTAGGTCTTGTCCCCCCGGGGGGGTCACTTAGTATATTTTGTATACACATGTGTGCGGCTGGCAAGGGTACTTTTTCTACAAAATTCCCCATGACAAGGGTCCACTTTTCAAGAAAATTTGCCATAACAAGGGTCCAGTTTCATGAAAATCCCCATGACAAGGGTCTACTTTTCAAAAAATGTCCGAGATTTTACCAAAATTTCCCATTTCTCACTAAAGCATCACATTTCCTTGCAAAATAATTCGCACAAGAGTAAATTTTTCGAGGAGATTTTACTAAACACTGTCTATTCTATTACTTTTTCCCAAGGGTAACATTTTGAGGTAAAAATCGCCATAACAAGGGTAAGGGGTGGTGAAGGTCCAGCCGCACACCTGTGTCAAAAAAAATTCAAGTGCCCCCCCGGGCTTGTCCCCCTTTAGTTATGGGGGTGCAGAGGGGTCCCCCCCTGAGGTCGGAAAGTCGCTGAAATTAAGGGGCCCGGGTCGAAAAGTCAGCTTTTTAGACTCTTTAATCTATTGTAAATTTTGTCCAAAAGTCGCCAGGTCACTTATATTATTGCCTTAGGTCGGAAGTCGCCTCCAAAACAGCCCAGGTCGCCAGGTCGTTTTTCACCCATCTGGAGCCACAGTTATGGGGGGCAGTGTTTGTTAACTATTATATGTTGAGCATTGTGTTGCAAACTGTGTCCGAACCCTTGGGGTTGACCCAGCCATGGAGTATGTAATATGATGTGTGAACGCAAGTCAGATTGCCAGTGCGGCTTATAGGATCGGCCCCAAGTGGGGGTGCGGCTTATACGAGTTTTTAGATGTATACTACAGTACTTAAGTCACCATAATCATATGCTCTGAAAGGCTTATATGAATCTCCTTAGTTAGAGGGCGGCTTATACGCAAGGTTTTACGGTAGGAGGGAACCTTCCCCACACCCCGCATGTGACATCCTTCACCCTTAAAGGGCGGTATAATGCATTAATGCATCATTCTCTTGGTCGTCATGATGCATGAATGCATGGATGCAGTCATGGGGACAAATGTCATCTCTTAGTGATTATGCCAAAATAAAAAAAGGTGTGTTTCAGGTTACATAGTCTGAAAATCTAGGTAGGGTCGGTCGGATTTTTTTCTTTTTTGATATTTTTATTTTTTTTTACTTTGGACTGAAAAGTACCCCAAAGTTGACTCGCAAACTTCAGCGCTGACTCAGCAACAATGATGTAGACTCGAAGACTATCAAATTGACCCTGAAAATAGGCCCAAAATTACTTAAAACATTGATATTTTTTCAATATTGGATAAAAGTTTCTCGCTGACTACGGCATTGACTCGTAGACTATCAAATTGACCCTGAAATAGCCCTTAACTCCCTTAAAAAAATAATTTTTTTTCAAAATTGGATAAAAATTTCTAGGGTCGGCCCTGTTTTACTAGGTAGGGTCGGGTAACCTGAAACACACCTTTTTTTAAAATTTGGCCTTAAAGGGTTAATGGGTTTGAAACCATTGAGGAACACCCCGTGGGCATAGAGCATTGAACCAACATTGATCGCTATTGGTTCAATGTTGGTTTAACGTTGAACAGAGTTTTGTGCCCATGCTGTATTATAAAGACACAACCAGGAAGGTATCAGGAGACGTGACATGGTGATGGGGCCAAAATCTAATTTAAAAAAAAGGTTGGTTTCCGGTAACATGGTCCTACAAACCAGACCCGACCGGCCGATTCGTCCCCTCTGTGGGGTATTCTGATATTTCTAACAGATAAACTACCTGACAAACTTATTCAGTGATAAGGCCCAAAAAAAAGGTTTGTTTCAGATAACATAACAAAAACATGTAGGGTCCGTAGGTCTGATTTTTTTTTTTAATTTTTTTTTAACATGAAAGTACTAGCCCGCCTCTCTTAAGACCCTAAAATTGACCAAAAAGAGGGTAAAAATACAAAGTTTTCTTCAAAATTGCATAAAAAAAACGAAGTCGGTCTTATTTTGATAGGGTCGGTCAGCTTACCTGAAACAAACCTCTTTTTTTTGGCCTTAGTTAATATGAGGAAATACAGTTTTGGCATGGCCATAAGGAACACACCCCTCCATCTAACTATAGACTTCTCAGAACCATGTATGGACAAAAGATAATACATGTAGCATAGTTTGGCAAGTGAGTTTGGTAGTTAATGATATCTTAATGACTCGGTGAGGGAGGCCGGTTCATCTAGGGTCATCATCCACACACCATCTACACACGTTTGTTTGTGTTATTTAAACTATTGTTTTCAGCAAAATGCCATCGTCATTGACATTTAGTTATCATTACTGCTCAGAGAGGGCCGGTCTATTGCCGTGCAGATCTACATAATCCTGGGGAAGATACATGGGGGGGGGGCGCCCCCCCCCCCCTTTAGAGGAAAATATGTATAGCTTCTCTTATATTTCTAACGGATAACCTACCTGGTATTTTGTCCACTACCCATCACCCCAACCCCCTGTGGAGTCACGTTTTGTCCACAAGCCACGAAGTGTCCACAGGGTCCCCACAGGTCAAGGCAAGACACAAGTTGGTGTTGTAAAAATGAATTGAGCTTTTGCTTGAAGTATGCAGGCAACTTTAGGACCCACCCAGACAAGAAATATCAGTTGCAGTTTTATACGGCAGAATTGAAGGCTACATCTTATTCTATTATGTACTATGTATCACCAGGGTGGGAGATTTGGTCATCTAATGAAATCTTTTTTTAATGTACTAAGTCTTACGAGTACTGATAATCGATCTTGCAAATTTTCCGTCTGAAGTTCATCCAAAGAGTTTGACAATGCGTGTGGACACTTTGTTGCATGTGGACAAAAAGTGACTCCACACCCCCACACCATTTTAACTTCCTAGATGCCTCCCAGGCCGGTGCCAGTGTGGATATGACTAATCGGAAAGGGAAGGGCGTTTTGGTAGTGCTCTATAGTGAATAACATGTGCCCCTATGAGGAATGGCCGTGACTAGGCTATTGACAGTTCGAACTGTCACTAACAGAATAAAATTTCCTTATTGACAGTTCGAACTGGCAATACCATTATATAATTCCCTTATTGACAGTTCGAACTGTCAATAAGGGAAAAAAAAGATTCTCTTATTGCCAGTGTCAACTGGCAATTAGGGAATCATATCCGGGTATTGACAGTGTGAACTGTCAATAAGGGAATTATATCCTGGTATTGACAATTTGAACTGTCAATAAGAAGATTGATTTCTACTATTGACAGTTTGCACCGTCAATAGCCGGCCCACCTTGATCGATTTAGCTATTGACAGTTCAAACTGTCAATAGTCCTAAATCATACCCTTATTGACAGTTCTGCACCGAACTGTCAATGGTGGGAATTTCCTCTCTTATTGACAGTTCCTTGTCATAACTGCTGTCAAAACCCTGAGAGCGATTTTTGTGGAAAAGTCGATTTATGTGGAAAAGTCAATTTTGGTGGAAAAGTTGATTTGTGGAAAAGTTGATTTTGTTGGAAAAGTTGATTCTGGTCGAAGAGTCGATTCCAATGCAAAACCGACATTTAGTGAAAAACCGATTTTGGGGGCGAAACCGATATCGGGGGCAAAACCGATTTTGGGGGCAAAACCGATTTTGGTGAAAAAAACTTTTGCCCTAAGAAAAACACCTTTTGACTCCAATGTCAGTCGGAACTGTCAACTAGACTATTGACAGTTCGAACTGTCAAAAGCATTTTTGATAAGGGCCGTAGCTTCAGGCATTTTCTCAAGTAATTTCTGACTGCTTTAAAAAGTTTAGGTTAGAACTCCTATATATATATATGTGTGTTTAATGATGTATGGTAAATGACTCATATATAACTCCCATAAGTAGTTTGATAAATGAACATCACTTTACTCCCATGCGCAGAAGACTAGCCCATACATTAGATCGAATTGTATTGTATTCATTGAACCATATATATGATGTGCTGCCCCTATTCTCTTGTATAAAAGGGGTTTCTCCGTCAAAGACAGTCCGCCCATCCGTCCATGAAAATATAAAAAAAAAAAGTATGTGACGGTGGAGAAGGGAACTATTCGTCAGTCCATGAAAACTTGAAGGATCCATTCATTTTTTGTCTATTTTCATGAACGGACAGATGGACGGTCTTAGATGGAGACACCCCTTAAGAGTTTGGATGACAGCCCTTGTATTATTTCTATTATATTTTTTTCGTTTTGAATATATATGTTTATTATTATCATTATTACTTATTTTGGTTTAGGCCAAAGAAAAAAAGGTGTGCTTCAGGTTACATAGTCTGAAAATCTTAGTTACGGCTGTAACTCTCAGATGTGGCCGGGGGCTGTCTGAGAGTTACGGACAGAAGGGTCAGTTTTTTACTCATTGTGCCTATTCTTACCAATCATGTAGATTTCTACACCCAATCAAGACACACTATGATCATGAGTGGCTGTTTATGATACTAAAGGGCTTAATTGGGTGAGGTGAAATGTACAAATTGGTAATTATAGGCATGTCTAGACCAATTGATGGGTGGCATCAATGCAGTGAAGGCTTCCTGCCTGCAAAGACTACCCTCTTCAAAGTCCTCTAATGTGTAGAAATGATTAATAAACTAAAGATTCTAAAAACATACAAAGGTGGGGAATAAGTTTAAGATGGTCACTATGCAGTATCATCCCTATAAATAACATATTAAGCACAGGGGAATGCGAGGAAAAAAGTCCTCGCAAAACCAGAGCTTTTACTGCACCAAGATCCTATACTCACAACGCTAGTGGCCGTGGGTATGTAGCCTATACTAGAAAATCTAGGTAGGGTAGGTCGGATTTTTTTTTTTTTTTAATTTTGATTTTTTTTTACTTTGGACTGAAAAGTACCCGAAAATTGACTCGCAAACTTCAGCGCCGACTCGCCAACAATGGTGTCGACTCATAGACTATCAAATTGACCCTGAAACAGGCCCAAAATTACTTGAAACATGAATATTTTTCAATAGTGGATAAAAGTTTCTTGCTGACTACGACGTTGCCTCAGAGACTATCAATTTGACCCTGAAATAGCCCTAAGATCACTTTTAAAAAAATTTCTTTTTCAAAATTGGATAAAAATTTCTAGGGTCAGCCCTGTTTTACTAGGTTGGGTCGGGTAACCTGAAACACACCTTTTTTTATTTGGCCTTAGGTGGATACACATCTATCCTTTTATAGAAACTCACTTGGTAGGACCTAACAGATACACTCCTGCTGTATAGGAGGATCTCACAGATAACTAGATGCTATTATCTTAAAGCGACTAAGTCCGATGATTAGGGCTCAAAAGTCTATTTTGTTAAAGATGCACTGGAATGTTCCCCATGGCCATACTTTATGTGCTAGATACTTTATTTTCGCTCATTCCCTAGAATTCAGCTTAGAATTTGACTAATTATCAGATTATGGCTCAAGTTACTAATTTTGGAGTGCACACTCTAATTCCCCCCTATTGAAAATACACTGTAAAATACTATACTTGGACCCTATCTGAACCTCTTATAGGGCTCTTATTGCCCATAGATGACATTTTTTTGTGTCCTATCCTCAAAATATGATAATGTACTAACATTTGAAACACATTAAAGCAGGATTTAAAATATGAAAAAAATCGGACCATGTCACTTTATTGTTAAGAGATATGAACATAACAATATAAATGACATAAAGATCTTGATACAGATCTAGTGCTTTGGAGGACCATACTAATAACACAAAATAGGACAATCCTGTACACTTCAGTGACTTGGAATGAGGCTAGTTAATAAGACGAAATGAATAAATGGATGGAATAGGATACACTCTAAATAACACACTCTAAAAAGAAAACTTTAAAAAACTAACTCTATATATTGATACTGATAATCCGCACATGCGACCTGTCATGTCAACGCCATCAAACAGTATATATGATAATAAAAGCTGTTCATGTATTGGTCTCATTATTGTATACATGCAATCGTATTTTCAAAATCATTTCATGAATAGAATACATTATAATTATATTCAAGAAAGGGGTAGCTCAGTAATGCATATCACTGTAAGTAGTTTAATAAAGTATATGACTTGCACCAACTTTAAGTGGTCTAGTAGCTGAATTTTTGTCTACCAAAACCACTTAGGTCAAGAAAAGGTTTGTTTTAGGTAACATGGGAGGAAAATGTAGGGTCGGCAGGCCGGTTGTTGTTTAAAAAAAAAAAAATTGTACTAGCCAGCCACTCCGCAAATCCTAACATTGATTTAAAAAAAGGGCAAAAATACAAAAATTTCAAAACTGAATAAAAAAAACACGTAGGGTCAGCCCTATCTACATAGGGTCGGTCGAGTGACCTGAAAGAAACCTTTTTATTTTTGGCCTTAGCTACATAGAGGGGCGTCTAGATGACCCTGTGTCTTTATAAACCGGGTCACGTCAAAGTCAGTCAGGGTGACACGGTCCAGCTCCCTGCACAGAGAGAAGCATAGGAGGGGAACAGCAAGAGGACATGGGGTGAGGAACATGTGAACTAAATTTAGTCTTGTGGACCAAAATATTTTCGATCAATATATTCATATTTCACCACACCACAATAATACCACATCTGACAATCAACTAGTCTATGGAGAGACATTGAGTTGACTACCCTCTATGCGTCTGATACACTTTAAACAGATATACACACAAGGATATACGGGAATCTTATTTGGAAATTGGTCTTCTGAAAGCCCACACTTAGCTAACTTTGAGAAGGTCCTATACACTATTCAATAGACCTCTATCAAATCTAATATTATCAATGGACAGACTGATATAGAGACAAAAACATTGGCCCAAGGTCGTGAGACACAGCTTGATAATGACTCTGCTTTATACGAACGGTCAACTTGAGTTGACTCTCTTTGTAGTGTAAACGTATATTTATTCATCAAATGATTTTCTAAACAACGTCGGTATTCAATGTACAGGAAATAGCATGATGAATGATATATTGCTCTTGCATGATATAACCTATAATTCTCTACTATCAGTGTCAACCCAAGTTGACCCTTCATATACGCAGAGTCAATAGCTGTTTGACACTCCATTTTTGACAGAACCACGTGGGAGACACAGTTGACACCTTTACTTTTCTGTGTGTATATTTTTAACAAATTCTACAATTGCCTTTTTAAGGTAGGGTTTCAGGGTAATTCAGCTGGACATATTTTTAGTGCATTATTTACCACAGCTTGGTTCAAAGTATATGTAACACACACCAATCTGACCGGAATTGATGTTTCCTTCAAATAATTGCCATTTTATAAGGCGTTGCTAGGCATGGAATGAAAAATGGAACAAAAACATTCTTTTTTAGCTTCCAAATCTTCAAACGGAGTTTTGGGACAGATATTCAACAAAATTATCATTTCTGATGATTGAAGATACATATTAAAGTTATTTCCTGGGAAGGTTTTTTGAATCATATCAATATTCCAAGTATTAAGGTCAGGGGAGCTCTTAAAAGTTGCTTAGTTACTAAAAATGGTGATTTTTGGGCAAAAATCAGGGAAAATCACTCATTTTTAGTAACCATGCAACTTTGAAGAGCTCTCCTGACCTTAATAATCAAGGTATTGACATGATTCAAAAAACCTCCCAGGGAAATGACTTCAACATAAGTGTCCAATCATCAGAAGTTCTAATCACATTCAATTTCTATCCCATAAGTCCGTTTGAAGATTGAGAAGCTCAAAAAGAACGTTTTTGTTCCATTTTCAACCCATGCCTAGCAACGCTACACAAAATGGAATTTACTTGAAGGGGCCATCAATTCCGGTCAGATTGGTATGTGTTACATATAATTTTAGCATACCTGTGACAAATATTACACTAAAAATGTGTTCAGCGGAATTACCCTGAAACCCTGCCTTAAGGACGGCATGTCGCTGAAAGATGACATCATGATGCACCAATGCAGCCCCAGCGCAGCAGTGGTGCATCATGCCAGCCTTGTCTCACCCTCATAGTGTCATTATTCGCGCCAGCTGCACTCATGCATCATGACGAGCAAGGGAATGATAAATTTATGCAGTATTTGCTTCAGAGGTTTCTTCACCAGTGATAAATGTCCCCCCTACTATTTTAGTTATTTTTTAACAATCAGATGCACGGGCTCTTTCTTCAATAACGACACCGGGTGATTCGATTTACAGTGTTAGCAGTCTACCTAGTCTTGGAGGACCTGGCGAGGCCAACAAAGGGCCTGACTAAATGAGTTCTCAGCGGTTGTCGTAAAGCTATGGTCAATGGTTAAATCAAAATCTCAAATGAACCAAAGTTCTCACCTCATTAGCCCCTTGCCCCCAATGTATTCTCTAGTGACGGCTGTCCCTGTCAGGTGGCAGCACCAGCACCCGCTGCTGTTTGCAAGAGGCTACTGGGCATCTGACCTGGCGGCTCCAGCTGTACGTAATTGTATAAACTATACGTATGGCTACAACTAAGATTGTATCCTTTAAGATCTATTATAACTACTGTAAAACCTCGCGTATAAGCCTAACTTGCGTATAAGCCGCACCCCGACTTTGTGCCGATCCTATAAGCCGCACCAGCGATCTGAGTATGATGATTTTTAGTACTGTACCATAGTAGCAAAACCCCTCGTATAAGCCGCACCCCGACTCTGGGCCGATCCTATAAGCCGCACCAGCGATCTGATTCGCGTACTAGCCGCAGCTTGTACGCGAGGTTTTACGGTACAATGTGAACAACCCTAATGATACTGTCCTTAACCGTACATCTATTATGAATTGTTTATTGTGGTTATAATGAACCTGGAAGGGTATAATCTTGATTATAACCTGTTATATAGTATAGACACTTGGAGCCGCCAGGTCCAATGGCCAACAGCATATTACCTGCTGTTTTATCTAGTAGGCCGACACCTCGAGGGCAAAAATAAAGAAAGGTTTGTTTCAGGTCACCCGACCGACCCTATGATGTTGTCTTTTTATGCAATTTTGAAGAAATATTTGTATTTTTACCCTTTTTTCATCAATTTTAGGGTTTGCAGAGAGGCTGGCTAGTACATTCGTGTGTTTGTTTTTTTAAAGTTTTTTTTTTAATCCGACCTTTCAACCCTACAATGTTACCTGAAACAAACGTTTTCTCTTTTTGGACTAGGGAAAGCAAATAGCTCCACAAGATATAACAACACTTTTCGAGCGTTTTGATTATTAAGGATTCTAGAAAGAAAAACATGAATGAATGAAGAGATGATTAATTAAACAACATTGTCATTAATAAAGGCTGCTAAGAATCAATTCAAAACTACAACATACTGAATATAGCTATATTGTATACTAGTCCAGGTAGATATTACCTACACTGAAAATTCCGGGGGTTAGTCAATGCTAATATTTCTTAGTCGAGACCACTAACTTTTAGCTAAGCGTTAGCAGCAAAACGCTAAGATAGGATAGGAACTTTGGGCACGTAATTTTCGCTAATGATTGTACAAAAGTTAGTAAAAAGTTAGTGACACCTACTAACTTTTGACTAACATTTGAGAATCAATATTTTCAGTGTATTAGCTCTTTAAAGCTTGACTGTCATGGTTGATGTGAGGCCAAAAGCACTTTGGGATATAGTTCAGTTTTCATTCACAAGAGGGCTCTAAAGGGCTGGGAGCTTAGCTTTTACAGGCACAATATAGGGCACCTGGCCGTGGTTATATAGCAGCACCATCTGCACTAAGTTAAGAACCTTCAGGACAGGCCCTTGGCCACTAGGTAGAGCAGCTAAGCAGGGGTTCTAACATCACAGGACAGGCCACTATTGCTTCTGTCTGAAGTGGTTCCCAGTACTTAGCCCTACAGTGAGTAGGCCTAGTTACTGAGGGCCAATGCTATTCACATGCCTTCAGGGTAACACAGACTTAAGCAATCACTATCCTGACTTAGCCCCCATCTAGAGGCAACCAAACGATGTACCTAGGAGCCCCATAGGGTGAATCTGTTGTAGCTGGACAATGCTCATGGTCTCCTGTCCAAACACTGCTGCCGTCTGGTGGAACTGTTATTTTAGTCTATGTATGGAAAATGCTGAGCTTATTCCCTGACAGCCCAGCTTTAAAGAAAGCATACTTCATTGGTGCACTATCCCTGTTTTA
Organism: Harmothoe impar; assembly: GCA_947462335.1. Classification (NCBI taxonomy): domain Eukaryota; kingdom Metazoa; phylum Annelida; class Polychaeta; order Phyllodocida; family Polynoidae; genus Harmothoe; species Harmothoe impar. Next base: position 82,110,013 of record OX381706.1, on the reverse strand, counting down.
TGAAACATGCATGCAGCCCTGGTATGTAAAGTCCTCTTTGGGCCACTCAAAAAAATAATTTTTTTTACTTTATGCTGAAATACATCGGGAAATTTGAATTTTCGCGATAAATGTTCACATTTTAGAAATTCAGAGTTTATTGATCATCAAATGTTGTTATAATACAAGTTATTAGCAGCGGACTACATTGCTGACAGCATAAGCTTTAATTTGATACCAAATTTGCCAGTATTTTTTCCAATTTTAAGTTTTTTTTTCATCAAAAATGTTTAAAAAAAGAAGAAGTTTTTCCCATATCATGATTTCTATGATGCGCGCGGTGATAAGAAACAACTTCTTTTTTTTAAAGTGGCCTTGGGGTGGATAGTTGGCTCCGCATGATACACCTAGGAAGCACTGGCTATATCGATGCCTGCATCGGTGCATCATGACGATAAGTGAGCATGATGCTTTGAGGCATGATGCAGTGGTTAAGCCTTTGAAGATGGCATAATGTATGAATGCATCATGCCCTTGGTCGAATGCAACCCTGGCGAATAACTCACCTGTGCTGCATTCAAACATCATACCGACCCTACAGGGTTGAGACACTCCCTAAGAATTGGCATGGTGCACTAATGCAGTACCAGTGAGTTACTCACTGAGGCCGCATTGGTGCATCATGACGACAAATGTCATCTTTTAGTGACATCCGTCCTTAAAGGGTTAAACCACAAAAAAATTGTTTCAGGTCACCTGACCGACCCTATCTAAACAGGGCCGACCCTACGTTTTTTTATACAATTTTGAAGAGATTTTTACACTTTTTCGGCATCTATTTTAGGTTTACAATATTTTTGAAAAAATCTCCCCTTTTTTAGGTCAATTTTAGGGTATGTAGAGGGGCTGTAAAAAATATATTAAAAAAGTTTTAAAAAAGAAAATAAATCCGACCTACCGACCTTAGAATTCCTTCCCATGTTACCTAAAACCAACTTTTTTTTAAATTTGGCCTTAATACAGACAGGTAATTACCGGGTAGGGGGCCTACTGTAGGTGCTAACCACGTCCCTACCCTACACCAGGTGCTGTAAGGTGCTGCATTATTCACGTAGTGTTGTGTAACAATGGATGCTGCAGGGTACTGTATTACATGTTCTACCTGCTTCTGGGGTTTAGTCTCAGACAATAGCCTGGGCTCCACTAGGGCGACACAGGTACCTGCGAAACGATGCGATCCTTTTATTGTTTTGTTCTTTGACATTTCGCTGCATTTCGCTTCATTTCGCAGCAGTTTCACACTGAATGTCGCCCTGTTAGTGGCGTTACATAGGGCAACACTGCCGCGAAATGAAGCGAAATGAGGCGAAATGTCCAAGAACAAAACAATAAAAGGATCGCATCGTTTCGCAGGTACCTGTGACGCCCTAGTGGAGCCCAGGCTATTGTGTGTATGTACATATTTAGCCGGTGATCCACTGCCGCTGGTTTTCTGCAAATGTCGTTGTACGACAGTTGCTTGCGAGTACACTCGCAAAAATCAAAACTTTTTATTAGATATCTTTGAATTTACTCGCAGGTCGCACTACCCTCGTGACTCAACTGTTGCAGGGACTCGCAGTAGACAATCCACTGATGGAACGGTCTCTGCGAGTTTATACGCACCAGTGCGATTCGCACCAAAATCACTGCAAATTTTGGGCAGTGGATCACTGCCTTTTATTTCATGCGGATAAACAGAAATTACTATACTTAACTACTAGAATGGTCATTTTCCACACCCCCATGGATAAACTGATCCTCATTCTCCATGGGGTGTTTCTCCATGATGACGTCACAAAAAAAACTATGAAAGCAATCTTTGAATGTTGTTTTTAGATATAATTGATCAGAAATTACATGAAATAAACACAAAGATCCAGTCTGATCGGTCTGAATTCCTGGTTTCTCACCTTGTGGTACCTTGGATCACATTACACTTGGCTCCGCCTCATGTGATATGATTCAAGGTACCACTCGTGGAGAAACCTGTCATTCAGACGGATCTACGGATCACCAGTCCCTGCACCCCCTGAGTAGACACCATGAGAAGGAGGAGGAAGGCAGGTATTTTTACAAGGAGAAATCAGCGTTAATGCAGGACAACTGAGCCTCTTCTCAATATAACTTTAATTTGTGAAAAAAATACAAGCAAAACAAACGACGTTTGTAACTCATTTACATAGATGTGTGAATTTCCTGTGGGACAGCGTTTACCTTGAGCTGGTCTGTTATACTTTAAAGGCATTTACTAGGGTCTACACATACTTCACCTGGTGGCAAGAAATTAAACTACCTAAAACCATGCTAAAAGAATATCTCCCTTTTGCATATGACCTAAACTCACCTTTATTAACCCTTTTAAATGCCTTACTATGTTTTTCTACACATCTGTTTTTCTCAAAAAGTGGTGCCCTAAGGGTGTGTTTCACGAACTTGGGCCAATGTTTTCGTCTCTGACCGGGTCCCATCTCTGACTGGGTGCCATCTCTGACCAGCCTGAATGAAAACAGTTTATTTAGGGCAGATGTAGATAGAATTTGGAAGAATAGGTTAATGGATGTCATAACTCTTTAAAGTAATACTTAGTTGCCCATTTTTATCATCATTGGCTTAAGTTCGTCAGACACAGCCCTTAGCTATTATAGATGTTTAGGCTGACTAGAAAATATTTGGGTAAATCCCAACCTATTTTTATTTGTAAATGAATCACTTGTTTTTTTTTTGTTAAATGTATCTTTTGATCCTATGTTCAGATGGCTAAGGTTTTGATTACGAAATGTCGGCCAATCCTTTTTCTGTGTTACAATACGTAGAGAAAATAGAATTACCTTATCGTCGCATATAGGTGCCCGGGCAGCTATTTATTTGAATAGCCTTGTACCCCCTGCTCCTATTCAAAGCAGACAGCTATGCATACCCCCCCCCCCCCCCCCCAAAAAAAAAAAAAAAAAAAAAAAAAATTGCATTTAACTGACCGCTCCTTAGGCATTTGAAGTGTTAGACCCCCCCCCCCCCCCCCAATTCACACACACACACACACACCCCCTGCCACTATAAGCTGAGCAGTAGCGTGACGTCATGGGGCTCCGTGCAGGCTCCTTAAAGTAGAGTGACGTCACGGCGGTAGAGTAGCTCCTGTAGCTGTAGCTGCGTCCCGCCGGCGTCCCAGGGGGCGCCACTTGGTGTAAGGCAGCCCAAGGCCACCTGGCGGCCAAACAACACACCAAGGTTAGGGTGAATGAGGCCCTGTGCAGGCCCTGGGTAGGGTGCCGGGGGGGGGGGGGGGGGGGGCACTTGGTATAAAAAAATCAAGTACCCCCCCCCCCCCCCGCCCCCCGGGTAGGGTGTAGGTGCTTTGTGATGTACACAATAACCTGACCCTGATAACGGAGAGTTCCTGTACCACACTCTGATTGATACAATCATTACATATTGATATGTAGAAACCCGAGTTGTATCTCTGCTGCTGTCTCCGTATATTGATCTCTTTATCTCTTTGACCCTTTCAAACAGTGATCCCCCCAGATCCCACGCCGGGATCCTTGAATTGATTCTGGAGGAAAGAAGGTGGACTCACACCGAATGGCTTAAACCTACTAGACTAATCTAGATTCAGGTGCTAGGCCGCCAATAACCCGCAAACACACAAACAGTGATTTAGGTGACTATACATGGGTAAAAATCCAACAAGTTTTACACGGCGACACGGCACTTTTGAAAATCGACACGGACGACACGGTCCCTTTTAAAATCGACGGACACAGCCAGATAGGCCATAATGCACTAGATAAAAATCGACACGGCCCTTTTGCTTAAAATCGACACGGCGACACGGTCATTTATTTGGGGACCCATGTATAGTCACATTTAGGAAAGAAGGATACAAAAATAAGGGAAATAAAAAGATGTTATTTAAGATGTTAGTACTGTAAAAAGAAAAGTTGAAAATGTTAACGAAGACCGTCATCATCCTTGAAGTTAAAAAGGGCCTCCAATAACCCCCCCCCCCTCCAAAAAAAAAGAAGTTAATAAAATGCAGAGTTTCAGTGGCTTTGAATGTATATCGATATATATATGATCATTAGTAATATTAATTGTAACCACCCTCCTCCAATAAAGTCCGTCCATCATGTCTACCCTCTATTTCGAGTTATCCCTATTGATATAGTGAACATTTTGATACAAATGTACTTAGAGTAACTTAGAACTGCATGTTTGATCCACCACTTCAAGATGGGTTAGGAGGTAATTTGGGGTCGATTTTCATTTTTCTAACATATTTGTGCTCAAAATGTCCATATAAATATGTGTGTAGCTTTTAAAATCATTCTGATACTTGTAAATGCATAAAATAATTATAGAGAAAACTGCAGGGGGACCCCTTTCTCCAATAGAGCCGGGTCCCATAACCTATTCTGACCATGATTTGCTCTACTTTTTATGGATTTATTTGTGTCAGAATAATTTAAAAGCTTCACACATATTTATATGGACATTATGAACAAAAATACGTTGAACAAATGAAAAAATAAAAATTCACCCCAAATTAGGTCCTAAGGCCACTCAAAAAAATAAAATGGTTTCTCATCACCGTGCGCATCATAAAAATCAGCTTCAGAGGAAATTCTTTTTTTTTCTTTTGCTAATTTTTGATGAAAAATATTATAAAAATGGACAAATATCGGGATATTTGGTATCAAATCAAAGCCAATACTGCGAGTAATGCAGTGGGATAGAAACAAATTATATTTTCCCTAATTTAAAGATGTGAATTTTGGTCATGAAAAACGTCCATTTTAGCCTGGGAGTGAAAAAAAAAGAAAAAAAAAGCCTCCCTCGTCACATTTTTCAGACCTTGGTGATGAGAAACCACTTCTTTTTTTTGAGTGGCCTAACCCATCTTTCAGCAAACAGCTCCTGACTCGTTCCCCTGTTAGCCATACAGACTGTAGTATGGGCAGTTGTGCAGTATTTAGGAACATATTAGATCCGATTTCTTTAGTTTGGTTTTATTGCCTTTGAATTAAACAGTACACTGTCTGCATGCACACCGACTAGCCGCCATCTATAGAGCTATTTAAGCCCCAGGGGGGTCACTTAGAATATTTTGTATACACATGTGTGCGGCTGGTAAGGGTACTTTTCCTACAAAATCCCCCATGACAAGGGTCCACTTTTCAAGAAGATTTGCCATGACAAGGGTCCAGTTTAATGAAAATCCCCATAACAAGGGTCTACTTTTCAAGAAAATGTCCGAGATTTTACTAAAATTTCCCATTCTTCACTAAAACATCACATTTTCGTACAAAAATATTTGCACAAGAATGAATTTCTCGAGGAGATTTTACCAAACATGGCCTATTTTATTACTTTTTTCCCCAAACCTAGGAGCTTTTGGCTGAAAATGCCATAACAAGGGTAACATTTCGAGGTAAAATTCGCCATAAGGGTAAGGGGTGTCGAAGGTCCAGCCGCACACCCGTGTCAAAAAAAATTCAAGTGCCCCCCCCCCAGATTTAAGCATGTACGGTCAGCATACTGCATTAATGCATCATGCCCTTTGGTCGGCATGATGCATGAATGCCGCCCAGGCGAGTGCTTCACCAGTGCTGCACTCAAGCATCATGTCGACCATAATTATAGGGTCGATACACTGGCGAAGGGTCGGCATGATGCATAAATGCAGCACAGCTTAGCAGCCTCGCCTCACCAGGGCTGCATTCATGCATCATGATGACCAAGGGCATGTCACATTGAAGCACAATGCGGCCCTTAAAGATAAAACATCTTTACACGGAACTTCAAATTACAACAACACAACACATCAAAGCCAAGTGTCCCTAGACACTCAAAAAGTAATATAAATGAACTATTTCATGGAAGGCGAGAGTTATACCCTTCTTGAAGAAAAGATTCGTTCCAAGTCACTTGTCCTTAACTATAGCAGGATAAAAACATATCCGAAAAGAATACTCTTTTTTTTTGCATGAAGTATAAAGTTTGCAGTTCTAAAAAGTCTTTCCATGTGGAAAAAAAGAGAGAAGTCTTCCTCACTCCCACCCCCACCCCGGGTTTCCCGGCATGTTTCTATGAACCACACCATTTTTCTACTGGAAGTTAGTTAGGCCAATTTAGGCCTACACCTACTGAACAATTCAAGATGGCGGACGCGGAAGAGATCCATGGGTGTGCAACGCTATGTAACAGCAATCCACCAGCGTCTAGAATCAAATTAACAGTCCCGGAATTAGGCCTAAATAATGCATGGTCCCCGGGGACCGGAAGGAGCGTGAGGGCGGCGCGCAATGCCCCCTGGGAGCTGCGGCACATGCGCAGTAGCTGCTGCTTGCTGGGGTGGTGAAAGAGGCAGTCTGTGCTAGTTCTGCATAACGCCACTGGGGGGCGGGTTGGAGCTATGGTAGTGGGAGTGTTGAGGTTGCCATTGCACACGTAGAGAGAAAAAAGAAAGTGAGCGTCATTGTCGCCAACACCACCAATTTAACAAAGTCAGGGTGTCTGGCCTTTCAGAAGTGTTCGTTTTGACTGTTACATCTTTCTTTGTGCAATCTCCAATGATATTGTCTGTGGCAGCAGACTGTGGTCAGGTTGGGTGGAGAATTCAATGGCGCCGGGTACACCGTAACAGACCGTATACCGTATAGTACTAGTAGGGACTGGTACAGGAAGGCTATATTGGGTAGTACAGCTCTTGTACTGCACTCCCGCCTACCTCGTTCTCAGCCCCCCCCCCCACCCCGCATCCATCACCCCCCCCCCCCCCAATTCTAACCCATTCCTGATCTGAAAGCCCCCTACCCCTTCCAACACACAAGTGCAACTACTGCTACTTAGGGAGTGATCATTTATTATCAACAGGGGGGGTGGTGGGTTTGGGGGGGGGGGGGCAAAAAAATTTGGACCCCTTGACGGGGGGGGGGCAAAAAAATTTGGACCCCTCTTGGGGGGGGGGCAAAAAAAATTGACCTGTTTTGAGCCAAAAAGCCTGCGCGTTACTATGCTTCAAAGGGCCCGCGCGCGAGCCGATTTTCGACCCTAAGGGGGGGGGTAAAAAATTTTGACCCCTTGACCGGGGGGGGGGTGTAAAAAATTTCGCACGCTCCGCGCGGAAACCCACCACCCCCCCCCTGTTGTTAAAAAATGATCACTCCCTTAGGCAGTGGTAATTTTAGACATAAGACCCTCCCCCCTCCTCGCGGGGTCGAAATAATTTTGCCTCCACTTTGATCGAGTTTGTAATGTGTATTTATTCATTCCATGATTTTCAAATACAACAGACATCAAAAACTTATAAATATCACAGATGTTGTATGATACGGGTACACTTAATGTGATATCATGGTCATTACTTGCATGAGTCATTATTAGTTTGCTACAGCAAGACTAATGTGATTTGAGGGTAAGAACTCTTTTTATTTTGCTAAAAGAATGTTAAATATATTTGCCCCCCCTCCCCCCCCCCAGAGTGGGGTCGGGAAAAAGCGCCAACCCCTCCCCTTGTTGGTAAATGATGACCACTCCCTTGGCTTATAGTGTCAGCCTTGATCCTATAACCACCCGGGTCTCCCCCCCCCCCCCCCCCCCACTACATCCCTCCATTCTCACCTGTAGGGGACGGGTCATTTAGTACTAGCAGGGGGGGGGGCTTGGTGGTTTTTCTAATCATGGTTTTTCCCCCACCCCCCCCCCCCCGCCCCCTGAAAGCTGTTAGTTTTAAATATTTTGGCCACCCCCGCCCCAAACAAATTTGCAAAGAAATCCCCCCCCCCCCCAACAAACAAAAAATAGAAGAAATCGCATATAGATCTCTATGCCGATGTTATTTGGATGCTATTTCATTTTGACCCCCCGCCCCACCCACCCCCCCCCCCCCTCGGAAAAAAAAGAGGTAATAATAATAAGGCTAATCTTGCCCCTTCACCAACAGTGGCCCCCTTTAAGAAAAAGTGACCCCCCCCCCCCCACGCCCCTATATGCAGTCCCGGGATGCAGTCCCCCATCCCCAGCTGACAATAAATGACTGCACCATCCCGCCCGCTACCAGAGGCTTCCCGCCGGTTCCCGCCATTCCTGCCCAACTCCGACCTGGAGAGCAGACGAGCAGACGACATCCGGACCGCGCGTCCTGCACTCCGGCGTCTGGCTCTTTTCCCGCCATTTCCCGCCAGTTTCTGGCTGCTCTAGTTTAGAGATATCGTTATTATTGTTACTGCGTGTGTCTGACGGTGGATGGCCCAGGGGGATGTGTGCGTCGTGAGGGGGAGGAGGATGGCGCCCGGGCGTGCTGTACCAGGGATACCCCTGTGGACGATATGGATGCTGCTACCTCTAGTATTAGGTGAGTTCATACAGTACCGTGTCTGTCAAATGTTGTGGTGGTCGTCAGGGAAGGAGAAATGTTGTCAACGTTAACCATTTGTGAGCCGCATCAGGGGCCGGATGCTAAAGGGTGGTCGCAGTGGCGGGGGTCTAGATGGGGGGTCCCCATGTCGCCTGTCGATTTTAAGAAATGCTCATGTCATTTGTCAGTATCTTTGTATTTCTCCTGTCATTTGTCACTAGGCTCCATGTCGCCTGTCGATTTTAAGAAAAGGCCATGTCCCTTGTCAATATCTTTTAATTTCTCCTGTCATTTGTCACTAGGCCCCATGTCGTCTGTCGATTTTAAGAAAAGGCCATGTCGCCCTGTCGATTTTAGGGGTCTACACCCATAGTGGCGGATCCAGGAATTTTGGCAAAGGGGGGGGGGGGGGCGTGAAATAGGCGATGTACTGGGGGTAATGAAAATTTTATTTTTACATCAAATATACAGGAAAATAAGGGGGGGGGGGGGGCGTACGCCGGGTCCGCCCCCCTCTGAATCCGCGCCTGGGTCGGGAGAGGGTGGGCGGCAGAGGACAGGCTAGGATATTATAAAGAAGGCCAGGGGACACGCTAGGATAAGGCAGCCGCAGAGCAATGAACATCATGCTATGATAAGGCAGGGCAGGTGACCGGGGGGGGGGGGGGGGGGATGGGCACAGGCAGGTCCTGCAGTGCCCCATATTTGCAGAGCCCCCCCCCCTCCTCCACTGAGGTCGGAAAGTCGCTGAAATTTGGACAATACCAAAGGGTTATACCAAGGGTAATTTTAAGGGGTCGGGGCGGGGGGGGGGGGCGTCAGGACTCCTACCTAATGGGCACAGGATTCACCTCAACGTTGAGTCAATGTTGTACCAACATTGACAACCAGCTAATAATGTTGATTGATCGTTGGTGGCTGAATTACGTCCTCAAATTATACCCAAATTGACCGCCTTGCGTCATGACAATAATCACCCCAGGTGGTGAACAAGTGTTTGGTGATAGTGTTTTAACATGGCAGAAACAAACGATTTAAAATATCATCGTCTTGTTGTAGGTTTCCATATTTCTATATTTGGTGATATCAAGTTGGTTAATGAGAGAGGTATTTATCCATACAGGCCTTTTCAGCAAGACTTCTTTGCAGTGCGGTTTCTGAAGGACAGCATCTTAAGAATCTTCCTGGGAAACTAGTGGCTGGACCCTGTGAAGATGTGCAGAACATTTAGAAACTCTCTAGCCCCACCTGGTGGGCATTCTCAGAATCTTCAGAAACTCATTGACTCTGTTGGTTCAGGGCAAATCTTAGGGAGGCTTCAATAAAGTATGTACGCACATTTTCTCCAGAAATTGCCCCTCCCCCTCAAAGTTATTGTATGCAATAAAATAAAGGGTTTATGTACGTAAAGATTTTCAGAATATAGACCCCCCCCCCCAGCCCCCGCCCCTTCATGCATACATACTTTATGTAGCCTCATAAAACATTTTAGTTTCCTCAAGGGAGCTTCGAACCCTTGACCATAGGATCTAGAGGCAGGGAGCATACACACTGAGCTAACCATTTGATGTCAGCCAGGCCTATTGATAAGATAGTTAATGGTCCATGACTATAGTTTAGAATACTCCATAAATGCCAAGTCATTCAGAACTCTGTCATTTTCAATGTAAATATGCCCATTCTGTGGAAAGCTGCAGTATCAAGATGCCTTGGTCAATCACTTCCATATTTGGTTTGGACATTAGCTATAGGTTGTAAATGACCTATATTAAAGAAGTCTCAAGGAGTATTCATACGATTTTGAGATACTGTAAAACCTCGCGTATAAGCCTAACTCGCGTATTAGCCGCACCCCTTTGGGAAATCCTATAAGCCTAATAGAGTATATGAAAATTGTTAATTTAGTACTGTATTATACTTTTACAAACTCTCGTATAAGCCGCACCCTATATAGGCATGTTTGGTATCAAAAGAAATCTGGCTCCGATTCGCGTACAAGCCACGGCTTCTACGCGAGGTTTTACGCTAGTCAGAATAATCCTGTAGTGCTGATCAAGGACATAATGCACCACTATGCCATCCTTAAAGTTGAGGCTTTGATGGTAATCACTGAAGCTATCAAGAAATCATAGGGCCTAAAAAAAAAGATGTTGTGTTCTGGTATCCCGACCGACCTTCCGTTTTTGGGGCCGACCCTAATTTTTTTTGGACATTTTTTAGATTTTTAGAAAAAGTTATGACAACTTTTTTACCCAAAAAAAAGGTAAATTTAAAAAAAAATCGACCCACCGACCCTGTTTAATTTTGGCCATGTTACCGGAACACAACAATTTTTTTTAGGCCTAGTTGAGATCCATTCAGAATATTAGCAAGTTTGCATCGTGAGGTCTGCTGGTCTTTAAAACACCACAAAAATAAAAGGATTTGACATCTATCTTCATAACATCTATTTAGAAACCGATGATGACAAAAGATTATCTATCATGCATATATATGTATACACAACTTGCAACCATGCAACAATAAAAATAAACGCTAGCTAAAAATAACATTATATATATATATAATGAATTAATTAATAGATGAGATAAATGATATTGAGTATTTACATTATGTTATTTTATTGCAGTGTCCGGTGCAGTGTCAACCCCCACACCTCCAACCATCAGCTTCCTAAATGGTACCACCGACCCCGTCCCGGTACCCAAGTCCCTCGGCCAGCGCCCCCACGAGTGTATCGGCAACATTAACCGCTGTCCACACGGCTTCACCGTCTCGTTCGACTTCCTGCCGACCGCCGGCGACCCGAAACTACCCGCCGAGTACTTCTTCTCAAACCAGGGGCAGAGTCCGCTCTCCGAGGGCTTCTACGTGAGGAGGAACTATGGGATGGAATTCGAGGTGGGGGTGTCTAAAGGGCAGACGGTGTGGTCGGCGCTGTTTGACATTGACGAGCAGCTCGGTGAGCCGGTTAACCTGCTGTTTACCTGGAAGTATGGACTGGACGTCTACCTCAATGGCTTTGCTGTTAGTACAGAGCTCAAACAGGTGAGGGATCGGGTGTTCACCGCCCCCGAGTTCGACCCGTTCCGCGACATCATGGTCGGCGGGGTGGAGGATGCCATGGTAGCGAGTAGCGGAGATAAAACACTGATAATTAAAAACATTAAGTTCTGGGAATCTTTCAACGAAGAACAAGACATCCCGACCTTGTTGCGTAAGTATCCACTCTACTTTCCCTTATATCCGCTTATCGGCGACATAGTAGTTGCCCATTGCACTGAAAATCCATAGGTTGAAAGGGTTAGTCAGTACAGACTGTCCTAGGTTCGTCATATGTGTGTTAGTCACAATGGCAAAGTTATATTCAAAAATGACTGAAGGGTCAGTCATTAGTGGCTAACCTAGGTTCATCATTGGTGTGTTGTATTTGTATACCAGTAGTTGGTGCCACCTGTAAGATGCTATAATGACCACTCAGTGGCTCCCCCTGGAAATTAAAAGACTAATGTGGGTTGGTCAATACTGACCAACCTGACAATAATAACTTATCTAGGTTGGTTGTATAGAGAGCCAAAAAATTACTAACTAGGTAAGACGCTAGTGACTGAGAGGTTGGGCGTATAGGGAGCCTAGGAATATCAGTGTGGTCAGCAAGATTCATGAATGCAGCACTGAAGAGTAACTCATTGATTAACTCACCACTGCTGCATTCAGACATTAGACTCCCCGCCCCCCCCCCAAAAAAGGTGTGTTTCAGGTTACCTGGTCTGAAAATCTAGGGTAGGTAGGTCGAATTTTAATCCTTTTAAAAGATTTTTTTTCTTTTACTTCACCCTAATCTATCACAACTACAAAAAAAATGTCGAGTGTTTCCGGTTGGCGAACTATTTCACCTACACTAACATCCTTTTTTTTCATAGTTTAACCCCGTGGCCTTTGACCCGCGACTTTGACCTTTGTAAATACGTGAGGCGTATACTGTGGTCGCACTTTATTTCGCTGGGTATATATTTTCGCTATATTCACGGAAATGAAAAATCCGCGAAATTCTTATATGCTACAGTATGGAATAAATACCCGCGAATAAGTCTTTTTTGCCACATCAGCGAAAATTTACACCCGTGAATATAAGTACTTTCACAGTAGCCAAGAGACACGAGGCAGTGCACACAGCAGGTGGGGTGCAGCTATCTATAGATCTATCTATATATTATCTAAGAAACAGGTAAAGTAAAACCCTATGAAGTTGTGAATACTACTTGTTACTACTTGGTATGTGATATTGTCCTATATGTTCCGATATGGTGTAAAACAATGAAAGCAATCAGAGGATGCTCTCACCTGTTCCTAGGCCAAAACATCAAAATGATTATGATTGGGTCATTAAGGCAATTTGTTTACTCCTTTCTTACACCCGATGAGGTGATTTGCAGTATGTTGGGTGATCATGTTACAAGGGTCTGTTAATCATGGCCCAGCCCGGCCAGTACTCCAGATGCCCTCCAAACCCCTTACATATAACTACCTTCCACTCACTTATTTGAGACAAATAGGCACCACCACCTTTCAGATTGACTCCAAAACTGGATATCAATTATAGAAGATGTACTGGGGGAACTCGGTGAATTTTGTTGGCACTTATCTGATGATTGCCCAGGTTCCAAAAGATTTACATAATATTTCTCATGTTCTACATAGCCTAATAGAAGAAGATAAATTGACTTTTTAATAATTCTCAATTTTTTCTGGAGTCCCTACTAGTAGCATAATCAACCATATTGACTGATTTCTTAAGGTATACCTTTCACCTTGAGTCAAAAGCAAATTCACCTTCAGTCAGTCATCCTGTAATGGCATCTGGCTGTACCTGATAAACACTTTATCTAAGTTCAGCCAACAGTTTTCTTTATGTGATATTAATTCATCCTTAATACAAAAAGAAAAGAATTGCAATTCAAATTCATTTTAGACAACAAATGTGTTGATATGTCTTTCTTCTATTAGGCCCCTATGTATAAAAGATTACACTGATTGTTTTATTGCCACTTGTTATCGTTTAAGGAAGATAACGCTGCTTTTTTTTCTAAAAGTTTCTTTGTAAACAATCTAGAACTTGTCCAACATGCAGTACAAGCTCTACATAAAGTTGTTTACAATATTCCTCTTTGGCAAATTCCCGTGCATGCTATTCCCCTCCCACAAAGCCTTGCTCGGGACAACCCGGAAACGCCCGCTTTGGGGAACGCTTGGTCGGTGCGTTACGGACACGCAAAGATGGCGTCATAGCCGCCATTTTGAAATATTTAGACGTGCAGTAGGGCCTCTTGGGAATGGTTGCCTAGCGACTGGGGTAAACAATAGGGTGGTTCTAGCAGGGAGGCGGCGGACCGTGCAGGGATAGGGAGGGGTTGGGGGGGGGGGGGGGGAGTGGGGTACTGCAATCTACACGGCTGTTGTGTTCCTCATGCTATTTTTGGTTTTCTACTTTGTTTGTGGAACAAAAGCTCTTTGTCGACAACAATCAATTACTCATTCCAGACGTTCAGGCCTACTCTAGACATTACTTTGCACTAACTGCCTCTTCTAATCATATGGTCTGATTTTCTTGAAGTAAAAAAAAAAAAGAGGGAAGGTCTTGTCATCCGGCAGCTGCATGTATTGTATCATTTATTGTTTCAAAATTCTTTATTCTACATATTCCACATAAAGAAATGGCGGTGGACCCCTAAAATCGACAGGGCGACATGGCCTTTTCTTAAAATCGACAGGCGACATGGGGCTTAGTGACAAATGACAGGAGAATGTGCCCCAACTTTTTGGTTCTTCACTGGATGGGCTGTGGACTACCTGACACTTGGCTGGCACCTATGTAATACAGCCCTCGCACTTGAAAAAACTGTTAGTTTGGACACCTTATCGTGGAGCTCTGACACTAAGGTCAAAACAAAAAAAGAAGTACGAAAAAAAAAAAAAGTCTACGGATGCGCCTGCATTATTTTCTGAGAAATTGGAAATTCTTTCTTGTTTTTCTTCATTTTGGTGGCACTTTTTCTGACTTAAAGCCAAATTTGGAAGTTTGCAAAAAAAAACTTTCCTCAGAAAAAATTTAGGCCTAAATGTTACCAGCTCATCTTGATTTAAGGTTAAAATCCGCAGACAACAAACTATATATTGGGGAAAACCACTTAAAATGAAAATCCATAGACCAACTATTTTATTTGGTGTGGCCTAAAATTGGTGTGGACCACCAAATTCGACATGGCGACATGGCCATTTCCTAAAATCGACAATCAACATGGCTCTTTCTTAAAATCGACATGTGACATGGCAACTTAAGTGACATATGACAAGGCCAATTCTTAAAATCGACATGTGACATGAAGCCTACGGACATGACATCAAACTTAGCGACAGCTAGGTACCTGGGGTATCTCAACTATAGCCTAAGTGCACATAAGATAACCCATAAATGATATCTGATGGCCAACCATGGTTATAAACTACGGTAATTGAAATCTGGTATTGTTACAATGGGTGCATCACAATTCCTATTATAAATGTTTGGTATGCAATTTCCTTATTTTTCGGTCATCAAAAAGTAGGATGTCTAAAATTAAATTGGGTTTACGTATCTATATATTTTCAAGACCCAGTATAATTGAATTATTTTAGTGACATGAGTGACATAGGTCTTTGCTTAGTGACATGGGACATGGATATTTCTTATAATCGACATGGGACCCCCCCCCCCATCCAGAGCCCCACTAAATCCGGCTATAACCGGCCACTGTAGCTGTCTCTTGTCTGCACACCGTGCCGCTCCTAGTCAGCCCGTGCCAAGAGCTGCTCACATCTACAGTGGCGCCAGCAGTGCCAGCAAGAGGCACTACTCCAGTAGGGGGCTGGGTTAGTCCTTTAGCCCTATAAGCACGCCATGCCTTACTGCATCATGCTTTGGTCGTAATGATGCATGAATGCAGCCCTGACGAGTAACTCGCCAGTGCTGCATTCAAACATCATGCAGACCCTACAGGGATGAGACACTCCTGAAGTTTTGGCATGATGCACCAAAGCAGCCCCAGCGAGTTACTCGCCGGGGCTGCATTCGCGCATCATGATGACAAATGTCATCTTTTTGATAACATGCATCCTTAAAGTGTCAAGGTCGGCGTGACACATCAGTGTTATATTCAGTTATTTGAGTTGTTACCAAATAAGGAACCAACCCTGTGTCCACACTGCATTTGTGCATCATTGTGACCCTTTGGGGTTAATCATGCCTGATTGTTTCATTGATCATTTTTATTGGCAGTAAGATCTAAGAAGTTTTTTTTTCAAAATAGTGCCATAGGGGATATTTAGTTCACGATGAATACCCAATAGAAAGTCAAAGACATAGTTTTATAGACATATCTACAATGGGAAGAAACTCAATGTCAGTTTCAATCATGCAAAACTCATGGAGCACTGGCGAGTTACTGTTCATGCATCATGCCGACCAAGGGCCTGAACCTTCCCTGAGACTGAGAGGTTTAGAGTGGTTGCTTGAGGTAGTGGCCAAGTAAGGCCAAAAAAAGGTTTGTTTCGGGTCACCCGACCGACCCTATCAAAATAGGGCCGACCTTACGTTTTTTATACAATTTTGAAGAAATTTTCATATTTTTCTATTTTTTGGGTCTATTTTAGGGTACACACACAGCTGACTACAATTTTTTATATTCAGAAAATGATGTGAAATAGAAAGTTGGCATTATAGGCCTAAATGCAATTTTGAAGACATTTTTACACTTTTTGGGTCAATTTTGGGGTATGTAGAGAGGCTGGCTAGTACTTTCATATAAAAAAAAGGACAAAATAAATAGACAAATGTCAACGCCCATTGATACTGTCTCTGTTGTATGTCACGAGTGGGGGCTGGGGCAGTATCCCACGAAGCTGCAGGCTATGTAACAACAATGCAAACAATGTAGTTTGCATTTGTGTTTATTTTTTATTTGAAGCCATTTACTGAAGGAAAAACTACTTTTTCCTAGCCCATTGCATATGGCCACATTGTATTCAATGGGGGCATTGAATACGGCCTTCCAATGCTAAAGCATAGGAGATCTTGTATTTCCAAAAAGTAAAAAATAAATCCGACCTACCGACTCTAGACTTTCCTAACATGTTACCCGAAACAAACCTTCTGTTTTTTTGGCCTAAGGGTAGGAGGCGGGTCCTTAGAGTGCCGTATAAGATGCATGGGTGTACATTATTGATACCCCGTGGTTGTACCGCGCGGAGATCAGGGGGATGGATGGCACCTCTTTGTACTCAACACTTCCTGGTGGTCTTGTATCCTTTATCTTAAGGAGTGGGCATTTTCAAACAACAAAGGGGCTGCTGGTAGATTTTTGGGCAATCGCCTAAAAAATATTTCACTATGCCCCCCATGAGGAGGGCAATTTCTTCCATACCCCCAGTTGGAGTTCAAATTTATCACTGCCAACACCGGTACCGAAAAGAAATCATTAAAATAATTTTGAACTCCCCCCGCCCAAAAGAAACCCTTACCTGTTATTAAAAAATGACCACTTCCTGATGAGGTACCAGTATATAAGTAGCATTTCTGTAGGAAATCCAGCCATAGGGAAGATTCACCACTTTCGGACGCTCGTTGTCACTGCTAATGCAACCCTTTTTCAATTGAGTATAGACAAGGCCCTATTTCACTTACAATTGGTTATGTAATACCTATGGATAGGGGAGTGTTCATACTTCATGACCTATATATAATATAAGAGTTCTAAAGTATTTTTCAGCTGAATATATTATCTCTCAAAAACTGATAATTAGAAAGGCTGATTTCACCTGAAGTCGGACACTTTATTATTTTTTTTTTTTGTAGGGAAATAAAGGGTAATGCACCTGATTAATTCGACAGGCATGATCTAATAGTCCTAAGGTACGATTCTCATTCAAGATATATAAGATATTTCCATAGGAAACATGTGCTTAACTACCTTGAACCTAACTTATACCAGAAAAGTATATTTTCTCACTTAATCATGGATCAGCACATTTCCATTTTTTCATGGTAGAATGCCAGATAAGATAAATGATATCTAATATGTATAGTAATATGGTCATTAATCTGATTGCTCCATTATCTGTAGGATGAAGAAAACCAATTGGAAATTGTTGTCCGACTTTAGGTGAAATTGGAGCACCTCTTTTAAATGGTTTCATATAGTTATTTCTGGTAGTTATTCCTATGTATTTTATATTATAAAATCCTGAATATATATGCCTAATCGCCTATGTCTTTTATAGACAGCACTGCGTGTAACTTGACATTTCTGCACTTTTAAGTGTAACGGAGATACGGTATTTTAGGCTTAAATATGATATTTAAGCAGATTTAATGGCATTTAATTCACCTTGTCATGATAAATTAAATGTCCAAGAAACCGTTTTTAATGGCCTTTAAACATACATTTAAAGCTCCAAACCAGACTATTTACGCAGACTTAAAATCGATAAAATGTCATGAGAATACCGTTTCTACTGCACTTAAATGTTGACAAAATGTCATGAGAATACCGTTTCTACTGCACTTAAATGTTGACAAAATGTCATGAGAATATTGTTTCTACTGCACTTAAATGTTGACAAAATGTCATGAGAATATCGTTTCTACTGCACTTAAATGTTGACAAAATATCATGAGAATACCGTTTCTACTGCACTTAAATATTGACAAAATGTCATGAGAATACCTTTTCTACTGCACTTAAATATTGACAAAATGTCATGAGGATACCGTTTCTACTGCACTTAAATGTTGACAAAATGTCATGAGAATACCGTTTCTACTGTACTGAAATATTGACAAAATGACATGAGAATACCGTTTCTACTGCACTTAAATGATGACAAATGACATGAAAATATTATTTGTTTCTTAATGCAGCTAAAAGATCTTTTATTGAGGCAGGGGGGCGTTGCATTATTTCATCAATTTCATCATTTCTGGGAGCCCAGGCTGCCCCCTGCCGGCCTGGGGGGACTGGGGGGACGGCACCCCGCCCCCAGGCTGCCCCCTGCCGGCCTGGGGGGACTGGGGGGACGGCACCCCACCCCCAGGCTGCCCCCTGCCGGCCTGGGGGGACTGTGGGGACAGCACCCAGTCCCCAGGCTGCCCCCTGCCGGCCTGGGGGGGCTGGGAAGATTGTCCAGATTGTCTGTAAATAAGTAAAAGCAAATTAAGTAGATTTATTTGATTGGTTTCTATTTTACAACACAACTAGAATTTCATGATGTAATTAAGTACATATACATGTAATTGTGCACAATCTATAAACAACTACTATGAAATTATAAGGATAGTGTGGTACATGTAAATGCATCCTGTTCTTGAGTTGAGAGGCATGGCTCCTCCTGTGACTCCTTCCTCTGGAAAAAGAGGAATACATGTATAGTATGTAACAGAGAATACATGTATAGGTTATTTATATTTTCCACAAACTGGAATATTAAAAAGCACAATTAAACAAATACTTTCGAAATGTACTTACAATAGCATGCATACATATATGACTATATTATGAAAGAAATAGTTCTTAGGTTAAGATGAATTATAAATACATACCTTCACAGATACACATGATAATATGTACATGTATACATGTACCTGTAAGTATAACACATGTACTGCCTTTGAATACCAGGTGTATGTGTGACTGCTACTAACTGCAGCTGGGTCAGTTGGAGTACCAGGATGTTGGTGTTGGTCACACATGGATGGCCACCAGGTGGGTAGTAGTGGGAGCAGGGCTATTGTCTTAATAGGTGCCAGGTCGGCTAGGTGAGAGCTTGCTCTAGACAGGCCTGTCACCATGTATTGTCTGTTGGGGGGGGGGGGTGGGTGCATCCAGGTGTGACCAACATCCTGGTACCCTAACTAACCAAGCTGTGTCTAACACAGAGCTGGTGGACACAGACAGTTCATGTTGTTTTATACAGGTACATGGATACATACATGTAATGTACATATTATAAGTATGCTTGAATGTAGATGGCATCTCAGGGGCATTCATAAACGCTAGGGCCGTCCTGGGCACTCTCAATGCGTCCTCCTGGTCCTACCCCGACCTACACCCCTGTAGTGCCGGTCTGAGCACTCCCAATGCGTCCTCCTGGTCCTACCCCGACCTACACCCCTGTAGTGCCGGTCTGAGCACTCCCAATGCGTCCTCCTGGTCCTACCCCGACCTACACCCCTGTAGTGCCGGTCTGAGCACTCTCAATGCGTCCTCCTGGTCCTACCCCGACCTACACCCCTGTAGTGCCGGTCTGAGCACTCCCAATGCGTCCTCCTGGTCCTACCCCGACCTACACCCCTGTAGTGCCGGTCTGAGCACTCCCAATGCGTCCTCCTGGTCCTACCCCGACCTACACCCCTGTAGTGCCGGTCTGAGCACTCCCAATGCGTCCTCCTGGTCCTACCCCGACCTACACCCCTGTAGCGCCGGTCTGAGCACTCCCAATGCGTCCTCCTGGTCCTACCCCGACCTACACCCCTGTAGCGCCGGTCTGGGCACTCTCAATGCGTCCTCCTGGTCCTACCCCGACCTACACCCCTGTAGCGCCGGTCTAGGCACTCCCAATGCGTCCTCCTGGTCCTACCCCGACCTACACCCCTGTAGTGCTGGTCTGAGCACTCCCACGGCTTAGTCCTGGTCCTACCCAGGTCTACACACCTCCAGGGTCGTCTATGACTCTCCAGAGGCATTCTCAGTAAATTTAAGATCAATTTAAATGAAAGCAAAATGTCATATGACATTCTCAGTACATTTACGATTAACTTAAATGTACTTAAATGCTGTATGACATTTTCAGTAAATTTAAAATAAATTTAAATGAATGCAAAATGTCATATGACATTCTCATGAAATTTAATATCAATTTAAATGAACTAAAATGTCAATGACATTTCAGGAGCAGCAAAAGTCCATTAAATGTCATGACAAGGTCGGGATGACATTTTCAGGGTCTTGTCATGACATTTAATCGTCATTTAAGCTGCGTAGATGTGGTTTTTGATGCAGTGCAGCTCATGCATTCATACTCCTCATAATATAACATGATAACAATGATGTCCAACATAGGGTACCACATGAATCTAGAGATTGCCCACCAGCCCTTCAATACAAAACAGGGCAAGTTTACGGTGTCATTTCATATGAATATGATATGTGTGGATGTTTGGTTCTACTTTTATCTTCAAGAAAAACACTTGAATTTTACTTTCCTATTCATACACATACATAAATACATGCATTGCTATGATAATACAGGCCTAAAAGTGTGCGACTTAGGGTGTGTGTCCGTCTTTGGGTGAATATACCCTATACTAATCGTTTATTTCCAAAACAGCATTCAATCAGGGGAATAGTTGCCCCAGGCTAAAACACCACTTTCCGTATACTACTCACACAGGGTAATGTCCATAAAGATGTACCATTTCCCTTAGACCATACCATTTCTTAAAGCTGGGCCGTCAGGGAATAAGTTCAGCATTTTCCAAACATAGACTAAAATAAAAGTTCCACCAGAGGGCAGCAGTGTTTGGACAAGGGACCATGAGCATTGTCCAGCTCCAACATATTCACCCTATCTTGTGCCTGTAAGAGCAGAGCTCCCAGCCCTTAAGAGCCCTCTTATGAATCAAAACTGAACTAAATCCAAATGTCCTTTTGGCCTCACTTCAACCATGACGGTCAAGCTTTAACCTTCACAAATGACACATTTTATTTTAAAAAAAGCAACTTTTTCTGTATTTTACACATATTGTATTCCTTCCTGTGAGTATGTTTCAAATTAGTAGGATTTTAAGATGAATGCTAGCAGAATTTATCGTCCAATATGCTATAGGTCCTATACAGGTCTGTCCTATTCCAGTTGTCTACAAACACCTTTATATTGCTATGTCCTATTCCAGCTGCCAGGACCTCATATTGCTATGTCCTATTCCAGCTGTCAGGACCTCATATTGCTATGTCCTATTCCAGCTGCCGGTACCTTATATTGCTATGTCCTTTTCCAGCTGTCAGTACCTTCCATTGCTATGTCCTATTCCAGCTGTCGGTACCTCATATTGCTATGTCCTATTCCAGCTGCCAGTACCTCACATTGCTATGTCCTATTCCAGCTGTCAGTACCTCATATTGCCTTGTCCTATTCCAGCTGTCAGTACCTCATATTGCTTTGTCCTATTCCAGCAGTGGGTACCTCATATTGCTATGTCCTATTCCAGCTGCCAGTGCCTCATATTGCTATGTCCTATTCCAGCTGCCTGTACCTCATATTGCTATGTCCTATTCCAGCTGCCTGTACCTCATATTACTATGTCCTATTCCAGCTGCCGGTACCTCATATTGCTATGTCCTATTCCAGCTGTGGGTACCTTATATTGCTATGTCCTATTCCAGCTGTCAGTACCTCATATTGCTATGTCCTATTCCAGCTGTGGGTACCTCATATTGCTATGTCCTATTCCAGCTGCCAGGGCCTCATATTGCTATGTCCTATTCCAGCTGCCAGTACCTCATATTGCTATGTCCCATCCAGCTGCCAGTACCTTACATTGCTATGTCCTATTCCAGCTGCCTGTACCCTGCAAACAAAATCTCAAGCAGAACTCAAAATCTCTTATTGCTGTCATATTTTAGCTGCCAGTACCGATACCTCATATTTCTATGTCCTATTCTAGCTGTGGGTACCTCAAAGCACCTTTAAAAAGCGTTTTTGAGATTACAAGATCTACAATGCTGGAAGCCTTTATCCAATTCCCCCCAGTTGAATGCAATGTGGCCGTATTCAATGGGGTAAGAAAACAATCTCAATAAAATTTGCATGCCTTCAAAAAAAAACAACACTCTATGTCCTAATCTAGCTGCCTGTACCTTACATTGCTATGTCCTATTCCAGCTGTGGGTACCTCATATTGCTATGTCCTATTCCAGCTGCCAGTGCCTCATGTTGCTATGTCCTATTCCAGCTGTGGGTACCTCATATTGCTATGTCCTATTCCAGCTGCCAGTGCCTCATGTTGCTATGTCCTATTCCAGCTGTGGGTACCTCATATTGCTATGTCCTATTCCAGCTGCCAGTGCCTCATGTTGCTATGTCCTATTCCAGCTGTGGGTACCTCATATTGCTATGTCCTATTCCAGCTGCCGGTACCTCATATTGCTATGTCCTATTCCAGCTGTCAGAACCTCATATTGCTATGTCCTATTCCAGCTGCCGGTACCTCATATTGCTATGTCCTATTCCAGCTGCAAGTACCTCATATTGCTATGTCCTATTCCAGCTGTGGGTACCTCATATTGCTATGTCCTATTCCAGCTGTGGGTACCTCATATTGCTATGTCCTATTCCAGCTGCGGGTACCTCATATTGCTATGTCCTATTCCAGCTGCCAGTACCTCATATTGCTATGTCCTATTCCAGCTGCCAGTGCTACATATTGCTATGTCCTATTCCAGCTGTGGGTACCTCATATTGCTATGTCCTATTCCAGCTGTGGGTACCTCATATTGCTATGTCCTATTCCAGCTGCCAGTACCTCATATTGCTATGTCCTATTCCAGCTGTGGGTACCTCATTTTGCTATGTCCTTTTCAAGCTGTCAGAACCTCATATTGCTATGTCCTATTCCAGCTGTCAGTACCTCATATTGCTATGTCCTATTCCAGTTGCCAGTGCCTCATATTGCTATGTCCTATTCCAGCTGTGGGTACCTCATATTGCTATGTCCTATTCCAGCTGCGGGTACCTCATATTGCTATGTCCTATTCCAGCTATGGGTACCTCATATTGCTATGTCCTATTCCAGCTGTCAGTACCTCATATTGCTATGTCCTTTTCCAGCTGCCTCATATTGCTATGTCCTATTCCAGCTGCCAGTACCTCATATTGCTATGTCCTATTCCAGCTGCCAGTGCCTCATATTGCTGTGTCCTATTCCAGCTGCCAGTACCTCATATTGCTATGTCCTATTCCAGCTGCCAGTACCTCATATTGCTATGTCCTATTCCAGCTGCCAGTACCTCACATTGCTATGTCCTATTCCAGCTGTCAGTACCTCATATTGCCTTGTCCTATTCCAGCTGTCAGTACCTCATATTGCTTTGTCCTATTCCAGCAGTGGGTACCTCATATTGCTATGTCCTATTCCAGCTGCCAGTGCCTCATATTGCTATGTCCTATTCCAGCTGCCTGTACCTCATATTGCTATGTCCTATTCCAGCTGCCTGTACCTCATATTACTATGTCCTATTCCAGCTGTGGGTACCTCATATTGCTATGTCCTATTCCAGCTGTGGGTACCTTATATTGCTATGTCCTATTCCAGCTGTCAGTACCTCATATTGCTATGTCCTATTCCAGCTGTGGGTACCTCATATTGCTATGTCCTATTCCAGCTGCCAGGGCCTCATATTGCTATGTCCTATTCCAGCTGCCAGTACCTCATATTGCTATGTCCCATCCAGCTGCCAGTACCTTACATTGCTATGTCCTATTCCAGCTGCCTGTACCCTGCAAACAAAATCTCAAGCAGAACTCAAAATCTCTTATTGCTGTCATATTTTAGCTGCCAGTACCGATACCTCATATTTCTATGTCCTATTCTAGCTGTGGGTACCTCAAAGCACCTTTAAAAAGCGTTTTTGAGATTACAAGATCTACAATGCTGGAAGCCTGTATCCAATTCCCCCCAGTTGAATGCAATGTGGCCGTATTCAATGGGGTAAGAAAACAATCTCAATAAAATTTGCATGCCTTCAAAAAAAAACAACACTCTATGTCCTAATCTAGCTGCCTGTACCTTACATTGCTATGTCCTATTCCAGCTGTGGGTACCTCATATTTTTATGTGCTATTCCAGCTGCCAGCACCTTCAGGAGAGGCTGCAGGACGGAGGCCCCCCAGACCCTGGAACCAGCTCAGCCGGTCGACACGGACGGCACGACGGCCACGGCGGAGAAGAACTGCCGCAGCATGTGCTTCATCCGCCACAAGCAGCTCGCGCTGCTCAAGGAGTCGCAGTGTCTGTGTTACAGCGCAGACGACACCCAGCAGTTCCTGGCCGCGTCCACCGCTGTCTCTGCCTGCTGGCAGGTGTTCCTCACCAGTCCCCAGGTACGTCCTGCTGGATATACATATACCGTGTATGTCTCACGACCTTGAGCCAATGCTTTTGTCTCTGACCGGGTGCCGTCTCTGACCGGGTGCCATCTCTGACCGGATGCCGTCTCTGACGGGGTGCCCTCTCTGACCGGGTGCCGTCTCTGACCGGGTGCCGTCTCTGACCGGGTGCCGTCTCTGACCGGGTGCCGTCTCTGACCGGGTGCCGTCTCTGACCGGGTGCCTTCTCTGACCGGGTGCCGTCTCTGACCGGGTGCCCTCTCTGACTGGGTGCCCTCTCTGACCGGGTGCCCTCTCTGACCTAGTGTCAGAAGGAAGTGTTTTTTAATTTTTAACATATACTCATATATATTATGATTTGTAAAAACGTTATGGCAATTGTTATGTAACTATAATTAGCCTCCTGCTGTTGGTAGAAGATAACTAAACTCCCAAATGACATCCGGTCAGAGACGGCACCCGGTCAGAGACGGCACCCGGTCAGAGATGGCACCGGGTCAGAGACAAAAATATTGGACCAAGGTCGTGAGACACAGCCTTATAGCCAGTATTGTATGATGGGTTTACGTCTGTCCCGTACTACACCAAGGGGCATCGGGACTCGGGTTGGGACTTTGGTGGGGACTTGGGTTGGCACTTCAGTTGGGACCTGAGTTGGGACTCGGGTTGGCACTTTTGACACTGTGCCAATCAGTCTGTCTTGCCCCATGAACCCTGAGTCGCCCTGTAATGTGAGTCACTTGTCCTATTTGATTACATAATTTTAAAGGCATCTCTCTGACTACCATTTTTTCGTTGTGGAATAACTGAGTTTCGATTTGAATCGCCGAGTCTGTTATTTATATTTCTATCATGTGACTAAATACTGCCCTTTGATTGGTCTATACCACCAAAAAGGATACCGCACATAGGGGTGGCATGTGTGAAGTATTCATGAAGGATATTTCACAAGTCATAGCATTGTTTCTCTCCTGCCTTCCCCCCCCCCCATGTGGCTCATGAGAGCAATTATATACTCTGTACCTAGCTTTAACAGGTCATATAAGATAAATATTGCTTCTGTCGTGCCTCCCGCAGAAGACTCATCCTTTACATGTAAGTTACTTTTGCTTCTGTCGTGCCTCCCCCAGGTGACTTATCATCAGATATAAGATCCACATTGCTTCTGTCCTCCCTCCCCCAGGTGACTCATCATTACATATAAGATACAATTTGCTTCTGTCGTGTCTCCCCCCACGTTATTCATCATTACATATAAGATACACATTATTTCTGTCATGCCTCCCCCAGGTGACTCATCATTACATATAAGATACACATTGTTTCTGTCATGCCTCCCCCAGGTGACTCTTCATCAGATATATGATCCACATTGGCATTGCTTCTGTTGTCCCTCCACTTTATTCATCATCACATATAAGAAAATATTGTGTCTGTCGTGCCTCCCCTAGGTGACTCTTCATTAGATATAAGATACAATTTGCTTCTGTCGTGTCTCCCCCCATCATTACATATAAGATACGCATTGTTTCTGTCGTGCCTCCCCCAGGTGACCCTTCATTACATATAAGATACACATTGTTTCTGTCATGCTCCCCCAGGTGACTTATTACTACATGTAAGATACACTTTGCTTCTGTCGTGCCTACCCTAGGTGACTCATCATTAGATGTAAGATAGCCATTGCCTCAGTTGAGCCTCTGTTAGGTGACTAATGGTTACAAGATACACATTGCTTCTGTCCTGTCTGCCCCAGGTGACCCATCATTAATTTAAGATACACTTTGCTTCTGTCGTGCGTCCCCCGGTGACTCATCCTTACATATTAGAAACACATTGTTTCTGTCGTGCTCCCCCAGGTGATCCATCATGTATAGATACACATTGCTTCTGTCCTGTGTCCCCTGGGTGACTTATCATTACATATAAGATACACATTGCTTCTGTCATGCCTCCCCCAGGTGACTCTTAATCAGATATAAGATACACATTGCTTCTGTCATGCTCCCCCAGGTGGCTCATCATCACATATAAGATACACTTTGCTTCTGTCGTGCGTCCCCCGGTGACTCATCCTTACATATTAGAAACACATTGTTTCTGTCGTGCTCCCCCAGGTGATCCATCATGTATAGATACACATTGCTTCTGTCCTGTGTCCCCTGGGTGACTTATCATTACATATAAAATACACATTGCCTCTGTCGTGCCCCCCCAGGTGATCCATCATGTATAGATACACATTGCTTCTGTCCTGTGTCCCCTGGGTGACTTATCATTACATATAAAATACACATTGCCTCTGTCGTGCTCCCCCAGGTGATCCATCATGTATAGATACACATTGCTTCTGTCCTGTGTCCCCTGGGTGACTTATCATTACATATAAGATACACATTGCTTCTGTCATGCCTCCCCCAGGAAGGCGTTTCACCGTATGTTGATGTTATATCTAACATGCGGCCTTAAGATGCGGACAAAATACATCTAAATTACTTTTTTTGTTTCAGTTGGTCCTCCGTATACCCTCCGTATCTTTTATCAAAAAAATACAACATACGGCATCCAACATACGGCCCTCTCAACATACGGACATTGTCACCTGTCTCTTTTGGAAAATTGTGCAAAAAACAGTCTACATTCCGGGGAACCCCTAGGGAATTCCCTCTGTGACGTCATAATATGTATACAGATACGGAGGCAGCCTGGGGATGGTGTATATAGGGTCCGTATGTTGGGGATTGTCCAAAAAGAGACAGGGGAGGTCGGGGTATGGACTGGGGAGGTCGGGGTATAGACTGGGAAGGCCGGGGTATAGACTGGGGAGGTCGGGGTATGGACTGGGGAGGTCGGGGTATAGACTGGGAAGGCCGGGGTATGGACTGGGGAGGTCGGGGTATGGACAGGGGAGGTCGGGGTGTGGAATGGGGGGGTCAGAGTATGGACTGGGGAGGTCGGGATATGGACTGGGGAGGTCGGGATATGGACCGGGGAGGTGGCCATAGAATGGAAAGAGGATTGACAGGTGGCACTAACCTGCTACAAAACCAGGCTACAGTCCATGTACATAGACAGCCAAAATATATTGACCAAACAGGCCATCGTAGCTAATATATGTGTAGGCTACCTGTGCTTTACAGTAGCACCTCCTCACATCCACCAGCACCTCCTCAACAGGAGGTGACAGTACACGTGAGGAGGTGCCCAGTGGGCACAGAACATTGAATCAACATTTATAAATGGTTGTCAATGTTGATTCAATGTTGGATCAACGTTGGACAGAATTTTGTACCCACTGGGTGGTGGTACACGGGCTGTGTTGGTGCAACACAAGAGAGGTTTCTCCCCTGTGTGGATCCATGTTTTACTGACCAAACAGGCCATCGTACACCGGTATGTGCAGTATTAGTATGGCCACTCCCTTCTCCCTTTTTAAAGTGCACATATATATGTAAAGAAATGGCTCTTGGATTGTTTTAATGAATAGATAAGTAAAGTCCAACTTCTACCTTTATAATTAAAAAAAGATCAATTAAAAAAATAGATTTTCAACGAAATTATACCCAAAAATGTCTTTTCTTCTGTAACTCGGTAAATAATGGCCCTACAGAGCTGAAACTTTGCCCACAGACTCCTCATGTATAAACGGTGGTAGACAATAGCGTACATTCACCACCATGTCCTGATGTCCAACACCATGTCCACACGTCCCCCACCATGTCCACACGTCCCCAACCATGTCCACACATCCACCACCATGTCCACACATCCACCACCATCTCCTCACGTCCACCACTATGTCCTCACTTCCACTACGATATCCTCACGTCCAGCACTATGTCCACACGTCTGCTACCAACATACGGACCCTGTTTACAACATACGGCCCTACATATATATCCCTTTTTATGCCATTTTTGACATACCACCACCCCCCCTACCCCTCCGTATTTTTGCCTCCAAATACGCCAAAGATACGGAATTTCTGTGCTCCGTATGTTGAACAGAAACGCAATTATGGCCGTATGTACATACGGCCGGCCGTATGTACATACGGCGGCCGTATCTTTTTCCGTAAGATGCGGACATGTTGAGCTGAAACGCAAAAATGAACAGAAACGCAAAAATAGGACATATGCACCCTCCGTATGATACGGTGAAACGCCTTCCAGGTGACTCTTAATCAGATATAAGATACACATTGCTTCTGTCATGCTCCCCCAGGTGGCTCATCATCACATATAAGATACACATTGCTTCTGTCGTGCTCCCCAGGTGACTCATATATAAGATACACATTGCTTCTGTCGTGCTCCCGAGGTGACTCATATATAAGATACACATTGCTTCTGTCATGCTCCCCCAGGTGACTCATCATATATAAGATACACATTGCTTCTGTCATGCTCCCCAGGTGGCTCATCATTATATATTAGAAACACATTGTTTCTGTCGTGCTCCCCCAGGTGACCCATCATATCTATATAAAAACACATTGCTTCTGTCCTGTGTCCCCTGGGTGACTCATCATCACATATAAGATACACATTGCTTCTGTCGTGCTCCCCAGGTGACTCATCATGTATAGATACACATTGCTTCTGTCGTGCTCCCCCAGGTGACTCATAAGTAAGATACACATTGCCTCTGTCATGCTCCCCTAGGTGACTCATCATTATATATAAGATACACATTGCCTCTGTCGTGCCCCCCTCAGGTGACTCATATATAAGATACACATTGCTTCTGTCATGCCTCCCCCAGGTGACTCATCATTACATGTAAGATACACATTGCTTCTGTCGTGCTCCCCCAGGTGGCTCATCATTACATGTAAGATACACATTGCTTCTGTCGTGCCCCCCAGGTGACTCATCATAACATATAAGATACACATTGCTTCTGTCGTGCTCCCCAGGTGACTCATATATAAGATACACATTGCTTCTGTCGTGCTCCCCAGGTGGCGAGGGACTACCCCATCAACCTGCAGTACCAGAAGGCGCTGCCCACCCTACACCCGTACACCTGCCCGGGGGAGACGATCGTCTTCTCCCTCAGCACCGACACCGTAGAGGACCCCACCTTCCACATCGACTTCGCTGACGGCACGAAACTCATCACCAAGGACACCAAGGTCGGCCATGCCTGGGCCGCGGCCGGAGAATACACCGTCAACATCACAGCCGTCACCCGCCGCAGGAGCCAGTCACTCGGGGAGACAATTAAGATTGAGTGTTTTGACGAAGGAGTGAAACCGGAGATGGTGAAGGTGCAGCCGAGTGTGGGGTCCAACCCGCGGGAGGTGACGGTGGAGGCGGTGGCCATCAGTAACCAGCCAATGAGCTGTGTTTTAGAGCTGGGGGACGGCACGGTGGAGACGTTCGCCGGTCTGACGGGCCGGCTGGTACACGGCATGCAGCACTCCCACACCTACAGCACTGTGGGGCTGTACAACGTGTCCATGACCTGCAGCAACAAGAACGGCACCAACGTCAACAAAGCCGTCACCTCATCAACCAACAAGACCATCGACTATGAAACCAATGTTCTCGGGACCCCGATAATTGTTCCCTTCTCCGGAGCCCCTAGTCATCACGCGCTGTTAGACGTTGAAGTGAATTCGCTGGATGTTGTAGACAGTAACATCCAGCTGAAAGACTCGGAGATCACCGTTCTCGGACCGGCGTTTGTCGGGAGCGGAGAATACCTCCTCCAGTTGACGAGAGAGAACCAAATCCTGCGGCAACGAGTCGTGAATCTGCAGGAGAAGATCGTCAGCGCATCGGTCGACGCCTCGACTATCCACACGGAGTTAGACACCCACATCCCTCTGCTGTTCAAGATAACGGGTGGAGACCACATCCATGTTCACATTGAGTATGGAGACGATGCGGCGCATGACGAGTACCTGTATTACCCGACCGGCTACCAGAACGGGCCCATCATGATCAGCAGGAATCACTCCTACAGTGCCCTCGGCAAATACATGATCAAGATATCGGTGGCCAACGATGTAAGTTACACCGAGGCCATGCAACTTGTATCAATTGAAAGGGATGTTTATAATGCTAAGGTTTCCGTTAAGAATGTCACATTCCTCGGTGATCCTGCAGAGTTTATGTTCGAGGTTGATTACGGGGTCCTCCCAGGGATGCCTGTACGCGTGGACTTTGATTTTGGGAACGGAGAAAAAGGCGGTGGAGAAATCGGGGAAATCCGCAACGACAACAGCCCGGCTTCGTATTCCTATGTCTACCCCAAATATGGCATCTACAATGTGTTTGTCAATGTGAGTAACAACATCAGCTGGACAACAACCTCAGCCTTGCTGCAGGTCGGCGAGAACATCACTTACGTCGACTTATCGACTAAATCAGAGGTAGTCGCTGTCGGGGAGGAATTCGAAATAGTCGTAGATTGTCCGAAAGGGTCGCCGATTCTGTATGAGATCAGCACGGGAGACGGGACCATCATCCGGGTGAGCATCCCGGCCGACTACACGTCCGAGCACGACATGATCGGGGACATAAACCGGCAGGATGTGGTGATTCAACCGGCCACAGGGACAGACGCTACCGGAGGTACTAATATGGAGACGACAACGCCCTACACTTACTACACCACCGCCGACATGGGGGTGCTGATAACGGGGAACGGGTCCGAGGTACAGCTGTCACGGAGAAAGAGGAACGCCGATCCCGACCCCGCTGTAGCCGTCACCACGGTGATCGTACCGACTCAAAATGACGCCTTCGTGGTCACAACCCCCGTCGCTGACGCAGCAGCAGAAAATGGTACATTGAATGTTACCATGACGACAGCCGGGGTGACATCCACTGGTCTGCCAGCCCCTACCCCGACTACCACCACCACTACCACCACTACTGTAGCACCCACAAGAGCGCCTAACGACAAGCTCGTAGTCAGGCACAAGATCAATGTGACCGGCGTATACACCATCAAAGTGATGGCGTCTAATTCATTTGGTCATGCAGAAACATGGTCCTGTCCCCCGGTCAGAGCGGTAGCCAGCAAGAACCCCGTACAATGTGAGGGTATGAAGGCCTCCACGACCACACCGACGTCTGAAGCTGAACCGTACGAAGCCTTCAGGTCACAGGAGATCAAGATGGGGCTTGAGGTAGATTTAAGCTGCAGTGGGCTGAAGGAGACCCCTAAGTATGACTATACCTGGGACACCTTATGGCACACAGACCAGGGCGGCTGGAGGCCGGAGCTGGGGGTGTGTCGTGTGGGGAGCCGCGAGCCGGAGCTCGTCATCCCGCCCCTCACCCTGTGGTACGGCTCCTACCACATTGTAGCCACCGTGCGCCTCCTGGTCGACCCCACTACGGGGAGGGTGCGCCGAGAAGTAGCCAGCGAGGTCACCATCGCTGCCGATACCGAGACCGCCGAAGACACCATCGTACGGGAAAACCTTGCCAAGGCCAAGAAGGAGATTGAGGAGAAGATCACTCAGCAGCTGGCTGCACACTCACACGCCGTCCCAGTTCCCGATGACTACCTGCCGTTAGACTTATCCGGTAAGGAGCTAACGGCCATGACGGCCACTGCCGACTTCCATCTGAAGGTCAAGAAGACGCCGCTGGTCGCTGCCCTTA
The DNA here is from genome assembly GCA_947462335.1 of Harmothoe impar. Lineage (NCBI taxonomy): Eukaryota > Metazoa > Annelida > Polychaeta > Phyllodocida > Polynoidae > Harmothoe > Harmothoe impar. The sequence goes on along the minus strand of OX381706.1, from coordinate 82,077,811 downwards.
AGGGGGACAAACACCAGGACATCCCCAAGTTTAACGTTATTAACCTGAGTGCCGAGCCCTCCCACGACCCTGATGTGGCAGTCACGGGGAACCGCACCGGCATGAACGCTCACATATTCTGCTACCCAGACCGACTCAAGGACGACTGGCAGACCAAGACGCTCCAGGACAAGCTACTCGACTCAAGGAAGATCTACAACAACACGATGGATAACTGTGCTATCTACGACAATGAGTGCTTCAAGTGGGTATATCCAATTTTTCTTTAAATTTTAAATCTTACTTAAATTTATTTTTAAATACTGTCAAATTGAAATATTTAGAGAATATCGGTCAATTAAAGGGTGTTAATAGGTCCTAAAGGGATCCAATTCCCCTAACAATTAGCTTTTCTAGTGTATTTTCAATGGGGGGGGGAATAAAAGTATGCACGCTTTTATTCCAAAATTGCCATATACTGGGCAATAAAATCTAATGAAAGCAAAATCGGAGGGAATTAGAGGGAATGGAATAGATGGTAAGTCATTAAATATATGTAATTTGTGAACATTCTGACTCATTTTTAGGGAAACCTATGTTTTTGTCTCACACATGGGATATGGCCATAATAAACATCCTGGCTTATATTATAAATAAATGAATGTTTGACCCCCTATTATCGGATATACTAAGGGACTGGTCATTTTTTAACATGGGGGGGTTGGTGGATTTGGGGGGGGGGAACCAAAAAAATTTGGGGACCAAAAAATCGCACTCCTTTTTAGTGAAAAAGCCTGCGCGCTACTATAGCTCAAAGGGGTCGGCTGCGTCTGAGGGGGGGATCAAAAAATTTCCGACTCGCTTGCGCGAAAATCCACCGCTCCCCCCCTGTTGTTAAAATATGACCACTCCCTAACTTTAACTTTCAGCATGGTAGACCGGGTGTGGGTGCTGGGCTGGGAGGTGGTCTTCCTGGCTGACCTACTCTACAAGAACGACTCCATGAACTTTGAACTCATCGTGACTAAGGATGACCGGGTCGCCACAGATTCTAAGACAATCCGAGTAAGAATTTATTTTAAAATCTCCTTCTTATTATTCTTAAAATTACCTTCCGTTCTGCCTTTTATTGTTAAAATGTATCATTCAGTAAATTTTTATTGCCCAATAGTTACACAATTAGTTCTGCATCATAAGGCTTTGGCCATTCCTATCACTATAATATTATTAGTGACAAAATTCATCAAGTTTAGTGTAAATGAATCAAATTTGATGCTATAAGAACAAAAGAGGCATGATTTTCAAAAGAGAAATTTGAGTTCACTCTTGACACTTTGTAGTTCTATATCTGCTATTTTTCAACTAGTACTCAAAATTATGTAAAATGCTATTTTTACCTCCAATTCCAAATTCAAGTTCAAGTATCTTTTATTGAAACTGATCATTAGATGTTTTTCGGGTACAATATTGGGTCGACAGCCCTCTTTGATATATTAAGTTTACATTTCTCAATGGCTCAATGGCTTATTTTAAAATCTCCTAGAATATATGCATGACTTGAATTAATACCTTGAGTAGACTTGGGTTAAAATTAACATAAGATTAAGATCTATGAGATAAATTTCCAATAGAATTACAAAGCACTAACATCTGCATTACCGTATTCGACGTAATAAGCGCCCAGGGCGCTAATAAAAATATTTGTATGACGTTTTTAGTACTTCAGAGTTTAAATGTCGCTGAAATCGCGAAATTTGACCCTTTGTTCTAGTCTAAAAATTCCCCAAAAGGGGAGGGGGCGCTTATTACGTCGAATACGGTAATACCATTTAAAGTAATGGCTCGTTTTAATTTAGCATTGAATTAGCATATTGAATAGAATTGTTTTGAAATGGATCCATGAGATTAATTTTCACTAAAATCATTATATAACCTCTACCATCTGCATTAATCGTACACTATTCCTTTCCCCCCGTCTCCCCTTCAGGTCATGTTCTCTAACGCTACCGGCGTTGACATGCTGAACAACATCGATGCTCTGTTGGCGAGTGGTGACACCAACGCTGCCCTGCTCGTCATCGGGCTGGTAAGCGGCATGCTCGACGGTCCCGCTGCGGGAGCGGCAGAGAACGGCACCGATGCCAAGAAGGCCAAGTCCGCTGTGAGTTGTTGTTATTACCGTAAAACCTCGGCTATAAGCCGAATTTTATTTGGCGTTTTTATTTGCTAAAAGCCGAATTTTAAGCCCCAAACTCCCATTCGGCTTATAGGCGAGGTTTTAATAATGTAGAAACATAGTGAAAACTAATTTCAAGCACTTTTGTTTTAAGCCGAATTTTTACTCCCAAACTCACATTCGGCTTATAGCCAAGGTCGGCTTATAGCCAAGGTTTTACGGTAATTACTTTTTTAATCATTAATTAATTAATTAGTTGTTGTTAGAGGAGCTTTTAACACTTTTAGGGCACTAAAGTGCTTTGTGGCAGAAACGGTAAGAAATGCGGGAGACGCAGGAAAACATCGTCGGACATTTTGACGAACGCTAACTATCGTGACTTGTTTAATACCGGAAGTGACAAAATGCAGGTTACCCGGTAGTTAGCTTTACTGCCCAGAATATTATAGATTATTTGTTGTCACATTTTAACACTTTGCCATCATGATGCATGAATGCAGTCCTGGTTTGTAACTCACCAGTACTTTATTCATGCATCATGCTGGCCCATACGCTGCCGAGTTACTCGCCAGGGCTGTATTCATGCATCATGGTGACCAAGGACATAGTACAGAGGAGCAGGATATTACAGCTGGTTATGTTTGAGATTTCAGATCCTGAAACTTATACTTTGCATATTTACCCTATATTTAAGGTGAGGGGGAAACTGATTGGAGCCTTGGAGAAAGTCTCTGGGAACCTCCAGAACTTTGACCAGCTATCGTTGACGACCGACGTGCTGAACGGAGTGACGAGCGTCTCTGACGAGGTCACAGAAGACAGCAAGGTGAGCCACTTATTGTGTAATTAATTTCTTATCCAAGAAATTGATATTATATCAATTAATTGCCATTTAAGAAAACTTAAACTTGAAACATTTCCCCAAGCTTAAGGTTTGATAATTACCTTGGCTATATTTCAGTTATGACATTGCTGCAAATTCAGATATACCTAGCCTATAGTGGATGTCCTGATGGCTGGGGAAAGGTTCTCTTCTATAGTCCTAGATGCACGGTACATCATTTCTCGCAGTGAATTCCAATTATGTTTGATGAGCATGCACTGACTTGTATCATTAGATATTTTCTGCCTTCTAATCAAATGCTTTTTTACTGTGAATAAAGTTTTGCTGTTAAATTTTTCATAAATGGCAAGGTAATCAATTTTTCCTCAATGGCCTTTCCAAATGAATTTCTATTCACCATTTCTTGTGACTTAGTGACAGTTAGTGCGTTATTCCCTCACCAGGTGTCAGCGGCCGGCGCCCTGGGGAACGCTGGAGACGCGTGTAAGGGGGTCGGGGAAGGCGCGCCCGTAGACAAAGTAACAGACACTGCCGGGGGTACGCAGCAAACTTTGTATTCTTATTTGTTACAATCCACTGCAATTTGCATAATGTTAACCCTTTAAGGACGGATGTCGCTAAAAGATGACATTTGTCATCATTGGTGCAACATGCCAACCATACAGGAATGTCTCAACCCCAATCGACATGATGCTTGAATGCAGCACTGGCAAGTTACTTTGCAGGGCTGCATTCATGCATCATGATGTCCAATGGCATGATGCATGAAGAGTTGAATAAGCTTCATAAAACTGAAGTCCAATGAAATCATTTCATGTTCATAGAGATATTCATCCAAATAATGAAACAAATAAGTCTCATACTGTGATGGTCATTTGCGGGGTCAGTGGATTTTCAATCAACCACACCAAGTGCCAGTTGGTTGTTAGCACTGCCAGGAAACTGTTGCTTATGACAATGTGTACATACATATTATTTAAATTATTTTTCAGATTTAATTAATTAATGATTGATTTTGTTGCAGGTTTGGTAGGCTGTGTGGGGAACGTGCTTCCGTTCCCGGAGGAGGAGCCGGGTGGGGAGTTCATGACGACCGGAGAGCCGCAGACCATCGTCATCACGACCACATCATCGTCTGGAACCACGACTGTCACCACCACCCCCACCACCCGCACCGTCACCACCTCATCTCCGCTAGGTAAAGCTTTTGAGTACATTTCCAGGGCTTTTGCATCAATGAATGAGAAAAAGGACAAGGCTACCCTTAAAGGCGCACTGAACCCACGACGTGATTTGCGTACAAAATTTGGCAGGGTTAGGTCCTGGGTTGAGCGCTCCTTTAAAAGTTAATCATCTGCAGGGGTCAGATCCTGCGCTTCTACTCCCCTCCACACATTGAACCGATCCAGTAACGTACGACAGGCAGAAGGGGAAGTAGCTCAGCAGTAGAGCAGCGGGCTCATGGATCTGAAGGTCATGGGTTCGAGTCCCACTTTCTCCAGATGCGACTTTTCCGCATCTTTTGATTTTTAAATTTACTTATTTATAACTCTTACAAAAGATGTTAATCGTGAAACAACGTAAGAAACCTCAGGTCAGTTATAATAAAATATATTGACCCAAAGGCCTCCTTAGTAAAATACAGCAAAAACTACGAGGCCAGTCTGTTCAGTCTTGTTTAAAAACTGTTCAAGTGTGATCACTTGACCACCACAGCTGTAGAGATGGTAAGGGCAAAGGCCAATACCTAGACCCCAATTCCCACGACAGGCATGTATTTATATAGTAAAATAAAGGGGTAGATAGATTGAAATTCTATATTGGATAGATCTGAAAAATTCCTATGTTGGATAGATCTGAAATATTTCTCCAAAAGCACTGTTGTTATCATCATTATATCAACATATATAATCATTGCTGCTGTCGTTGTTGTAGGGGTGACGACGACCATGACGACCCCGGTACCCCCGACCTTCACCCCGACCACCACCCCGGCTATACTTGGTAACATCACCGTATCGGTGGACGGAGTCGGGAACGTGACGCTGAGTGAGGACGGGTGGACCACCACCTCACCCCTACCTACCACCACCACATCTACCACCACCACCACTACTACTACCACCACCCCGCGCCCCACCACCACCACCACAACAACCACACAACGACCGACTACCACGACAAGACCTGCAGGTTGGTATTCTTTTATTGCTTCCTATTTCAAAATTATTCTATTTTTTATAGGTAATAAATAGAAGCACTCCTTTCTTTAGACTGGTGATTAATTTAGCAATTGTATTTTTGAGTTTGACTAGGATAAAACATTGGAATATACATCAAGGATTAAAGTGATAGCATTTGGCTAGTGAATTACAAATGGGGGGATTAACCAATAGATCAAGGCGCACACTTTCAACACAAATATTAATGTTATATTTTTGAAAACTGCTTTTAGCATATATTCCAGCAACGTCGGTTGGCCAAAATTCTGCCATTCGATAAAGGTCTACAATGTTAAACTTATGGATGAATGTCGTCCAACCGACGGAATCACAGCTTATTCCGCCTGTTACTCCCTTTAAGTTACTTTAACCCTTTGAGGGCAGCATAGTGCTTCATAGGACACAATGCCCTTTATCAGTGAATGCATGAAGCAATATTGGTGGAACATTCATGTGATTTTCTAGCTCCAACTATTATTCTAACTATTTATTCCAGATGAGACGCCAGGTTTCATGACGACCCTCCCGCCGGGACAGGAGCCTGAACCGACTGAGGAGCCGGTCATACCGTGCTGCGAACGGACCCCAGAGCCAGGTGAGGCATGGGGATGTAGGAAGGCAAAAATGGCAAAGCTCTCCTAGGTGCACGGACAAACATTGACAGCGCAATCTTAACAAAATTAAGATTGTCTTAATTATCTTAAAATTATTCTTAATCTTATATTAACCTACCTTAATCCTATCTTAAACTACAGTTAATTGTAGGATAGGCTAGTCGCCTAGTATGTAATGGGGGGCTCTGCCCCCAACCCCCTTTTTTTCTTTCTGCCTTAGATTAAGACATTTTAATATGTAAGATTAAGGCATTTTAAGATGTAAGATTAAGATTGCGTTGTTAACATTTGTCCGCGCACCTGGGAGAGCTATCCCGTATTTGCATGCAGTAAGACAAAAATGGCAAAAGTCCAAATTAATTCAAAATTCATACAGGTCTTTTACTTTCTTTAAAGATGTCTTTAAATGTTCTCTTTAAACTTTTTAAGCACAATTTTACCCCACCCTGGCATAAGTGGATGTTTTCCTGTCCGTCAGTGCAATACACTGTTATAGTTGGCAGAAAATGTCTGCCGTTAGAGCCGGATTTTGGTTAAGTATTGCCACCTCCTTACACTGCTGTGTGTGACCATGTGGAGTTGTGAGTTCATAATTGACCCATCTCTTCCAAATCTAGGACCCCTTCTATATCAATGATCTAAATATCTAAAATGATCTCAATATGATCATATATATATAAGATGATGAATTAAAATAAAATGAAATAATAAAATAAAATAAAATACTAATACCAATTCCCCAGGTCTGTGTGACTGGGTGAAGCCTTAGTGTGAGTTCATCATTAAACCCTGCCCCATCTGCCAGCCTGGGGACTCATCACCAGAATAAATTTACTAGATAAAAGATGAAAAATAAAATGCAATATTTAAAAAAAAAGAAAAAAAGATATTGATAATAATGATAATAATAATGCCGTAAAACCTCTTTGATAAGCCAACCTCCCTTAAGCCAACCCCTCACTTTGAGAGAATATAATAGGCCGAATTTGGGTCCATTTAAACATGGTTAAACTATAATCTACTTGATAAAAAACCTCCCTTACAAGCCGACCCTCCTCTTTGAGACCATGCTATAAGCCGATTCAAGCTTAAAATCCCCAAAAAACGGTCGGCTTATCAGAGAGGTTTTATGGTACCGTATTCGACGTAATAAGCGCTTAAAAGATTATTTTTGGGGAAAAATCAGCCTCAAATAATCATTCTAATAAGCGCCCCCCATGGCTGTTATATACAGACCTCTGTGGCCTCTACAACTTACAAGGCTTCTACACACCCCTATCACTTCACACTTTGCTTGGTCTTAACACCTGCACGGGTGTGAAGTTCTCCATGTTACACACAGGTGTGAAAATCAGTAACAAATCGGATGAACACATTAAAAATATGGGAAAAAATCTGAAAATGGGGGGGGGGGGCGCTTATTAGGGGGAGGGTGCTTATTACGTTGAATACAGTAATAATAAAAAAAATAAAAAATGATCGCCCGTTTGTCCAGGTTTGTGTGACTGGGTGGAGCCTCAGTGTGAGTTCCTGGCGGAGGAGGACAGAAAGAACGACACCTGGAGCGACAAGATCTGTGACGAGGTGCACCCCGACGACATGGAGGTGTTCGTAAAGCGCTTCAGGATGTACAACGCCATGCTTAAACGCATCATGTTCATGAAGGTAAGGAGATGTATCACGCCATGCTTAAACGCATCATGTTCATGAAGGTAAGGAGATGTATCAAGCCATGCTCAAACGCATCATGTTCATGAAGGTAAGGAGATGTATCACGCCATGCTTAAACGCATCATGTTCATGAAGGTAAGGAGATGTATCACGCCATGCTTAAACGCATCATGTTCATGAAGGTGAGGAGACGCATCATGCCATGCTCAAATGCATCATGTTCAACACCACGCTCATATGCATCATGTTCATGAAGGTAAGGAGAGGAATCATGCTTAAACGCATCATGTTCATGAAGGTAAGGAGACACATCATGCCGAAACGCATCATGTTCATGAAGGTAGGGAGACGCATCATGCCATGCTGAAACGCATCATGTTCATGAAGGTAGGGAGACGCATCATGCCATGCTGAAACGCATCATGTTCATGAAGGTAGGGAGACGCATCATGCCATGCTGAAACGCATCATGTTCATGAAGGTAGGGAGACGCATCATGCCATGCTGAAACGCATCATGTTCATGAAGGTAGGGAGACGCATCATGCCATGCTCAAATGCATCATGTTCAACACCATGCTCATATGCATCATGTTCATGAAGATAAGGAGAGGAATCATGCTGAAACGCATCATGTTCTTGAAGGTAGGTAGACGCATCATGCCATAATGTATCATGCCATAATGTATCATGCCAAAATGCATCATGCCATGCTCAAATGCATCATGTTCATGAAGGTTAGAAGAGGCATCATGCTGAAATGCATCATGCCATCCTCAAACACATCATGTTAATAAGGGTAAGGAGACGCATCATGCCAGAACGCATTATGTTCATGAAGGTAGGGAGACGCATCATGCCATAATGTATCATGCCAAAATGCATCATGCCATGCTCAAATGCATCATGTTCAACACCATGCTCATATGCATCATGTTCATGAAGGTAAGGAGAGGAATCATGCTGAAACGCATTATGTTCATGAAGGTAAGGAGACGCATCATGCTATAATGTATCATGCCAAAATGCATCATGCCATCCTCAAACGCATCATGTTAATGAAGATAAGGAGATTAATCATGCCAAAATGAATCATGCCATGCTCAAACGCATCACGTTCATGAAGGTACGTACATGCATCATGCCAAAATGTATCATGCCATGCTTAAATGCATCATGTACAATGCCATACTTAAACGCATCATGTTTATGAAGGTAAGGAGACACTTCATGCCGAAATGTATCATGCCATGCTTAAATGCATCATGTACAACGCCATGCTTAAACGCATCATGTTAATAAGGGTAAGGAGATGCATCATGGTGAATGCATCATGCCATGCTCAAACGCATCATGTTCATGAAGGTGCGTAGATGCATCATGCTCAAACGCATCATGTTGATGAAGGTAGGTAAACGCATCATGCCATGCCAAAATGCATCATGCCATGCACAAATGCATCATGTTAATAAAGGTATGTAGATGCATCATGCTCAAATACACCATGTACCATGACATTCAAACGCGTCATGTTCATGAACGTAGGAGGAGTAATTACTTACACAAAACAGTACTACCGTAAAACCCCGCCTATAAGCCGAATTTTTATTGTCATTTATTTTTCATAGAAGCCGAATTTCTCCTCTCAAAGTCGTATTCGGCTTATAGGCGGGGTTTAGACATATCAAATATGGAAAGTTGAGCTTGAAAAAGTGGGAAACCTATTGATGATAATTACTGTAATTAAGGTAATTAAATTTTACATTAAATGCGTTTTCATGTGAATTATGCATGCTTTAATGCAAGATGATATATGTTGACTGATGTACATCTATTAAAAAAAGTCTGAATATCTTCAAAAAGGGGTTGGTTTCAGGGTAGGAAAGGGTGCCACAGACAACTACAAAAATCTCAAACTCACATTCGGCTTATAGGTGGGGTTTTCTAAATTGTCATAATGAATTCATAGAAGCCGAATTTATTTCCTTAAACTTACTTTCGGCTTATAGGCGGGGTCGGCTTATAGGCGGGGTTTTACGGTACTGTAAACCCCACCTAGAAGCCGACCCCCCCCCCCCCCCCAATAAACCGAAAGCCAGTTAAAGGATAAATATTCAGCTCATAGAATTTCTTTTTGAGATTTGAGAGAACCCTGCCTATATGCCGACCCCAGTTTTTGAGTTTTAGGACGTACCAAAACCCCCATCCCCTTCTACTTTTTGAGAACATTTAAACAAAATTATTAATGCATATATAGCTAGAAAAATTCAAATATGTTTTAATATTTCCACTCAGCGTAAGTCAACGACGACCAATGCACTGAAGGCTGTGGACGGAGTCGGAGACACGCTTTTGTCTAAGAGCGGGGACGACACAAATATCAGCATTTCTTCACCTAAAATGAAAGTGGAACTTGGAAAAATGGAAGCAGGCGCCAATGGTGAGCTATGACTACTAACTTATAAAATGTGGCAATGAATTTTGTATCCACACATTAATTTTATGTCAGCGACAAAAATGAGTTTTTCAGCGACAAAACAGTTTGATATATCCTATTGGACACAGGCCTGTTGTTGAGCATTAGAGAATTCAAAACCCCTTGCAAAATGTTCCTTTATGAACTTCATTTGTCTCACATTTATTTCTATATTAGAATAATCTATTGACACAACGTCTGTATTTGTATCAACCAGGTAGCGCCGGAGGAATCGACTTCCCAGGCTCTGCGCTAAATGGAAGCTCGGGGAAAGTTGGCTCCGTTGTAAGTTGATACGTTTAGATACATTACCTTAAATTCTTGAGTAGAAGTACATGAGTCAGATTGTGAATGCGGCATATACGATCGGCCCAAAGTCAGGGTGAGGCTCATACACAAGTATTATATTGTACTAAGTTAACATATCTCAGACCCCTTGTTTGGTCTTATAGCTTTTGTCAAAGTTAGGGTGCGTCTAATACACGAGTTAGGCTTATACATGATGATTTATGGTACTAGTAGAAATCCCTCGCTATCAAGAGAAGTTTAATGAATGTTTGCAGGAACTTTCTGTAAATTGATAGTTTTGGCGCATGTGCTTAAATACCTCTATCTGTATCTAGGTTAGGGGTAGAGATTTCACAACAAAAAACATGAGGGTATTAGAGAGAAGCCCTCTCAGAAGTCATAACGGTATTTCTGTCTTCAATCAAAAATGTTGCTTATTTCAGTCTATGGAATCCCCCAACCCCTTCACATACCGGTATAGTGACTCTGTTCTTTTTATTTCAGTGTATGGAATCCCCCAACCCCTTCACATAGTGACTCTGTTCTCCTTGTTTCAGTCTATGGAATCCCCCAACCCCTTCACATATAGTGACTTTGTTCCTTATTTCAGTCTATGGAATCCCCCAACCCCTTCACATATAGTGACTCTGTTCTCCTTATTTCAGTCTATGGAATCCCCCAACCCCTTCACTTATAGTGACTCTGTTCTCCTTATTTCAGTCTATGGAATCCCCCAACCCCTTCACATATAGTAACTCTGTTCCTTATTTCAGTCTATGGAATCCCCCAACCCCTTCACATATAGTAACTCTGTTCCTTATTTCAGTCTATGGAATCCCCCAACCCCTTCACATATAGTGACTTTGTTCCTTATTTCAGTCTATGGAATCCCCCAACCCCTTCACATATAGTGACTCTGTTTCTTATTTCAGTCTATGGAATCCCCCAACCCCTTCACATATAGTAACTCTGTTCTGCTTATTTCAGTCTATGGAATCCCCCAACCCCTTCACATACCGGTATAGTGACTCTGTTCTCCATATTTCAGTCTATGGAATCCCCCAACCCCTTCACATATAGTAACTCTGTTCTCCTTATTTCAGTCTATGGAATCCCCCAACCCCTTCACATATAGTGACTCTGCCAAGGACGTGAAATCCAAGGTTAAATCCTTATCCTTCAAGGATGAAAATGGCACAGAGTTAGTTATCAAGGACTCTGAGCCCATGGACATCTGGATGGAAGGTCAGTGTAACAACCCTACAATCTGCCACCATCCCCTAAAGTTATTGCCATCATAATAGCCTGGGCTCGGTCATAGTGCCAAACTTGTAGACACCTTCCCAGTCTACATACTTTTAGCAAAGGTTGCTCTCATCATTAAAAATAGATAATGATTTTTGAGATAATTTTTTTTGCTTATATTTTTGCTTTTATAGAAATATGGATAGGGGTAGTATTTTTGGGGTTGTTTTTGTGGTTGTATAATAGATCTTGAATACAGAAACCGGGAAGGGTGAGCATTTTATTTTATTTTTTTGGAAAAAGAAAATTTCGTTTGTCGTTTTTTTCGTAAACATGTTTTTATTGTTTGCATGAAAGCTTTCCAAGAAGAAGAAAAAGCTTTTCCCGAACTGAAAAATAAAAAGCTGTGATGCATGCCAACTTATGAAAAGATGAACAAAAAAGACTAACAAAAGAAAACTTTTATGTCTACAAAAAATAATAATTACGCAAAAACAAAAAGATACCCTTATGAAATAGACTTTTACAAAAACATAATTTTTTTTAGCAAAAGCTTGTGACAGTCAATAGGTCAACATTTCCTCTGCACATAGGGCCAAAAAAAAAGAAAGTTTGTTTCAGGTCACCCAACCGACCCCATCAAATCAGGGCCGACCCTATTTTATTTTTGATGCAATTTTGGGGTCAATTTTAGGTTTACAAAAATAAATTTGACTATTTTTACAGTAATTTGGTACTGTAGAGGGGCCGTGAAAAAATAAAATATCCCACCAACCGACCCTAGATTTTCATCCCATGTTGCCTGAAACAAACCTTTTTTTTTTAATTTGGCCTAATTGACTAACTTTCAGGACAACCCCATCTGGTGCCGCCTGCTAAGCTGTGCTTTGTGGAACACGACAAACAGAGCACGTCCATTAACTTCCACAACATCCACATCCCCTCTAACGGCTCCTCCCTCCACGTCCTCATCCGGCCTGACAACCCCGGCGACGTCTTCGAGGTCTACGTCAAGTACTTGGTAAGGCGTCATATTGTGTCGCTTCTTGGTGCTATAAGTATTTCTATTGAATGGCTATTAGTATTTCTGTTGTATGACTATTAGCAGTGACTAAAGCCGTTTTTTTTCTTTCTGGACTTCTCTCTTTTTAGCCTTAGTCCACCCAGATTTTTACTAAATTTTTCTTTAAATAAAAAAGAGAAGAAAATCTTAAGAATTGCCCAATTAAGGGTATTATGCCTACTTTTGCTTGCCTCTTGCTCCGCAAAGTTTTGGCTGTCCAAATTAACCGAAATACCCTGATACCTAAAGAGAGCCCCAGATGTGGGGTTGCTGTGTCATTTGTCTATTTTAAGGTGGCCGGCGGGCATAGCCTAAAAGTAACTATGATTTTACAAGATTTCTGCCGTATGAGCCTAATGGTATATAGTTTCTAGAAATACAAAGAAAAGCAGGGGGTCCCGAGCTAGATTCTGAAATATTTTACCACAAAGTTGAAGTGACCTATGATAGGATCTAATAGTATTTACTCACATATATTCACAGAATGGCTGTAGAAAGTAACTACATCTTTTTTGATACTCTATTACAATATTGTTTATGAAATCATCTATCCAAAAAATGTGTTTTCAACATATGGTCCCGGACATATTTCTATGTTTTTTGTGCTTTGAAATAAAGAAAGGTAAGGGATTGTGATCTAGTCACAGGAACGCAATATTCAGTCTTCAATGTGTACTGTATACCATCTGGCTCTGTGGCCTCCCTGTCTAAGGCGTAGGGTAAGTAATCAGAAGGTTATGAGTTCGATCCTCAACCATACAGTTTTGTGAGTTTCGTTATTATGTGGTGAAAACCTCTGTGGAAATGTAGTATTGATAGTAGGATCATTAGTGAAAAGAATACCTTGGGTTTCGAGCCCACAACCCATTGAAGAGTACTAAGCCTAAGGTCGTAAAATGTCCACAGTTAGCATTGGACCCCCTACCTTCTGATCAGGAGACATGCATGCAACACTTAGGCCAGCAAGGCTGAGTTAAACTGCAGGTCTTTTTCTACCTGCACATAGGTCAATAGCTGACCAAAGGTGCGCAGAAAGCTGCGCAGTGCACGTGTTTTTGATCCCGCCGGCCACCTTAATAAATGCCAATGTCCCTTTATCAATTTTAAGAAATAGGTCTTTACCCTAGGCTTGTCACAATAACAGGCTTTTTTTGACTTGTCAAATTCACCCAATATCTGGGGCCCTATCTAATGCTACATTGTTTTGGAATTCCAAATGAGGCTTTCTCTTGACTATGAAGGATTACTTTCTATTATAGTCCATGTACAAGACCCTAACACAGTTTTATAGATGTGAATATCAGGGCTGCAAACATTGCTACAAAAAGAACACAGTGCATTTTAAGCACTTTGCAACACTTCAAATATAGTGCTACCCCTGGGTGCTACCCTCTCTGGTATTGAAAAGACTTCCCCAATATGACTAAAAAGACATGTCTGAGCATTTTCTTTTTTAACATTTTGTGTTACAGGAATTCCCCAATGAGACGTACTACGACTACAAAGGCCTGATCCCTAACCCTGACATGGAGAGCTGGGACATCAAGGAAGCCGAAGACGCCGACGATCTACGTCACACCTTCTTCCCGGCCATGGAGACCACCGCCCTCAACGGCTCCTACAAAATAGGTGTCAAACTCATCGGTGGGTGCTCATATTGCCTTTGTATGTTAGACACTGATTGTATAGTGACAGAAGGAAGAACAATAGTCAAATCACTTGAAACATGTCATCTTGTGTATGATAAATGGGTGATCATATTTTCCTTAGCAGGGATTCTCAGAATCAAAACACACACTCCCACAGGGTTGAACCACCACCATCTCCAACTGAGTTGATTTAAAATCTCCTCCACTTTTCCTCCTCACTTAAAGGGGCATTCTCACCACTCACACTCAACCACATAGTAGACTAGAAAAGCACTAGAATTGTGAGTAACATGCGCTCGGTGATTATGCCACTTTAATTGCGTTTGTTGCGTCTGACTTATTTCACTAGTTGACCCTTGGGCCACATTTCACTTGGCCTACGACATTCAACCTGTGAACCCAGTCAACAGACCAAAAACCCATGGACTTTAGTCTATTTAATTACAGCTTATATAGATATAACTTACCTGAAATTGGGTGCTTAGCTCGCTGTAGAGGTTCCTGAATAAAAATGGGTTATTCAGGGCAGATGATGATGAAAAATGGCAACTAATTACTACTTTAAAGAGTTATAACCATTAACCTTTTCAGCCAAATTCTATCTACATCTGCCATAAATAAACCGTTTCCATTCAGGCCGGTCAGAGATGGCACCCGGTCAGAGATGGCACCCGGTCAGAGATGGCACCCAGTCAGAGATGGCACCCAGTCAGAGATGGCACCCGGTCAGGGACAAAAACATTGGCCCAACTTCATGAGTCACAGCCTTCACTACAAGTATAATAAACAATTGAAACTGACTTTTTTTCACTGGTTTCAGAGAGTTACGTGAGTTACAAGAACACAGACAAGCGTAACTCTACCTACACATTCCGGGTGTTCCTGGGTGGATGCCGCTTCTGGAACCTGGAGAATGACACCTGGGACTCGGCCGGCTGCTGGGTGAGTGACGCACCCCAGAAGCCAACGTCTACTTTAGGACACTCTCTTTTTATTCTTTGGGTTACGGGCCCGCCGCACTACCTTGAAAACCCCCGCACTAAAAATAAAATTGTGAATCTCTAATTAAATTGCTATATATGAGTTTTTACGGCGTGTAAATCTGACCATTATTAAGGATTTTAGGTAGTAAAACGTGAAAGACTAATTTTTATTTTATTAAATTTTTTTTTTATTTCGTCCTCTGTACCTGAGGAAATTTTCATGGTGTCCGTAACCCAAAGAACAAAAAAAAGTGTGGCCTTATGGCCGCACCAAATAAAATAGTTGGTCTACGAATTTTGTTTACCAAAGATAGGTGCGGTAGGGTGATTTTTTTTCAAATTAATTTTTTCAATTTTATTTTTGTCTGCGGATTTCAACCTTGAATACAGTTGAGCGGACCAATTTCTTCTCTTTTTTTTGAGGGAAAATCTCCTCGAGATTAAAAAACAAATCACCCCAAGAAACATTAAAAAAATACCGCACCTGCAGAAGGCAGTGTCTGCCTTATACTAAAGTAGTCTTTGCGAAAATATGCAGGACAGTGGCAATGTCTGTCTAAAATGGTTCTTGTCCGGCAGAATGGCTGGTGTTGCAGGACCTGATGTCCTGGGCTTTCCAAAACTGAAAGAATTTGTCAAATATTCCATTTAGAACTGCAGTTATAAGTTCTAGAGTGCAGTCTAATATTCTAGGCAGATTAGAGCAAGTTTTTGATATTATTTTCTTTTATAAATGCTATTCTATTTGAAATATTATGCAAAACTTTGATTTTTGTATCCGGTCCTACAGAAATTAATCCGGTCCTGCAAAATTGGCTAGCTGCAGGACCGACTGTCCTGCATGCCGAAAAAGTTTTCGCAAAGACTGAGAACGCAATGTCTACCTTAGGCCACTTAAAAAGAAAAAAGTTGTTTCTCATCATCGTGCGCATCATGAAAACCATAATTTGGAGAATTTAATTTTTTACATTTCTTTTACATTTTTGATGTAATATGTTAAAATTGCCAAAATATTTGCAAATTACGATTTCTACGATATTCTTTGATTGAAATTACAGCTTTGAAGGATTGAAACTTGGCAGCTCTGAATAGAGTAGCCATCATGAAAACATGCAGGACAGTGGCAATGTCCACCTAAAATGCCACCAGTCCAGCAGATTGACAAGTATAGCGGACCGAATGTCACATGTCGGCCTTTTCTAAAATAATTAGTTGGGTTTTTAGCACTGAAATATGTTTGACAACATACCGTGGAAGAATAATGTATCTATCCTGAATTGGCCAGAAATGATTACAGATGTAGTGTACTTTTATTGGACAATACTATTTTATACTTGAAATGCACAAATTGTCAGATGTGTGGGTATCCGGTCCTTCAAAAATGTAGCCGGTCATGCAACATTGCAGATTTGGATGACCAAATGTTCTGTGTGTTGAATTTTTTTCGCAAAGACTGCTCATAAGATGAGAGCTTACTTGAGGCATTGCAGGTAGTATGTCTCACCCTCGGGCAGCACTGTCTATATTATTTTGTAATCATTGTAGTGCCTCTACATGGGTACCCACAATTTTGACGGTGTCGCCGTGTCGGATTTAAGCAAAAGGGCCATGTCACTGTGTTGAATTTTATGTATCTATAAACACTTAGAGAAAAATCCATGTGGTCGATTTTACCCCTAATTTTCCTGTGTCCGTCGATTTTTAAAAGGACCTAAAACGGCCGTGTCGCCGTGTAGATTTTTACCCATGTAGAGATACATAGTAACTCTTGAATTCACCGTTCTCCTCTCCCCCCACAGGTCGGTAACCTGACTACTATCCGGATGACCCAGTGTCAGTGCACCCATCTCACGTCGTTTGGGGGAGACTTTGTCGTGCCACCCAACACTATCGACTTCTCGACCGTCTTCTCGCTCGAGAACTTCCTTGAGGCGATACCAGTGTTTGTGACGGTCGGCCTGGTTATATTACTCTACGTGGCAGCCTGTATATGGGCACGACGCGCCGACAAAGCAGATCTAGTCAAGGTAACCCTGATTCTTGATTATTTATTAATGCCTATATATAACTCTAATTAAGCAATTCATACGGGTGAGTCAGAAAATTAGTCCTGGAAGACCATGTTGTACGGTATGATGGCTAAATAAAAAAGGAAGGAAAAAAAGAAAAAAAGTCTCATGTGTATTCAAAATACATGTGCACAGATTTTCTTTTCAAATCATAGACAAAACTTGTTTTGAAAGAGTAAAAAAGACAAATTTGCTGTCAGTGTCAACCTGATGCATCCCAAGATATGACAGGCATCTGTTAGCATTGGCATGCAACAATTATTCACAGCATCCTGATACTGTCACTGCTGGGTAAGTGGCCCCCAATGCAGACTGGCCTTGCCCATCTTATTCTCAAACTACTGTAAAACCCCGCCTATAAGACGAACTTCATTTGGCTTTCTTATTTTGTATAAGCCAATTTTTTCTGTAATTGGTGTTTCGGCTTATAGGTGGGGCTTTAATACATTAGAATAAAGAGAAAACTATTTTTAAACCTATTTTTGTAAAGGATGATATTTTTCTCAAGTTGGGGGTTTGGCTTATAAGTAGGGTCGTTCTATAGATGGGGTTTTACAGTAGATTTGAAAAAAAATGAATTTAAACAAAAATATCTCTTAAAAAAGACCCATGCTCACCCATTTAGTGGGTCACACATAGCCTTTGCCTTACGGTATGGCCAGTCATAATATAGTTATCGCACCTCAAATCATATCGTAACATGTACTAAATAACCATAATATGTATTAGGCCAGTAGTCCCTTAATATAGGTTTTCATCTTGGAAATACTGATTTAAAATCCAACGGAACTCATTTTGATTGTTGATGTATTTTGAAACATCATTTATGAATAAATACACCATGCAAAATATATAGACAAATGCCAACGCCCATTGATACCATCTCTGTTGTATTTCACGAGTGGGGGCTGGGGCCATATCCCACTCAGCCTGCGGCTTCGTGGGATATGGCCCCAGCTCCCACTCGTGAAATACATCAGATATGGTATCAATGTAGTTGGCATTTGTGTTTATTTTTTATTTGAAGCCATTTTATGAAGAAAAAAACTATTTTTTCCTAGCCCATTGAATACGGCCACATTGTATTCAATGGGGGCATTGAATACGGCCCTTCAGTGCTAAACCATAGGAAGTCTTGTATTTTCAACAACTATAAAATGAACCCCATTGTGTTGACAGTGGGGAGCGGCGCCCCTGGAGGACAACCTGCCGTCAGACACCTACCACTACCAGATCACGGTAAACACGGGCACCAAGAAGAACTCCAGCACCACGTCCCGGGTTTCCTTCATCCTGTCCGGAGACACCAGCGACACCGGCGTGCGCCGACTCAGCGACGGCAAGCGCAAGGTAAACCAGGGGTGTGAAATATTAAGGGAATGGTACATAATAAGCAAGCATGAGGGTTGGTTACCCCTGGCTAAGGCACGAGGCGCAGCATGAGTGCCTTAGCCAGGGATGACCAACCTGAGTGCTTGCTTATTCATTTATTATTCCGTTTATACCACAGTTTCAACATTTGAGAAAAAAATCTCATTTATTTTGCATATAAACTTGTGCTTACCATGTAAACTCGTTGTGTGACGTCATAACAATGCGGTTATCCAGTTCTAATGCACGCTGGTTATCCAGTTTAGGCACTACTTTGAGTGCCTGAAGTGGATAACCGAGGTATAACCGCAGATATGCAGAATTACGCATTTTCCATCTCCCAAAGGATCATTCCTGTGATTCATCTAAATCCACTGGGAAAATGAAAAGTCATTTACAAGTGGGGGGGGGGGGGGGGGGGGTATGCACTCTGACATTTTTTGTACTCTCTGAATTTTCACAGATTTTTTTTAAGTTTCTATATTTAAAGCTATAATTTGAATGTACCTGTGGATAAAAGTGTTTTAAGTGATTAGCAACCTTAATTGCAAAACTTACTGAATGAAAAGCATAAATTATAATGCTGCCGGGAGAGGCGTAATGTCTTCGGATGATATTTTTTTCGGCATTTCACACCAGTGTAAACTCACAGCCTGTGTTCAGGCAATCTTATCTTTTTTGTTAACTACCCCCCAGGATATATGGGTGTGGGGGGGGGGGTGCAGAGTAAGCCTACCAATTTGTTGGCAGAGATGAGGCAATTATAATACTACGCAGGTGAACATCTCTAATACCACTTTTGTCTTTCTTCACATCAGTGCCTATTGACAATTGAGGATACATATGGAATAGCCTAAATGAAGTTAAATTCACACATTTTGAAAAATATGAAAATTTATTTCAAAATTTGGCTATTGTAATGTTCAACATTAGGGTCTAAGACCAAAGCTGATATTTGGGGGTATCAAGTAAGGCCACCATTTTGCTGGACAACATTTTTTTCCCCTTAATTCTCAAAAGAAACTCGGCGGGAGGTAAAAAAAAAAAGTTTTGGTAGATCTATCTCTGTGTCTGAATACATGACTGTTGTTGCAGGGCTTCCCCGGTGGCTCCTGAATACATGACTTGTTGTTGCAGGGCTTCCCCGGTGGCTCCTGAATACATGACTTGTTGTTGCAGGGCTTCCCCGGTGGCTCCTGAATACATGACTTGTTGTTGCAGGGCTTCCCCGGTGGCTCCTGAATACATGACTTGTTGTTGCAGGGCTTCCCCGGTGGCTCCTGTATACATGACTGTTGTTGCAGGGCTTCCCCGGTGGCTCCTGAATACATGACTTGTTGTTGCAGGGCTTCCCCGGTGGCTCCTGAATACATGACTTGTTGTTGCAGGGCTTCCCCGGTGGCTCCTGAATACATGACTTGTTGTTGCAGGGCTTCCCCGCTGGCTCCTGAATACATGACTGTTGTTGCAGGGCTTCCCAGGTGGCTCCTGAATACATGACTTGTTGTTGCAGGGCTTCCCCGGTGGCTCCTGAATACATGACTTGTTGTTGCAGGGCTTCCCCGGTGGCTCCTGAATACATGACTTGTTGTTGCAGGGCTTCCCAGGTGGCTCCTGAATACATGACTTGTTGTTGCAGGGCTTCCCCGGTGGCTCCTGAATACATGACTGTTGTTGCAGGGCTTCCCCGGTGGCTCCTGAATACATGACTTGTTGTTGCAGGGCTTCCCCGGTGGCTCCATCTTCAACTTTGTCCTGTCTGTGGAGCAGTCGCTCGGCCCCCTCACCTACCTCCGTATCTGGCACGACAACACCGGCTCCGGCAAAAACCGCTCCTGGATGCTGGGGCAGATCCAGATCAACGACCTCCAGACCGGAGAAAAGTAGGATCAATTTTTAGGCTAAAAGTATATTAAGAATAATGTGGTGTAAAAGTTATACACCGTAAATTTTCTCGTAGAAGCCGCAGCTTGTATGAGTTGGAACCCCAGTGCATCTTATAGGATGGTCTCAGTGTGGGGGTGCCCCTTATACAAGGGTTTTAGCTGGTATATAGACAAAGGTCCACGATAATCTGTCTGAATGACATGTTTCTTCACGAGTGGTGCATTGGATTGTATCACACGAGGCGGTGCCGAGTGTTATGCTATCCAATGCACCACGAGTGGAGAAACCAGAAGTTCAGACTGATTAGAGTGGATCTCTGTATTTATTTCATGTAATTCTTGATTAATTTGATTAAAATATACATTTAAAGATCGGTTTCATAGCTATTATCATGGAGAAACAGGCCATGGAGAATGAGCATCAGTTTCTCCATGGGGGTGTGGAGAACAGCAATTTTAGTACTTAAGCATAGTAACTTTGTTTCTGCACAAGAAATAAAGTACAGTAGTAAATTAGCACTTATCAGACCTCCTGTGCAGCTTATGTGAGTTAGGGGTGCGGCTATTACAAAGGTAAGGCTTACATGCAAGTATTTAGGTTAGTATTAGTTCAAATCACATTCAGAACTATTTTGGCTATATTGACTAAAAAAAAGTTTGGGATAAAGGTCTTATAACACTCATGTACTGCACCATCCAGATGATGTACCCTGGCGCTTACACATTTAAAGGTCTGCTTAACTTCAGCACTTGATGCTAATACTAGATCAGATTTTAATGTTCAGGATGTATTTCAGGACCAACGCTTTTATGAGGGGTAGTTATTCAAAATCTAGTGTTTGACCCTCTATGGGCTGCAAAGTAAAGCCCAAAATCCACGGTGACAAGAACCTGCGTTAAAACACTATCGCGCCTCTGCCGCCATAATTTCGCTGCTATTTCGCCCTGCCACTCCCTTTTCGCGCCTGTGCCGCCAAAGTCCACGGCTTTATGGGGGCGAAATTTGCGAGGCAGAGGGGCGATACCCTTTTAACGCAGGTTCTTGTCAACGTGGATTTTGGGCTTGTGTCTACTCACAGGGCTGTATTCGTGTAACCAGTTGACCTTTCAACAATCATATCCATGATCAACTTGAATTGAGCACTGGAAAATGACAGTATATGAATTTTGGAAATCAATACGACATTTTGTCCTTTTGTGCCCAGATTCTTCTTCCTTTGTAATCGGTGGTTGGCGGTAGAGCAGGATGACGGCATGGTAGAACGCATCCTCCCTGTCGCAGGACTCAACGACCTCACCGCCTTCAAACACCTCTTCAACAGGTCAGTAAAGGTTTTTATTTCATGGTAAATACGATCTATGATGGTTAAACCTATGGGAGTGCCGTATCCGAGTGAAGCGTGAAATAACCCTCGGCCGTATTTCACGTTCTGGTCGTATTTCACGCTCCTAAGGGAGGTGGGGGGTCACTATGGGGTCTCTGGGGTTGCTACGCTACCGATGGTCACGTGACCTGCGCGAAATTCAAAATGGCGGCCGACGGAAGTAAACAAATACCGCGGAAGTAAACAAATGCCATGGAAGTAAACAAATATGGACTGCATATTTTTTTAACGTTGATATACCCTGAAATAAACACAGAGAGGCACTTAAAAGTGCTCTCGTCATTGGTTACTGCAGCCAGCGTGCAATACGGGGCAGGCAGCTCTCGTGCAGTAACCACTGACTCAGTCACTTTAGCTTGCAGCTCTGTCTATTTCTTTTTTGGAAAAAAAGATGTCTGGTTAAGCACTGAATGGCCGTATTCAATGCTCCCATTGAATACTATGCGGCCGTATTCAATGGGCTAAGAAAAAGTTCTTTTTCCTTCATTAAATGAACACAAATGCCAACTACATTGATACCGCTCTAATGTATTTCACTCATGGGGGCTGGGGCGCATCCTGTCCCAGCCTCCACTCGTGAAATACAACAGAGACAGTATCAATGGGCGTTGGCATTTGTCTATTTATTTCATAGCGAATACTGTCTATCAGTGTTAAAGCAATGGGAGGCTCGTTCCTGAGGGGAGCGTGCAAGAACTATGGGCCGTTTTGCATGTATAATTTCGTGTTTTTCATGTAAATAAAGGTAGATTTTCCCTATGAACTAGCCTGAAATAAATACAGAGTGTCACTTAGAACTTAGCAACCACCCAGGGGTTTACATGGGCTGTCTCTATGGCAGGAGTCTGTAGTCCCCAGTGTAGCCCAAGGCATGTATCTGATAACTGAATCGACAAACAATGGGTATCGATATGCCGCCATCTTGGATTCTTTTTTTGCTATATGTCACCTTCTACGGCGTGTAAACAGACCATTATTGAGGTTTTGAGATCGGAAATTGTGAAAAAAAAACTCCTTTTTAAAAACATTGAAAACATGTCTGTTTTTACGGCGTGAAAAGCTTTTTAGGGAGTCCTCTGTACTCTGTACCCCAAAAATGCAAAATCAATTTGGCCTAATCTACCTCCTTTTTGGATATGTTGAATAACTGATATATTATATATATTGACATCAAAATAGTGAATAACTGATGACCTATAAAATTTGATACCAATGACATCCCTAAGGGAGTCATTCAATG
Organism: Harmothoe impar; assembly: GCA_947462335.1. Lineage (NCBI taxonomy): Eukaryota > Metazoa > Annelida > Polychaeta > Phyllodocida > Polynoidae > Harmothoe > Harmothoe impar. The sequence continues at coordinate 82,054,651 of OX381706.1, read as the reverse complement.
TTCAGTCTTTACAATACACACACAACAAGTTACATTCCACATAACTATAACTCTGTTTGCAGCTCTGTGTGTAAGAAGTTAATTTGACCATATATATGGTTTGATTGATTGATTGATTGGATTGTTTTACGTCCAACTGGGCTATGATGCCTGGGACTTATCAAGAGTTTATCGGACTCTCGGTCCGTTCTTTTCTCATCTAGGTTGCTGTGGGTGTCGATCATGAAGCGCCCCACCTGCTGTGTTATATACATGACCTATATACCATATATAACTTATATACAATAACTTATATATACATTAATATAAGTAAATCTTGTTTCAGCTCTGTACGTAAGAAGCTGACTAACGACCACATGTGGGTGTCGATCATGAAGCGACCCACCCGCTGTGTTATATACATGACCTATATACTATATATAACTTATATACATTAATATAACTAAATCTTGTTGCAGCTCTGTACGTAAGAAGTTGACTAACGACCACATGTGGGTGTCGATCATGAAGCGACCCACCCGCTGTGTTATATACATGACCTATATACTATATATAACTTATATACATTAATATAACTAAATCTTGTTTCAGCTCTGTACGTAAGAAGCTGACTAACGACCACATGTGGGTGTCGATCATGAAGCGCCCCACACGCTCTAACTTCACCCGAGTACAACGCCTTTCCTGCTGCGTGTCACTTCTCTTCCTGACAATGATCACTAACTGCATGTTCTTCAAGGTGAGCTCTGCTTTAATTCTTATAGAAACGATGTCGCTTAAAGATTACATTTGTAGTCATGATGCACTAATGCATGCCCCGTGAGTAACTCACTGGGGCTGCATTGGTAGATTATGCCGATCCTTCGGGGGCGTCTGAACCCATATGGTTGGCATGCTGCTTTAATGCAGCCCCGAGGGCATGATGCATTAAGGTATCAAGCTGTGCTTAACAGGGTAACCCTACTGTAAACCTATCGTTCCATTAATTTCACAGAGATGAAAATCTGCCAAAATATGTACAGTGAGAATATTTATCCAGTATTTCATGAAAGCGGTAATGGGAGGATATTCTAGAAAATGGGTAATGAAAGCCTCCGGTGAGCGTTGTCGCTGATGCCCATACTACATGGTATTAGTCAGCACTGTGTTGGTGCATTATGAACATCAATAAATTAACATGAACCATGCAGAACCCTCAAGTTGTGGTTAACCTCTTTATACAATAATATTTTTATCCAAGCTTAATTCAATTGATCTCAATTAACTAATTTCTATTGAGTTAATGACTTATTTTTCTGATTTGACAGGCCGACGACAAAGTAGAAAACGTGTCGGTACTTAAGATCGGGCCGCTTACCTTCACGCTTCACCAGGTGTTCATCTCGATCGTCACCACAGCCATCGTGTTCCCGCCCAGCATGGTGATAGTGATCATATTCCGCAAAGCGCGGGCAAAGAACAACACCGTTATGCAGATGAACCAACAGGTCAGTATCAACATTAACCCTTTAAAGCTTGACTGTCATGGTTGAAGTAAAGCCAAAGGCACTTTTGATATAGTTCAGTTTTGATTCAAAAGAGGGCTCTTAAGGCCTGGGAGCTCAGCTCTTACAGGCACAAGATTGGGTGAATATGTTGTAGCTGTACAATGTTCATGGTCCCCTGTCCAAACACTGCTGCCCTCTGGTGGAACTGTTATTTTAGTTCATGTATAGAAAATGCTGAACTTATTCCCTGACAGCCCAGCTTTAAGGACGGTATGATGCCTTAATGCATCATACCCTTGGTCATCATGATGCATGAATGCAGCCCTTGTGAGTAAATCGCCAGTGCTGCATTCAGGCATCATGCCGACCATGCAGATTTGAGACACTCCTGGAGGGTCGACATGATGCACCAATGCAGCACCAGCGAGTAACTCGCTGTGACTGCATTGGGGTATCATGACGACCAATGTCATCTTTTACCAACATCCATCCTTAAAGGGTTAAGGGAGTGGTCATTTTTTAACAACAGGGGGGTTTGTGGATTTGGGGGAAACCAAAAAAGATTGGACCATTTGAAGGGGGGGACCAAAAAAAAAAGGACCCCTTGAAGGGGGGAAGGCCAAAAGAATTGCCCCTCCGTTTTAGCTCAAAAGCCTGCACGTTACTATAGCTCAAAAGGGTCAGAGGCACTTTATTTGAATCAGCCTGGGGGGGGGGGAGAGGCTGAAATTTGGATCCCTCCCATGGGGGGAACCAAAATAATTTGGACCTACTTGCACAAAAATCCACTGATCCCCCCTGTTGTTAGAAAATGAAAATCTGTGAGAACTAAATATGATGTCACATATTAGGTATTGTTATGGCTTTTATGATACAGAGTCAAGTAATCTTCCACATCCACTGATTGTCAATGCTCTTTTCCAGATGTCTAAAAAGACAAAGAAATTCAAATGGCGCACATTCAACCCCGGCTCTTCCTCCAACTTCAACGTGAAACGTACACGGACTCAGAAGTTTAAGGACTCCGTACGTAACCTGTTCACGACGAGCGCACAGTCCAAGTACGAACAGGAGGCCGATGAGCGCCCCCTGAAATCTAAGAAAAAGAAGAAGGCCATGACCCTGCCTCACTGGACGGTCTATATCGCCTGGTTCTGTACGTATTGTAAACATGAGTAATAAATGTGGTGGTTGTAGTAATTGTAGAGTAGGGGTAGTACAAGTGGTAGTAGTAATAGTAATACTATGGTCCCAATGTTGGTATGACTTACTGGACGTAGTAGACTAGTAGTAATAGTAGTACCTTAAAATCCCTGTGTTCGGCAGTGTCATAGTGGGTGGGTCTATATAATCAATGTGTACATACCGCATGTAATTTTTTGTGTATGTTTCATGTATACTGTGGCCTTGGCATTATCATAGGGAGCGGATCCTTACTGTCTTTATTTATACATGTGTTATGTTTACAGTGGTATTCGGCAGCGTCATAGGGAGCGGGTTTTTAGTGTCAGTATTTATACATGTGTTATGTTTACAGTGGTATTACAGTGTAGTAGGGAGCTAGTTCTTAGTGTCAGTATTTATTTATGTGTTATGTTTACAGTGGTATTTGTCAGCGTCATAGGGAGCGAGTTCTAAGCGTCCTTATTTATACAAGTGTTATATTTACAGTGGTATTACAGTGTAGTAGGGAGCTAGTTCTTAGTGTCCTTATTCATACATGTGTTATGTTTACAGTGGTATTCGGCAGCGTCATAGGGAGCGGGTTTAGTGTCCTTATTTATACATGTGTTATGTTTACAGTGGTATTTGGCAGCGTCATAGGGAGCGGGTTTAGTGTCCTTATTTATACATGTGTTATGTTTACAGTGGTATTCGGCAGCGTCATAGGGAGCGGGATTTTAGCGTCCTTATTTATACATGTGTTATGTTTACAGTGGTAATGGCAGTGTAGTAGGGAGCTAGTTCTTAGTGTCAGTATGTATACATGTGTTTATGTTTACAGTGGTGTTCGGCAGCGTCATACGGAGCTAGTTCTTACTGTCAGTATTTATACAAGTGTTATATTTACAGTGGTATCACAGTGTAGTAGGGAGCTAGTCCTTAGTGTCAGTATGTATACATGTGTTATGTTTACAGTGGTGTTCAACAGCGTCATAGGGAGCGGGTCCTTAGTGACAGTATTTTGTTTTATCCTACAGTGGTATTCGGCAGTGTCATAGGGAGCGAGTTCTTACTGTCAGTATGTATACATGTGTTATGTTTACAGTGGTGTTCGGCAGCGTCATAGGGAGCGGGTTTAGTGTCCTTATTTATACATGTGTTATGTTTACAGTGGTATTCGGCAGTGTAGTAGGGAGGGGGTCCTTAGTGTCAGTATGTATACATGTGTTATGTTTACAGTGGTATTCGGCAGTGTCATAGGGAGGGGGTCCTTAGTGTCAGTATGTATACATGTGTTATGTTTACAGTGGTATTCGGCAGCGTCAAACGGAGCTAGTTCTTACTGTCAGTGTTTATACATGTGTTATGTTTACAGTGGTATTACAGTGTAGTAGGGAGCTAGTTCTTAGTGTCAGTATGTATACATGTGTTATGTTTACAGTGGTATTACAGTGTAGTAGGGAGCTAGTTCTTAGTGTCAGTATTTATATACATGTTATGTTTACAGTGGTATTTGGCAGCGTCATAGGAAGCGAGTTCTTAGTGCCAGTATTTATACACGTGTTATGTTTACAGTGGTATTCGGCAGCGTCATAGGGAGCGGCTTCTTCACCGTGCTCTACTCCATGGAGTGGGGGCGCGAGAAGTCCCTGGAGTGGCTCTCTACCTTCCTACTATCCTTCTTCCAATCGGTCGCCGTCGTCCAACCAATAAAGGTACGTGCTTTACAAGCTTATTGTAATGGTATGGTGCAGAGAGCATCTTTCATGAAGAGAGCCGCTGATATGGCCATTCAGGACTACACTCCTAAGCATAGCAGGCGTCTATCTTTCCCATCTCTTTGATACATCAGCTGGTTACATAACCTACACTGGGCTCCTGTACCCCTCTCTTTCTTAGTGTCCTGGTCACCACAGACGCTCTGGGTGTCAGGTTCCTTTACCCAACTCAGGCCAATTCTCGACCAGTATGCATAGGAGTGACTAGGCTCAACTAACTTGGCCTGACCTGCTGATTGCCGGTGTCCATAGTTGTGCCACAGATCTGCTAAAGTTCATAGACAAAGCCCAATGACCATTCAAATTTTCCATCATTTTTGCATGCCATAGTCAGCTTGTTTTCCCCTGTATGTCCTAGTCCAGAAAGGCTTGCCATAGTCAGCTTGATGAGACTGTTTTCCCCTGCAGGTCCTTGTCTAGAAAGGCCTGCCATAGTCAGACTAATGAGACTGTTTCCCCCTGTAGGTCCTAGTCCAGAAAGCCTTGCCATAGTCAACTTGATGAGACAGTTTCCCCCTGTAGGTCCTAGTCCAGAAAGGCTTGCCATAGTCAGATTGATGAGCCTGTGTTTGCCCCTGCAGGTCCTAGTCCAGAAAGGCTTGCCATAGTCAGCTTGATGAGCCTGTGTTTGCCCCTGCAGGTTCTAGTCTAGAAAGGCCTGCCATAGTCAGATTGATGAGCCTGTGTTTGCCCCTTCAGGTTCTAGTCTAGAAAGGCCTGTCATAATCAAGTTGCTGATCCTGTTTTCCCCTGCAGGTCCTAGTCTAGAAAGGCTTGCCATAGTCAGCTTGATGAGACTGTTTTCCTCTGTAGGTCCTGTTGCTGGCTGCGTTCATCTCCTGTGTACTCCGCAAACCTGACCTGGACGACGAAGAGGGCGACTTTGACTCGGCAAACGGAACCCAAGTGGACAACTCGGCACTAATGAACAAATCTCAAAAGGACCTTAAAGGTATCTTGACTCTTGAATTAAACCTGAGAAAATAACCTTTTTGCTGAATTAAATGAAGCATCTTAATTTTCTACTTTTATGAGATTTTGTAGTTGGTTTGAATCTAAGAAAACATTTATTAAAGTGACATGGTCCGATGATTAGGGCTCAAAAATCAATTTTATTGAAAATGAAACAGAATGTGCCCTATGGCCATACTTCATGTACTAACTACTTTATTTAATCGTATTTCCTATAATTCAGCTTAGAATTCGACTAATTATCTGATTATGCCACAATTTACTAATTTTGGAGTGCACGCTATAATTCCCACATTGGAAATACACTGTAAAATGCTATACTTGAGTCACATCTGACCTTCTAATTGGGTTCTTATTGCCCATAGATGACACTTTATTGGGCAAATATGATATTGTACTAATATTTGAAACACATATAATCAGGATGTAAAATATGAAAAAATCGAACCGTGTCATTTTAATCAAGACAATTTGTTATACTATTTCTCAATTACAAATTCTACTGTACCATTGAGATATAGCGTGGTTGCCTTCAATTTAAGGAGGGGAAATCCTCTGTAAATTGCTCGGTACATTCTGATGGATTTTGTAATGTTTCACCTTATTCCTGTATTTCCCTGACTTGCATTCCCCTGAGTTGCTTATTTCACATGTTGACCTCGGCCCGTATTTTTGCCGAGTGAAATGCGGCCCAAGGGTCAAACAAGTGAAGTAACTCAGTCAACATATTATAATCAACCTCAGGACCGTGGTAATGTGTGTTGCTAGGAAGATTAACAATTAGAATAGCTGTAGCTAAGCAACCAGCTATCTTAGCAACAAACTGATAGAAACATTGAATTCCTTGGGTCCATTTTGGGGGGTGATATAACCATAATCAACCTCAGGAGCATGGACATGTGTGTTGCTAGGCAGATAAACAATTAGAAGAGCTGTTGCTAGGCAACCAGCTGCCCTAGCAATTAACCAATAGAACCATTGAATTCATCGTTTCAATTTTAGGGGGGATATACTCATGCTACACCCTTCTCTCCCCATACAGCACTCATGCTGTACCCTTCTCTCCCCATACAGCACTCATGCTCTACCCTTCTCTCCCCATACAGCACTCATGCTATATCCTTCTATGTTATACAGCGCTCATGCTATCCCCTTCTCTCCCCCTACAGCACTCATGCTACACCCTTCTCTCCCCATACAGCACTCATGCCATACCCTTCTCTCCCCATACAACACTCATGCTCTACCCTTCTCTCCCCATACAGCACTCATGCTATATCCTTCTCTCCCCATACATCACTCATGCTACACCCTTCTCTCACCATACAGCACTCATGCTTTACCCTTCTCTCCCCATACAGCACTCATGCTACACCCTTCTCTCCCCATACAGCACTCATGCTACACCCTTCTCTCCCCATACATCACTCATGCTACACCCTTCTCTCCCCATACAGCACTCATGCTATACCCTTCTCTCCCCATACAGCACTCATGCTACACCCTTCTATGTTATACAGCACTCATGCTATCCCCTTCTCTCCCCATACAGCACTCATGCTTTACCCTTCTCCCCCCAGGGATGGGGGGAGAAGGGATGCTGAAAAAAAACGGCCTCAAAATTCTTCTTTTTTACAAAAAAAGATATGTCTTAAATTGAGGAATTTCCTCTTGAATCTTTTAAAATTTCTTAAAAATTTAAAATTAAAGGAAAAAAGAAATTGACCTAATGACTCTATTCTTTTTGGCAATGCTACTTGAACACAAGCATTTCTTTTTCTCGCCTAAATATACCCTTCTCTACCCTTACAGCTCTCATGCTGCAGCGTAAAATGGCCAACGAGGAGCTGCAACCGCCGGACACGGAGGCCCTGGAGGCGTCTCGTAAGTTGAGGATGCAGGAGATGCAGATGGAGGCCGTGCTTAAGGAGTGCATCATCTACTTCATCTTCCTGATGGTGCTCTTCTTTATCTCCTACCAAGCACGGGATTCCGACTCATTCATGTTCTCCGAGAACATCAAGAACACATTCGTTAGAAACTCGCCTTCACTCGAAAGTGTGAGTATCATCAAGTCTCGGGGTTGTTGTTGTTTGTTGTAGTAAGTACTGTGTGATAGTGCAGTCTTGGATAGTGTGAGTATATTGGTCGTAGTTTTGAGAACATCAAGAACACATTCATTAGAAACTCACCTTCACTCGACAGTGTGAGTATTGGTAGTTGCTCTTCTATAGACCAATGCAGCAAGAAAGGGTGACTTTTTCAAAATAAAATTGGGTTTACGTTGGTTTTAGCAGAATCCTCACAACATTATTTGTAATATAGACCAATGCAGCAAGAAAGGGTGACTTTTTCAAAATAAAATTAGGTTTAAGTTGGTTTTAGCAGAATCCTCACAACATTATTTGTAATGGCTAAGTTAACGAACGTTTCATATCAGGAGACTCACAGGACAACTCTCTTTCAAACAGTGTACATTAGAATGGAGGATTTTGAGATTATATGATGAATTGTGGGTCACGGTGACAAAATTGATTAAAAACTTTATCAAGAACTTTTCTGAAAAGTCACCCTTTCTTGATGCATGGATCTATAGTAGTAGTAGTAGTACTTAAGTACTAATTATTGTACTGATTATGGTGATGATAGTAGCAGTGTTGGTTGTAGAAGTAATGGCATGTAAGACTCTCTTGTTCTGAGAACATCAAGAACACATTCGTTAGAAACTCGCCTTCACTCGAAAGTGTGAGTACTGGTGGTTATTGTAGTAGTAGTAGCAGAGAAATATTTAAAATGTTATAGTCAATACTCTGAGTGCCAGCAATATTAGTTCTCCTATCAATATGACTATAGGGCGCAATTTGTATGTCAATGACACGAGTACATCCCGAAACATGTGCAGTGCGCAGCAAGGAAAGTTGGGCTTTACTACTAGAAATTGAATTAGATCCACTACCGTAACACCTCTCTGATACGCCGACCCTTTTTGTGGATTTTAGGACTGATTGGGCTTATAACTTTCTCACAAGCTGGGGGGCCGGCTTATAAGGGAGATTCTTTTATCTATTGATGATAGTTTAAGCCTATTTAATTGATCCCAACTTCGGCTTACCGTATTCGATGTAATATGTGCACAGGGCGCTTAAAAAATGATTGTGGACACCTTTTAGTAGTTAAGAGTTTAATTGGGGTAAAAAATTGAGAGATTTTTGGTTATTTATAGTATAGAAATCAGCCAAAAACAGGGGGTGTGCGCTTATAAGGGGGTGTGCGCTTATTACGTCGAATATGGTATACATTTCTCTCAAAGTGGGGGTTGGCTGATAAGGGAGGTGGGCTAATCAGAGAAGTTTTATGGTACTTTGATTTGCAGGTGAACGGGCCTCAGACGTGGTGGGCTTTCATCGACGAGGCGCTAATCCCGAACCTCTATTCCGGAGACTGGTACAACGGAAAGGAGCTCGACTGGCGAGAAAAGCTTCAAATGGACGACAGAAACACCATGAGAGTTGGCGTTGCACGGTTCAGACAGCAACGCATCAATGACGGTATGCTTTAAATTGATGTATGCTTATACACTTCGCTGCCTTTTGTCAGAACTATTCGTGATTTCAGCACCAGCCCATGAAGACTGGTGAAGTATGGTTGAATCACCAATATTCCTATATTTACAACTGTGAGGTCACATGGATTTCCCGCAACATATTTCTGAAAACAAGTGTCTACGGATGAGCCCGCATTATTTTTTGCATGTTTTTATTATTATTATTTCTTTTTTGGTGGCTCTTTTTTCTGGTTTATAGCGAGATTTGGGAGTTAACGAAAAAAGTTTCCCTCAAACCTCACTCTTTTTTTTGGTGTGGTCTAAGCAGTTTATCTCAGGTAGTCTGCATCTCTCAGCCCAAAAGGTAAATAGGGAAAACGGCATGCTTATTCTAGCACACTGCATCAATATAATGAACAGAAAACCAAATAAGTATGTCATTTTTCTTGCCAACAGACTCTTGTATAATTCGAAAAGAATTCACGACCATGATCCACCATTGCCGAGGTCACTACAGTTGGACGGATGACAACACTAAGGACTACCTGACAGGGTGGGAGGTCCCCACCGCAGACAGCATCAGTCGACAGGGTAGGTATCAGTCCAGGTTCCCACCAATTTGGTGTAATTTGCTTTAAAAGTCAGTCAAATGTCAGTTAAAAATGAATTTTCATGTTTTGTCGTTTAAATTCGAGATTTTTGAGAAAATGTTAAAAGTCAGTTAAAAAATAAATTTCAGCAAAATTTACAGAATTTTCACGATTCGATTTTTCGATTTAGAAAAAATCTATATTTCGTTATATACGAAATGTGAGTTATCTGCGGATTTTTTGGTACTAAACGTGTCAGTTAAAGGAATTTTGTCAGCTAAAAAGTCAGTTAAAACTGTTGAAAATAGTACGTATCAGACAATACTAGCCATAGTCAGCACACAGCCTGCTGGTCTTGCAGAAAGGAGGACTTATGCCAATATATATCCCAGTTTTTACAGCTTACAAATCAGATAATTGGGATTAAAACGGAAGGAATTAGGATATTTCTCATATACTTTTTATTTCATGCTGTTGTAGGGACACTAATATTAGTATTGTAATCGAACGCCTACAAGGTAGTTCGGGCGGCCGGAGCCAGGGGGCACCCCTATCGGAGGCGGACAGTATATAAGCTGTCCTCACCCCCTTGCTCTGGCAGACCTTCTCAGGTCTCTGACTGTATAACATATTGAAAGCATCGAAAGATAATCATATACCGATCGAACCTCATATACCTCAAGGACTAGCTTTATTGTACAGGTGAACGCTAATAAAATCCTGTTTCTTGCATCTCTACATGAAAACTGCAGTTCGAGTCCTTATTTAATCGAATTACCTAAAGACGAACTCTACACTGGTGCCGTGACCAGGATTTTATGTAGGAGATAGCGGACTGACCCTGGCAGAGGCTCAGTCAAGGAACGGGGGGGATGAAGGATCGGGAACCGAGCTGGAAGATGGGGAATTGGACTACACAGTCGCCCAAATAAATGAAATCTGGGATATTGCCTCTCGAATGCATACTCCAGAGAATAAAAAAGGTCGAAAGAGGAGTCTGATTTTTCGAACTCCGGGAGAATTTCCTCCTCCCAGGACGGTGCCGAATACCAATCCGTTCAGAGGGAACCCATGGGCGGACATGCTTCCCTCCGAACCGAACCTCGGACATATGGAACGAGACTTGTCTAGAAGAGGTCGACAGGTCCCTGATTATGACGCCTACTGCGAGAAATTGAAAGCAGAAGAGGAGTCAATGAGGGATCGGCATACAGCCATGAATGAGGATTTGATCCGATTGGCCCACGAAAAAGCAAGGGTCATCGCACAGAACCAGAAGGAAGCTGCGGAATTGAGTGAAGTAAAATCCAGAATCCAAGCGGATAGGAAATATATAAGTGAACAGTTGGCTCTCGAAACTTCTCAGTTGGCCAAGGTCCAACAGAAAGTGAAGACTGCTCAACACAGTCTGACCGAGGAGCAAGCACAACTCCAGAAAGAGAAGGAAGAGGCTCGCCGAAGTCGTGATCTTCGGGATACCTATGAAAGCGAGATCGAACGACAATCCAAAAGGGTCAAGAAAATCAAGGCTGATTACTCAAAGGAAGAGAAAGCCGGTGAGGCCCTGCGGGAACAGTTCGAGCAAGAACGAGAGGCGTTGAAGCAAGCTCGAATCGACATGAAGGCTGACCTCGAAAATATTCAGAAAAAGAAAGATGAGATCAATGATACCTACTTGGCCTATCAGAGTCAGATAGAAGGGATCCGCAAAGAAGAAGAGACTAGGCGCCAGGAACCAATGAATGAGGGAGCCAAGCTGCCTAAACATGTTGCATCCACACCTAGTCCGATATTGACTACGGTAGATCCCATCGAAACACGGGGGGTTGTTTCGGAAGGAAAGTATGAACGAACCCAGGGAGGGACTGTCCCGAATGAGACTTATCGTAAGGTCACGTATGGGGGAACTGAGGAGAAAGAGATCTCTAGCACCCATGATCTGACGAGTGAGGCCCCACCAAAACGAATGAACCACAGTTACGGCTCTCTGCATCCTTTTGCGGACGACACGCTGGCAGGACATAACTATATGGTGCCACCACCACCGGTATATAATATAACCTACCAGTATCGGGCACCATTACCCGGAGCCGGATCGAACGAAGGACATCAGTCCTATAATGAAGGGGGAGGATCGATTCCGAGCAGAGGGGCAAGTGGTGCTCCGAGCCCTGGAACGAATCCGGGAGGAGGAGCCAGACCTGTGCCGAACCCTGGTTCGTACGGAGGTTACCCCCCCAGTCCTGAACGAACTCAGCCAAATCCAAGAGGAGGGGCACCCAGACCGGTCCCTGCTCCGAGGAGGTTGACAAAACGATCATCTATGGGCCCGAGGGTTGCTGCCATAGTAGAATCCGATCCTTGTATACAAGGAATGGGGATAGACTGTTGCAGTCGGACCCGGGAAGATGAGTCGGAAATAATGGAATGGAGCCGGAGGCAGTCTGATAGACTGGTATGGAGTCAGAACAGTGCCCGGAAGCCTGTTCGAACTCCCCGGCGGTTCAATGGAGAGAATTGGAAGGAAAGCTACCAAGACTTTTGCGACGATAACCGTTATCATGGGTGGGACAAGGAGGCTTCCTTGGGTCCTCTGATTAAATGGTTGAGCGAAGGTCCGGGACGCATAGCTGTAGATGATTGGCGAGAAACGTATGGGGAAGATGGAAACTATGACCAATTGGTAGCAGCCGCCACACACATCTTTGGGGTGCTGTCCGCGAACGATCCTTGGTCGGAATTCCAGGTACGAACACAGAAACCAAAAGAGTCTCCGAAAGTATTCGGACTGGAGCTTCAAAGATTGTTGCAAAAGGCTCGACCTTATTGGAGACGGGATGATGAATATTTCTTGGATGAACTATTCACACACTTCATAAAAGGACTGAGGGACCCGTCCCATGCGGAACTCGTCCAGAAGGAATGGGGGCGAGGATCCTCAATGGTGGACTTCTTTTTGGCTATCGATCAGCACGAAAAGAAGAAACGACTACTTTCTGGGTTCGTACCCAACCAAAGAGTGGCGTCTGCACATACGGCCGCTCCAGAAGAAAGTGATTCGGACGATGGTTCGGAGGAGGAAAGAATTGCAGCGATAGGAGGAGATAAGTGGGATCGGAAAAATCGGTGGAAGAAAAATGGTAGTAAACCACCTGAGAAAGAGAAGCCAGTAGAGGCAAGCTCTAAGCCCATCCCTACTCCCCAGGTAGGAGCGTCATCAGAGAATGAGAAACGGTTAATGGCCATGATGGAAGAAATGAAAGGATTGTTGGACTACCAGAAACGACCGAAGCTAGATCGAGCAACGGTGAAGTGTTTTAGGTGCCAGGAGACCGGACATTTCGCAGCCGAATGTACGGCCGAGAAACCAGTTTGGAGAGAAAGAAAGAGAGAGGAGGCGGGAAATTAGAGGGGGTTGTCCGTGAAGGCAAGCTGACGACCCCGGATAAAGTATGCCAGGATACAATCCATACGAACGCGATTGAGGAGTCTGTAATGTATCCGCCCAGCAGCATGGGAAATGCTGATGAGCCGAAAACATGTGGGGCTGGGGGTATTGGTGAGACAGTTGCCATGGAGAGCAAAGAAGGGAAACCGATCACCAATAGAGAGGAAGGTTGGGTAGAAGAACTATCCAGGATCGGGGGGATCCGCCTTCCCCAAGGACATCCGTGTCTGGAGTATTTGAAAGGATTCGGATTCAACTTTGACATGACAGACGACATCAAGAGGTTCGCAAGTAATCCCTCTATGATGGGAGGAAAGAGATGGTATGTGTCCGTATCTGTAAACGGCAGAATGGGAGAATTTTTGTTGGATACCGGAGCTAGCCACTCCGCTATGTCGAAAAGATTCTACGATCTGGTGTCGAACATGGATGATGACCTCACAACGAGGGTAAATGCATGTGCGGCTGATGGGAGCAAGATACGAACGTTTGGTAGAACTTGTATGATCATCTTGGTGGGTGGTAGGGAATATGTCATTTCCCCTACTATCGCTGGGATAGAGGATGATGGTATCATTGGGATGGATTTCGCTTCCTTATATGGGGTAAAATTGGACCCCGTCACTGGAATGTTGAAAGTAAATCGTCCCTACAAAGACAGGATACAATGCCTGGCAAGAGAGGTTAGTGGAGTAGCGAGTGTGGTACAGACGGTAAAAATACCTCCCGGAATGGCATGTGATGTGTTAATAGCCTCCAGTAGGATGAAGAGGGGCGTTCCGGGGGTTTTCGAACCTAATGTGACAGTGTTGGGAAAGAAGGGGTTGGAATCGGCCGACACCCTGATAGGCAACATAGCATGGGGGGTGGCCCCTATAACGAACCCGGGTTCGAAAACCATTTATCTAGAGAAAGGCACTGTAGTAGGAGAAGTGATATCCGCGGAAGCGGTCACCAGTAGCCTTGAGAATGGGAGTGGACTAGTCCCGAACAATGAAGAAATGGAAGAAGGATTGAAAAAGTTGATAGAGGGATCCGGAGTAGAGACGGAAGAACAGAGAGAAGCCCTGAGGGAGATGTTAACTGAGTGTAGTTCAGCCTTCGCGCGGCCCGGAGAGCCGTTGGGACGAACGGACCGAGTCCTACACTCAATTAACACAGAAGGGGCAAATCCAGTAAAGATACCATATAGACGTCTCCCGCTAGCAAAGAAAGTGGTAGCGGAAGAAGAGATTACGAAGATGTTGGCAGAGAGGGTAATAACTCCGAGCACCAGTCCTTGGAGTAGTCCAGTATGTATGGTAACAAAGAAGGATGGGAGTATCCGATTCTGTATAGACTACCGAAAACTGAATGGCTTGACTAAGAAGAATTCGTATCCGCTCCCCCGGATAGATGAGACCATTGATTCCCTCGGAGGAAATAAATGGTTTTGTACGATTGATTTGCAGTCTGGTTATTGGCAGGTGGGCATGAAAGAAGAAGACAAAGAGAAAACTGCGTTTTCGAGCCATGTAGGGTTGTTCCAGTATAACGTGATGCCATTCGGACTCTGTAATGCTCCGGCCACGTTTGAAGCAATGATGGAGACTTTACTGAATGACTTATTGTGGAAGAAATGTCTAGTATATCTGGACGATGTGATCATATTCGGAAAGACATTCGAGGAATGCCTGGAGAACTTGAAGTTGGTGTTGCAGCGAATAATCTCGAATGGATTAAAGCTGAAAGCTAAAAAGTGTAACATGTTTCAGAAAAGTATTAACTATCTAGGACGGATCATCTCAACAGATGGGGTGAAAGCTGATCCGGAAAAGGTTAAGACGGTAACAGACTGGAGCATTCCTAAAGGACCGAAAGAAGTAAGATCCTTCCTAGGATTTTGTTCTTATTATAGAGATTTCTTACCAGGATACTCCCGGATAAGTTATCCAATACAATGTCTGTCGCACTGGACCCCGGGGAGACGTAAGGAGAAGTTTCCATGGGGGAAAGAACAAGGGGAATCATTCGAACTGATTAAACGGTTGTTCGTGGAAACACCAGTTTTGAAATACCCCACTGCGGATGGTCATTTCATATTAGACACTGATGCGAGCAATGAAAGTATAGGGGCTGCTTTGTCTCAAGTCCAAGATGGGAAAGAGGTTCCAATCGCATTTGCAAGCAATACAATGAGTAAGGCACAAAGGAATTATTGTACGACAAAGAGAGAATTATTGGCAGTGGTAGTATATACTAAGAAATATAAGCACTTCTTGTGGGGATCTGATTTTACTTTACGTACGGATCACTCCTCCCTGCGGTGGTTATTAAACTTTAAGGATGCAGAAGGTATGATAGGACGGTGGTTAGCACACCTATCCGAGTTCGGATTGGACCATAGCCAAATTCAGCATAGAAAGGGGGCTAAGCATGTAAACGCTGACGCGTTGTCGCGAATCCCGGTGAGGAAGTGTCAGAATGACGGATGTGATGATTGTGGGAAGCATAATGCCGTGTTGGCAGGAGTCCGAAAGCCTTTTAGAGATCTCGAACCCGTTATACTAGAATGGGACGAGAACTCCATTAAGGGCTTCCAGGAGAGAGATGCGAATAGTATCCGTCTGAAGATGTTACTTATAGAAGGAAGGATCCCGAGTCGGCCAGCAGTATCGTTGGAGAATAGGGAGATGAGGCGACTAATAGCTCAATGGACAGAGCTAGAAGTGGTGAATGGACTGATCTATAGGTGGAAGACGAATGCGTTGGGAAATAAGTCGAGACAGATCTTTATTCCTACTGCCATGCGAAGGGATATAATGTTCTTTTGCCATGGGCATCGGACCAGTGGCCATTTTGGGAGAAAACGGTCTCTGGAAAGGCTGGCTAGAATGTATTACTGGCCAGGTATGAGTACGGATCTGTTGAGATGGATAGACACTTGTCCGAAATGTTGTACGAGCAAGCCCGGACCTGGGTTGGGTAAAATGCCCTTAACCCAGGAACTGTTTGGAGTAAGGTTCGCAAGAGTGGCAGTAGATATAATTACAGGATTTGTGACAACTCCGGAAGGAAATACATGTATGATGGTAGTAACGGATTACTATACGAAGTATACGAAGGTATTCCCAATGAAGGATCATAAAGCAGCAACTTGTGCTAGAATGTTAGTGAAGGGATGGATACTGTACTTGGGAGTGCCTCTGATGTTGCATAGCGACCAAGGGAGAGAGTTCGAATCGAATCTATGGCAGGAAATGTGTCATCAATTGGCCATTTGCAAGACCCGAACCAATCCGTATCGACCACAGAGTGATGGTCAGGTGGAAAGATTCAATCGTACCCTGATACAGGTCCTGAAAAGTTTAGTAAATCAAGAGATGGATGATTGGGATGAGCAGTGTGACTTTGTTTGCCATGCTTATAATAGCACGGTACATGCGAGTACGAACTGCTCTCCGAATCTGTTAGTATTCGGGGAGGATCTGATTATGCCAGCGGACCTAGTGTTCGGAGTAGTGGGTATGAATCCAGATGTCCCGTGTCAGATCATGTTTGTGGAAGCGTTGAAGGAGCAATTCCGGAAGGCGTACGAATTAGTAAGAAAGGAATTAGGAAAGACAGCTAAATGGCAGAAAGTGGGCTATGATACTAACCTAAAGGTTCGGCGGTTTGCGGTAGGGGACTTAGTAGCGAGATACCACGAACCTCTGGTTGGCATCAAGCTGAGAGATAATTGGGATGGTCCGTGGAGGATTACCCAGAGAGTAAGTGATGATACAGTCCTGATGAGAGATACCTTCGGGAGGAATCAGAAATCGAATGTGGCCCGGTTGAAACCATGGAAGGGGAGAGAGTACTCCTCGGAAATGTTCAAAATGGGACAGGAAGAAAAAGATGAGATGAAAAGGGATTTAGATAGAGTAATCGAGAAGAGGGGCCCGGGTAGGCCCAGGAAAGTGAAGAAGGAAGCGGTGCAAATTAAAGCATCTCCAAAAAGATCGGAGAAAACAAAGAATGTCTCGGCAGGTGTAGACAGGAAGAGAAGGACTGTCCCCTCTGTGGCTAAGAGGGAACGGGCGAAAACCTCTCCGAATGTCAGGTGTAAGGAGAATCCAGTAGGGGTTCGTCGCAGCCCTAGGTTGAGGGTGAGGGGTGCTGTTACCTAACCTGAAACACAACGATGTAATCAGTTAAATATTGTCATAATTACCGGGGCAACCGGGTAATTCGTCTTCTATGTAGGAATGATCACGATAAAAGTCAGAGATCCAACAAACTTACCTGTGAATGTGCCAGTGGGTAATGGACGGATAATCCGGCGGATTAGTAGTTGCTATCCGTATTTAAATCCATAATGACTCGAGATGAATTCGACAGGGCGGTGAGGATATCAGTGCTATAATTACCTGATCGTAATGCGTGACGCGCGGGAAGGATGAATGATTGTTTATATTTTTGCAAGCGCGGGAAACCGAAGTCTCGCCGAATGCGCGGTATCTCGCGAGACCAACGCGCGTGCGCAAAGGTCGACGCGGGTCAGCAATCCGCCATATTTGTTTACGGTTCGCCGGACAGAGCAAGGGGAAGCGTATCAGAGCACAAAAGCGAGGAGATAAAGACTGATTGAAAGTGAACTCGGTGAATAGCAGGTGGGTGAAGTATCCAGGATCCCGTAGAAAGGGTCCTGGTACCTGTCATTCCGTTATAAACGAGTGAAAGAACTTTTTGAGTGTCACGATGGCTTCGGCGTCTGGCTCTCATTCCGAACGATCGGCCCTCGACGAGGTGTCCGAAGCATTTATGGAGACCGAGGCGATGTCGCCAGTAACCAAGAACGAAGAAAGTGCATTGAATGAGGATATTTCCGAAGCAGAAGAGGTTATGGGAATGGAGATTGAGGAAATCCTGGAACGATCGGAGGAGCCGCTGCTCGAACCGAATCTGGATGGATTTAAATCGAGGTACGACGGTCGGGAAGTTCATATTCACGACCGGATCCTAGAAGGAGACCGAAAGTGTTGGGACGCAACCACTAGGGACTGCGTTCGGCACTTCCTATCCCCGACAGAATACGCAGCACTGCCATCCGAATGGCTGCTGTTTTACAATCGGACTGAGGCTGGACTGCAAGTGAGTCAGTCGTTCCGGAGGGCGATGTTCGATTGCGAAATCGCATATCGGCAGAATCGCCTTCCGAACCTACCACATGTATTGACTGACCATACTGGAATGGGGGTGACCGGAATGGATACCGCGGGAGAGGTATTGTACCGGGAACCCGATATGGAGAAAGAACCCAGGACTGCAGAGGACTGGGTAGAACGAGCGGAGCATCCGGGCACCCCGAGGCTCTACACTCTGGATGGAGACGAGTTGCTTCGTCGACTGGAAGAGTGTTCCGAGCCGGAGGAAAAGTTGAACGGAATCATCAGTACGATGATTCGAGAGGGGACCTATGCCACTAGGGCATATGTTCCCGGGGAAGAGGAAGAGCTGAGCTCTGCTCAACATAAAGAGCGGTTGGCATCTATCCGACAGGGTAAAGCCATCCTGAAGGCCGCCAAACAAAAGGGCAGTTTATCAACCGGGAGTGAAACCGAGGGAGAGGAAACGCCAAAGAAGACGAAAGTTAAAGGAGTGAAGGGAAGAGCAAAGAAAAAGTCTCTGACCGACACCGAATCTGACAGTGATCAGGGTGCCTTCACACCGGTCCTGTCAGCGAAAGAAAAGAAGAAGTTGAAGGAAGCTAAGAAAGACATAAAAATGACTGTGCCTCCGAAAGTGATTGCCAAAGTCACAGAGGTAGTAGGCAAGAAGGATCCTTCGAGTGATAACCCACTAAAAGGACGAATGGCTGCCGTACAGGCTGCTGCCACCGCTAAGGTCGGCAATATAATTAAAGGAGTGACTAAGAAGCCAGCAAAAAGGAGTGAACCCGAAGATAGTCCGGACGACGAGTCTGGACCGGACTCGGGTGCCGAACCTCCGGAAACCGATCCGGATCCAACTGCACAGGATCCGGAGGAGCAGATGGAGGTTCCGAATGAGGAGGAACCAGAGGGGGAAGAAGAAGGAGAGGGTAAAGAGGGGTCGAAGAATGATGAAGAACGAGAAAGAGAACAACGAATCTGGAGGAACAGTGAGGCGAAGTTCGCACACTTCATTCCAGGTTCGTTCGAAGAATGTGCGAAGGGCAAGAAAGCTTACGGTTGCCCCGAACCCCGTAATATGAATGACGAAAGCGATGACGAGGATTGG
Source organism: Harmothoe impar (assembly GCA_947462335.1). Lineage (NCBI taxonomy): Eukaryota > Metazoa > Annelida > Polychaeta > Phyllodocida > Polynoidae > Harmothoe > Harmothoe impar. The sequence goes on along the minus strand of OX381706.1, from coordinate 82,035,425 downwards.
ATTCGGGAAACCGAAGACGATCCCTTGCCATCAGATTTCTATCTAGAATGGTTCAAACAACTGACCAAATATCCTGAAGGCTACTACATAAGAGACCAGAAGTCGAAATTGCGCTGGGCCTACTTATGTTGGTATCAGAAAGACGGTGAGCGATATTGTCCGTTCACCATTTGTATAGAAGAGAAAGGAACGGACAGGACATATCCGACAGCAATGCGGTTCCTGAGACATCTATGCGAACGGCACTTCCACCACACGGTGGTGTACGAATGTGCCAATTCGAAAGGGCAGCGGGATAGCGCAACCTGCAATGGTTGCGTTACTCCCAGAAGGGGTGTGATGCTTCGACATCTGAAGTTTTGCCACAGCCCCGGACTGAGTGCAGCACGCGAGAAAGTGGTGAGTCTGCACGATAAAGTGATGACGGAATATAATAAAATGATCCCTTCGGACTTTAAGCACATCGGCGTGAAGACAGATTCGTTCTGTAATGTGCACGAGTCCACGAAGGGCAAGCTATGTGCGAGAGTTGCCCTAGTGAGAGCTAGAGGTAAATTTCAGATGAAGAACGAACTCTTCTCTAGAGTGTGTGAATGGAGGGGTGATCCACCCAAGGCAAAAATTGACGAGAAGAGGCGGGCTAGCCGCAGTCCCGCAAGTGTCAGAGGAAAGAAATCTCGGTCTGATTCTCCGGAAACCCCGGAGTTTAAGAAGCCACTGGCTGTGGCTCGTGACTCGAGATCTACACAACAGAAACGGAAAGATTCGACTGTATATCAGTCGCCAATGAGTGGGAGGTCAGACTCACGTCCGTCCTCGTCAGCAAGTTCGGCTTCGGCCTCAGCATCAGCGGCAGCCTCGCAGAGTGATCCTACACCTGCTTGGTTCGACCGGAAAGAACCGGCCCGTGAGCCGGAGACGGGTGATTTCCCAGAATTGAGCGCACAGAAGGTTCCGGCCCGTGTCGAACCTGTACTGACTCAGATTCCGGACAATAGGCCCCGACTGAGCACGAGACCGGTGGATCTGTATTTTGATCCGAGTGACAAAGTGGTGTGCGCCCAAGCCCAGCAGGCAGTGGACGACTTCCAGGAAACTCAGAGGGAATTGGCTGTCCGATACAACCAGGGGGTGGCGAACTTGTTTGCCCGCTCTCTGGTTGAACAGGAGGCCAGAACCAGAACGAACCTGGAAAAAGATAATGAGGCGCTTCTGGCCGCCGAAACGAATAAAATTCGGAACGAAGCCAAGCTAGCCGCATCACGGACTGCTTTGGCTCAGAAACGCCTGCAGGAGTCAAATGACCGGAACGAGGCTATGAACGTCAAGTTCCAGCAGGTATTTGGAGTGTTCTTGGACGAGTGGGATGGCACCCGCGAATCCGCTCTGGAACTGCTAAAGAACCAGAGTGAGGAGGGGTGAGCCCACGATTCAAGAGTGAGAAAATAGGAGTGATTTGATATTCGAAAGAGAACGAGTTAGTGTAGTATGAACGTCTACTGAACCATCAAACAGCAGTAACCGAAGTACGCAAGCTGAATACGGTGACCATACATCTGAAGAGGAGAGCACCATTCACCCGTTCGGAAGAACGTGTCTGTTCAGTTAGAACAGAGGCAGCAGTACGAGAATGAAGAGGAGAGCACCACTAACCCGTTCGAATGAACGTGCCTGTCCAGTTTGGGACAGGACGGCTGTTGAAGAGGAGAGCACCACACACCCGAGTCCTTCCGAAAGGATGGTACTTCGTGCCTAACCAATGTTGAAAAAGGTTAGGATGGCTGCCCGGATCTTCAGTTTTTTGTTCCTGTGTTTTTTTTTTTTGTCATGAGAGATGTCAAATTGTTCTAGTCGCTAATCTATATATGTTTGTATGTATACTATACAAGTGTCCTTAATCATTCGAAATGTGTCGAGCCGTTCGGATATATTACCACCTATGTAAATAATATTAGTTTTGTATATTTTTATATACCCTACTGTGTTCACGACGTAACATAACGCTTTACTAAAATAAACTCAGTTGTATGAGTTTATATTATATTGTACATATATTTAAAAGCGTAAGCGTATGTAATGTCTGGGGGGGGTGGTGTAGGGACACTAATATTAGTATTGTAATCGAACGCCTACAAGGTAGTTCGGGCGGCCGGAGCCAGGGGGCACCCCTATCGGAGGCGGACAGTATATAAGCTGTCCTCACCCCCTTGCTCTGGCAGACCTTCTCAGGTCTCTGACTGTATAACATATTGAAAGCATCGAAAGATAATCATATACCGATCGAACCTCATATACCTCAAGGACTAGCTTTATTGTACAGGTGAACGCTAATAAAATCCTGTTTCTTGCATCTCTACATGAAAACTGCAGTTCGAGTCCTTATTTAATCGAATTACCTAAAGACGAACTCTACACTGTAAAAATTACAGGTATTTTGTGGAAATGAAAAACTATGAATATGTAATAAGTTTTACAGTGATTCATATCTTGAATTAATACAATTGATTGGAGAAAACCTAGAAAGGAGAACCTCATCATTTTAACTAGATATATACTGACTGGACAGAAGCTTATGTGACCTAGTTTGTTTGTCTTCAGTCAATAAATGAATAACAGCATGAAACATTACCCTCATCCTGTGCACTAAACTAAAAAGATTAAGAACTTTAACGAGTTACTCGTTATCCTACAGGTATGGAGGCATGTTACCTGGACGGCCTAGAAGACAGTAACATGACCTCGCTACACGACGAGGAAAGCCCCTGGATATACCGCAGTTCTGTGGAACTCAAAAACGCGCCCTACTCCGGAACTCTGTCCATGTATAAAGGTATGTGTGAATAATGAATGCTCCCTACTCCAGAACCCTGTCCATGTATAAAGGTAGGTGTGAATAATGAATGCTCCCTACTCCAGTACCCTGTCCATGTATAAAGGTAGGTGTGAATAATGAATGCTCCCCACTCCAGTACCCTGTCCATGTATAAAGGTGGCAGTAAATAATGAATGCTCCCTACTCCAGAGCCCTGTCCATGTATAAAGGTGGCAGTAAATAATGAATGCTCCCTACTCAGGAACCCTGTCCATGTATAAAGGTAGGTGTAAATAATGAATGCTCCCCAGTCCAGAACCCTGTCCATGTATAAAGGTAGGTGTAAATAATGAATGCTCCCTACTCAAGGTGCGTGTAAATAATGAATGCTCCCTACTCCAGAACCCTGTCCATGTATAAAGGTAGGTGTAAATAATGAATGCTCCCTACTCAAGGTGCGTGTAAATAATGAATGCTCCCTACTCAAGGTGCGTGTGAATAATGAATGCTCCCTACTCCTGAACCCTGTCCATGTATAAAGGTAGGTGTAAACAATGAATGCTCCCTACACAAGGTGCGTGTAAATAATGAATGCTCCCTACTCAAGGTGCGTGTGAATAATGAATGCTCCCTACTCCTAAACCCTGTCCATGTATAAAGGTGTGTGTAAATAATGAATGCTCCCTACTCAAGGTGTGTGTGAATAATGAATGCTCCCTACTCCGGAACCCTGTCCATGTATAAAGGTAGGTGTAAACAATGAATGCTCCCTACTCAAGGTGTGTGTAAATAATGAATGCTCCCTACTCAAGGTGCGTGTAAATAATGAATGCTCCCTACTCCTGAACCCTGTCCATGTATAAAGGTGCGTGTAAATAATGAACACTCCCTACTCAAGGTGTGTGTGAATAATGAATGCTCCCTACTCCGGAACCCTGTCCATGTATAAAGGTAGGTGTAAACAATGAATGCTCCCTACTCAAGGTGTGTGTAAATAAAGAATGCTCCCTACTCAAGGTGCGTGTAAATAATGAATGCTCCCTACTCCAGAACCCTGTCCATGTATAAAGGTGTGTGTAAATAATGAATGCTCCCTACTCCAGAACCCTGTCCATGTATAAAGGTGCGTGTAAATAATGAATGCTCCCTACTCAGGAACCCTGTCCATGTATAAAGGTGGGTGTAAATAATGAATGCTCCCTACTCCGGGACCCTGTCCATGTATAAAGGTGCGTGTAAATAATGAATGCTCCCTACTCAGGAACCCTGTCCATGTATAAAGGTGCGTGTGAATAATGAATGCTCCCTACTCCAGAATCCTGTCCATGTATAAAGGTGGGTGTGAATAATGAATGCTCCCTACTCCGGAACCCTGTCCATGTATAAAGGTGCGTGTAAATAATGAATGCTCCCTACTCAGGAACCCTGTCCATGTATAAAGGTGCGTGTAAATAATGAATGCTCCCTACTCCGGGACCCTGTCCATGTATAAAGGTGGCAGTAAATAATGAATGCTCCCTACTCAGGAACCCTGTCCATGTATAAAGGTAGGTGTAAATAATGAATGCTCCCTACTCAGGGACCCTGTCCATGTATAAAGGTGGGTGTAAATAATGAATGCTCCCTATTCCAGTACCCTGTCCATGTATAAAGGTGGCAGTAAATAATGAATGCTCCCTACTCAGGAACCCTGTCCATGTATAAAGGTAGGTGTAAATAATGAATGCTCCCTACTCCGGAACCCTGTCCATGTATAAAGGTGGGTATAAATAATGAATGCTCCCTACTCCGGAACCCTGTCCATGTATAAAGGTGGTGTAAATATTGAATGCTCCCTATTCCAGTACCCTGTCCATGTATAAAGGTGGGTGTAAACAATGAATGCTCCCTACTCCAGTACCCTGTCCATGTATAAAGGTGGGTGTAAATAATGAATGCTCCCTACTCCGGAAGCCTGTTCATGTATAAAGTGGGTGTAAATAATGAATGCTCCCTACTCCGGTACCCTGTCCATGTATAAAGGTTCGTGTAAATAATGAATGCTCCCTACTCCGGAACCCTGGCCTTAGTCTCAACATCAGACCAATGTTGCGTCGGCCCGTTAGGTGGCGGGAGGGGCGCCTTACATAGCAGTCTGCGGCAGAGAGTAGTCTCTGCGCGCCTCAAGTCTCCAACGTTGCCTTCACTCTCCAGCAGAGGTTTGGTATTGACTAACTATGGGTGGCGGCCATTATCCACCGGTGGATATTGGAGAGTGATGGAGAGCTGAGCCTTACAGAGATATAATTCAGTCCCACTGGTGGAGACATCTAGCGTCAATATCTCGCGATAGATTGCTTACATAGGTCTGACTGCCTGCATGAGGGCGCCGCACAACGGGACGCAGAAGAACCCTAGTACTTAAGAGTTTAATGATATAAACAATGGCAGTTTCGGCTGTTCTACAACTGTCATATTGATGTCATTCAAACCGAGTGCTCTTTTTGATGTAATTAAGCTATGTTTCAAATGACATCAATATGACACAAGAGGGAAGGGAGAAATTCTACATTCTTTTTCTGTGGGCCATAATGGATCCATTCTCCATAGGCCCTCAACGTGAGCAACCACATGGCTGCACCATGACAGCGGTCTGTTTACAAATGTAACAACATTATCCTGTATTCTTTTTCGAAAAGCTAACACAAGTTTACTCTCATTTACCCAGTGGGCACAGAATTAAGTTGTACGTTGATTCAATGTTGAATCAACATTGAATCGACATTTATAACAATTTATCAATGTTGATTCAATGTCCGGTGCCCACTGGGTAATAAATCGTGAGGGTCTTCACCGTTAAAAGTGAAAAAATGAGAGAAAACCCTCTTAATTGGACGTTTTTTTGACCCCACAGTCAGACCTATGTAAGGCACCCCTCCCGCCACCTAACGGGCAGACGCAACATTGGTCTGACGTTGAGACTACCCTGGCCTCTGCAGGTGGCGGGTACACATTCTCGTTTAATGACTCATTTTGAATGTGCTTACCGCCCCCCCTACATGTCCTAGTTTTATAAATCATGCCTAAAAAAGAATTCAAATGTTGTGTTCCGGTAACATGACCAAAATTAAACAGGGTTGGCAGGTCAGATTTCTTCTTAGGAAAGAGTAAGTTTTAGTAGTAAAGATGTCAGATTTTTATATATATTTTTTTGTAATTATAAATCCGGTTTTCTTTTCCGCAGGTGGGGGGTACACGTTCTCATTTAAGCGCACCAAGGAGCACACGCTGCGCCTCCTGGAGGAGATGAAGCTGTATGACTGGGTAGACGTCAACACACGAGCCATCTTTGTCGAGTTCACGCTCTACAACGCTAACGTCAACCTCTTTGGCTCCATGATTATGTTGGTGGAGTTCATGGCTACCGGTTCTGCCATAGTCGACGCAGAAGTAAAGGTAACCCAGTAAACAAATAACGTTATACACCATTTTATAACGTTATATAACGCTATATGTCAACGTTTTTCTAAGGCTTTTTAGTATGACATAACGTTATGAAAAATTTAAAACATTATTTTGACGTAAAATAACGTTTTTTTGTTAGCTTAAAAAATGATTATGGACACCTTTTAGTAGTTACGAGTTTAATTGGGGTCAGATATTTTTGGTTATTTGTAGGTTAAGAATTGGCCAAAAACAGTGGGTGTGGGGTTATTAGGGGGTGTGCGCTTAATCAGGTGGAGTACTAGTATAGTAGAACAGGACGGCCTGCCCAGCCTGTCTATCCAGGCCGCCCCTATACACTCTCCAATCACAGCAGGCTGCTATACAAGGCTGGGAGCCTGGTGTAGCAGGTGGGACATCAAGCTTTCACACCTTTTCCAAGCAAATACTCTGCTATACTTGTGTCACAATGAATAAAATAGTGATTTAAACTCATAATAATACAGAAATACAATGGACCAAGCATATAATGCATCCATAACTTGGTAGTTGGAATATTCATCTGTACACTCAAAAGGTGTATACATTTCGCAAATATCATATAAAAATTGCAAATGTGATTATGTAAAAGCTACAGTACAAACACAGTGGTGTAACAGAACAACCCTAAATACCAGGCTGAGCGACCTGTAAAAACAGCCTGGGTGGGATTTCCAGTCCGTATCTTAAATCCAGGCAGTCTTCCTGTTAATACGTCGAATATGGTTTATCTGATGTGTGGGACAAAAAAGGAAATTTCCCTTATAATGAGTCAGGATGTTCCCAAAATATCATACTTAACTACTAATCTACTCAATTCCCCTTATTCCCACCGATATTAGACCACATTGGACCAACTTTCTGAGCTGCTACTGCCCATGGATACCATTTTAATGTACTCCAACCCATGAATAATGCACTTTTACAGTATTTGGAACATATTTATATAGTAGGGGAGACCGGGGCAGAGTCCCACTATGCCCCGTGTCCCAATGAGCCCAGGTCTCCCCTCTTTAGAATTTGGCAAAAATCGGATATATATATACCCACTTTAAGGACGGTATAATGCCTTAATGCATCATGCCCTTGGTAGTCATGGCAAGTCAAATCCACAAAAAACAACAAGTTGCTCAGATTTACTAGGGATTTCATTGGTATCACATGTATCGATACATCGCTATTTTTTATGTATCTGATAACCGAATCGACAAACAATGGGTATCGATATGCCATCTTGGATTTTTTATTTTTGCTATATGTCAGTTTTTACGGCGTGTAAATCAGACAATTATTAAGGATTTTAAATAGGAAAATGTGAAAAAAAAGAAATGATTAAAAAATGTCAGTTTTTACGGCGTGAAAATTAGACCATTATAAAGCTTTTTAGGGAGTCCTCTGTACCCCAAAAATGTAAAATCAATTTGGCCTAATCTACCTTTTTTTTTGGATATGTTGAATAACTGATATATTATATATATCGACACCAAAAAGTGAATAACTGATAACCTATGAAATTCGATACCAATGACATCCCTAAGATTTACCAATGTGCTAACCCCTGTACCCTTGTTGTAGGTATTCCGGTTGTCGAGCTACATTGGAGGGTTCGGCATCGTCGTCATCATCTTTGAGTTGACCTTCCTCGGCTTCGTTCTCTACTTCATGTACAACGTGTGCCGCATGATTAAAAAACAGAAACTCAAGTTCTTCGTTGAGTTCTGGAATAAACTCGAGTTCTCCATGCTGATCCTGGCCTTAGTCTCCATCGTTATGTACGCCATGAAGAAAGTGTTTGGTAATGTTGCCATGACGACACTTCACGAAAGCGGGTCAGGTAGGTTGTGTAATCTTCTATGACATCTTATCCCTTCCCTAGTAAGTGAGGCTCTACCCCTGCATAATTTACTAGAATTGATTGTCATTAATCATGTGAGATCTAAAATCAGCACGAAACCCTAGTTTCTTTACTCACGGATTTGCGTCACATCTCACTCGACTCAGCACCATGAGATCTACTCTCACTCTGTTTATAAATATAATTTTTCATTTATAAATTAGGATCTTTGTAATGATTTTAGTTCATATTATGACATTGATTTTTGAACCATTATCTGATGTACAATAAAACCTCCTTGATAACACGACTAAATTTTGGAATTTGAAGCCTAGTTTGGCTTAAAGTACTTTCTCAAAGTGGGGGGTCGGCTTACAATGGAGGTTAAGTAAATTATAGTTTAATCATGTTTAAATGGGTCCAAATTCAGCTTATACATTGGCTCAAACTAGGAGGTTGGCTTATAATCGAGGTTGGCTTATCACAGAGGTTTTTTGGTAATTATTGTCCACTTTCCTTGATGTACTACCGTAAAACCTCTCTGATAAGCTGACCTCCCTTATAAGCAGACCCTCTAGTTTGAGGAATATTTATAAGCCGAATTTGGGCCCATTTAAACATGGTTAAACTATATTTCACTTGTTGAAAAACCTCCTTTATATATAAATGAGCTGACCCCTCACCTTGAGAGAATTCTATAAGCCTAATTAGGCTTCAAATCCCAAAATTTGGTCGGCTTCTCAGAGGTTTTACGGTAATCTTAAACTGTGTATTTAGCTCGTCTACAGCGGACTACGTGAACTTTGTGACCTGGGCCCAAATTCAGCTTATAAATTGGCTTAAACTACGGGGTTGCCTTATAAGGGAGGTTGGCCTAATTTTCTCCATGTACTAAGGCCACTTAAAATTGATTATCAGCTTTGCGGACAGCGCCCGCATCCTCTAAAAAGGGCCACATGGGTGCTTTTTTTCATCTTTTGAGAAAAAAGGCCTAAAATGGCCGCATCTAAAAAAATCCTAAGACAAGTTGCAAAATGATCAATATCTTACCTGATAATAAGGATAGAAACCTAATTTAAAAGGGGTTTTAGACCTAATTTCCAATTGCAAACCATCAATTTTCTAGAAAAAAAGAAAAAGGCCCTCCCGCCCCTCCAGAAAAGAGTGTAACAAAAAAATTAAAAAACGCTCTCCCGCACCCTTTTTTCCTAAAAAAGTGTCAGCAAAGCTGATAATCAATTTTAAGTGGCCTAATATCTAAAACTGTCAATTTTTCTCGTTGACAGCGGACTACGTGAACTTTGTGACCATCTCTATCTGGGACGAGTTGTTCGGCTTCATCCTGGCCATGGTGGTGTTCTGTGCCACCATCAAGTTCATCAAGATGCTCAAGTTCAACCGCCGCATGGGCATGTTGGGCAGCACCATACAGTGCGCCACCAAGGACCTCAAGAACTTCTCCATCGTCTTCTTCACCTGGTTCCTGGCCTTCTGCATGTCCGGTTATGTCCTCTTTGGCAAGAACTCCCCCGATTACGGATCCTTCCCCGGCGCCATTCAGTCCTTGTTCCGCTTCTCGCTGGGTGACTTTGACTTCGATGAGCTGCGCGCGATTCACCCGATGCTTGGGCCGCTCTTCTTCTTCATGTTTGTGTTTGTTATCTACATCGGTATGATGGGGATGTTCCTCACCATTATCTACGACTCGTTTGCTGAAGTGAAGGCTAATTCCGAAATGCAATCAAATGATTACGAGATAGTTGAGTTCATCATGAAACGCTTCAAGGGCGTTTTCGGTTGGAGTTAGATGAGATGTTTGATGTAATATCAAAGTAAAATCCCATAAAGGGTGGAAACTAAAACATCAATAAAAGATGTAAAGACTGGTTGGAAGAACATATTATATGTAGTACATCAAGGCATAGCTAAGTAAGGTAAAATGAAGATTGAATTTGTTTTTGTAATTCAGGATGATGGAGAAATAATCTGATGATTTCTTTTTAAAAGTCCATCCAAATTTGCCTTGGCCACGGGATGTCAATTTTACTCTTTAGATTACTCAAATCCTGGCTCCTAAGGCTAATCACTATTCTGTGAGTATCCAAGGTACCGGTAGTACTTATTCTCTATTGATAAAAACCTAGATATATATCACCTCCAGCTTCTTTCTTCTTTCTCTGAGTCTTTCTCTCCTTCTATATGAAATAGTATATGACGATCGCCTTCATAAGACGTGAAAAACGGTTGTAGGACCCACTTAATGGAAAGGATTACTTTGAAGTGATAGGGAGAGCAGAGTATCAATTGAAAAAAAAGCACAAATATTGATTCAATATAGGGGTATACATCATATGAAGAAATCTTGTAAAAGTATTAAAAGGGGGCTTTATGTGTATCTCAAATGTTGACAATTTAATAACATTGCGTAAGGCCACTTAAAATTGATTATCAGCTTTGTGGACACCGCGCGCATCCTCTAAAATGAGCCGCATTGGTCCTTTTTTCACATTTTGCGATAAAATCAACTTGTGCAAAAAAAGAAAAAAGGCCCTCCCGCACCTCCAGGAAAAAATATATAAAAAGGAAAAAAAAGCCTCACTCTCACCGAATTTTTCCAAAAAGTGTCCGCAAAGCTGATAATCAATTTTAAGTGGCCTAATGTATCTTTAGAAGTACTTGACTTTGAACGCTTCAACATAATATTTGTCGGCAGCTCCACACCTCTCCTGCAATGGTGGTAGCCTATTGCATATAAAACTTGTTCAGCACTACTCGCACTTATAAATATGAATGCATGCGTATGTATATATATATCATAAAAGGTGAACTTACATTTAAGACGGGTAAATTAATGTAATTAAACGAAAAGGCTGGTGTTGCTAAAAACGAGAGGAGTGTACAGATAAAATTGAAAATATAAATGTTCAACTAGACTTTCTGTATTGATAGTTTACCGTCCACTCTTTGGAAAGTGCACGTCGCTATGCATTGTTTCACTTGAAATCTATGTACTATGTTCTTAGGCCACACCAAATAAAAAAATTGGTCTACGGATTTTCATTTTGAAAAAATGGTGCGAGGAGCGAATTTTTTTTTTTCATTTTTTTATTCAATTTTTTTTTTGTCTGCGGATTTTTACCTTAAATGAAGTGGATTGGGCAACATTTTATTTTTTTCCTGACAGAAATTTTTCTCGGGATTTGTTAACTCCCAAATTTGGCTTTTGATCAGAAAAAAGGCCACCAAAAAAAAGAAAAAATTAAAATTCTCAGAAAATGGTGCGGGTGCATCCGTACTCTTTTTTTTTTTTCAAAAAACAAAAGAAAAAGAAATTTGCATTTTAGAAAATATGGTGCGGGAAATCAGTAGACCAACTTTTTCTTTTTGGTGTGGCCTTACCATAACAAGCACACAAGGTACAGATGATTGTGATAGTTAATGACTGCTTTAATTAGGTCAAGTTGATAAGGAGGTATTGTTGAATACCCAGATTGTGAGAACTGTGATACGAGCAATTCCAGCACGCGAGAACGCACTCTTTGCATTACCATTGTGATATATTATTAATACTTCAAAAATATTAATAAAGCAGACTAATACTTTGTGCATATGTAATACATTCCAGGTGAAGAAAATTGATTCTAGCAAAAAGATAAATCTATTTGTGATAAATGTTTTCCCATCTGGATATGGTTAAATGTTTCCGAATCCGTCCAAAATATTCATATATAGGCAGATATTTTGTCACTTAAGAAATAAAAAAAGTCTGTTGAATCCCACTGTGCTTTTAACCTTTTAATTAGATAAAACTATTGCATTGTTACATTTGATTGTTTGATCTGTAGTTGTTATTCCCTGTTCGTCCATCACTGAAGGCTTTGGCTGCTGGTCGTTGCTCCCCGCTCTCATGAATCTCGACGCTTTGACTTCACCTGAAATTCAGTGAAGCATTGGCTATTAATAACTACTGTAAAGTCCTGTATATGAGCTGTGGTTTCTTCATGAATCAGAGCCAGCTTTCATATGATCCAAAACATGTCTACATAGGATGATGCTTAGGCCACTCGAAAAAAAAAATTTGTTTCTCATCACCCAGCAGTGAGAAATGTGACGAGGGTGTTTTTTTATTTTAATTTTAATTTTTTTTTACGGGGGGCTGAAATATATAGGGAAATTAAGACTTTCCGCGCACAATTTTCAAATTTTAGTAGTTAAGAATTTTTTTAACCGAAAAAGTTCTATAATGCACGTTATTTCTAGCCCTCTGTGTTCCCAACCGCATAAGCTTTAATTTGATACCAAATATGCCAATATTTGTCGATTTTTTTACGGATTTTTCATGACAAATGATAAAAAAGAAAAAAAGTTTTCCCCAAATCACAATTTTTATGATGCGCGCAGTGATGAGAAACAACTTTTTTTTTGGAGTGGCCTTATAGAAGGGTTTTTCAAAGTATACTACAGTACTATCTATAATCTATAATCAGACCATGGATTCAGCTTATATAATTTTCCCAAGTTAGGGGGAGGGCAGCTTATACAAGGGTTTGAGTTATGTGTGAGACTTTACTAGGGATGTCATCGATAATCACCATATCGACATATTGTTATTTCTATAATGATGACATAAATCGGATCGACATTTCCTATATATCAATATATTTGACCCATTGAATTTCAGCTTTCTGATGGTGAAAGAATTTCTCAAATATTCATATTAGAAGCCAAGCTATAGTAATTTAAGCAATATACTATAAATTGACAGGAAAATGGGCTTGTTATCAGGCATTCCGGGTCAAATCTGAGAGGGATGGCATATATCTCTATCGACATAGTCTGAGAACCCGGTCCTCTGTCATATCCTGCCTACATATTATTATGATTTACTGTATAATTGAAGAATTTTTGGCCACAAACAAGATAAACACAACTCATCCAAATATCGATATACAGTCAACTCCCTCCTAACGACCACCCCTCTAGGGCGACCACCTCACCATTGCGACCACTTTTGGAAAGTCCCAATCGTTTTTCCCTTTATTCTAATATTAAAAACTCCCCCTAATGCGACCACCCCTCTAATACGACCACCCCGCCCTCCGACCACCATTTTATCAGTCCCAAATAGCATTTTACTCCCTCAAATGCGACCACCCAGTAAACAAAAAACGTTATACAACATTTTAAAACTTTAGTTTGACTTAAAATAACGGTTTTTGTTGTTGGCTGGGCAGACAGTTGGGTCCACTCCGACCACTGGAAGGTATGTGAGGGGGCCTCTGCCACTCTCACCTGCGACCACTCACCCCCCCCCCCCCCCAACCTCTTAAATCAGATGGTCAGAAGAATCCCTCCCCCCAACCCTAATAGTGGTCGCACATCAGTGGGCCAGAAGCCCTCCCCCTCGCCCTCACTCATCCACCTAACCAGTGGTCGCACATAAGATGAAGGGCACATCAAAGGGAGGGCCAGAAGCCCTCGCCCCCCCCCCCCCCCACCCTTACTGTTCCACCTGACCAGTGGTCGCACATCAGAGTAAAGGACAGACCCCCCCCCCCTCTCCACCATCACTCACTCACCTAAAGCCCCGGCCACACCTACTTGATTTCGGCCGACCCGACTTGATCCGACCCAACAGTCGGAAGAGTTTGGCATGTACAACTCTATCAGACCGGCCAGACAAATTACATCTGATTGTCGGGTCTGGTCGGGTCGGATCTGCTCAAAATTGCCTAGTGTGACCGGGGCTTAATTTCCAAATAGCCCAATATTTTAAACCAAAACTCCCCCTACTGCGACCACCTCGCCATTGCGACCACTTTTAGATAGTCCCAAGGGTGGTCGCAATAGAGGGAGTTGACTGTATATCGGAATATCGAGACCAAAAATCGTGGTAATCGGAATCAGAAAAAAGTGCATGTCAATGACATCCCTAGACTTTACGGTAACGGTATCAGTAACATAAATGTCAGGAAATCTACTTTTTATTATTAATAAATATCAGAAAATCAAGATTGATTCAGGCAGAGCATGCTTCAGACTAAACTCTTTAATTGGTCCCCTCTTTTCTGTAGTTCATTCCACCTCCCAGTGGGCACAACATTTAGTTTAACGTTTAATTAAAATTGAAAATCAGTTTTCAAAGTTGATTCAATGTTCTGGGCTTCCCCATCCTATTCTTCTTCCAATGCCACAATTCTCTTTTTAATTTGACATTCTATCTCTTTCCTTCATCCCCAGCTTTTGTGGCTCGTAGTATATTTTCTTTGTGGATTGACCTAGTTATACTTATAGAGGTCAAAGGAAAGGCCAATTATAAATAGGTCATTTGTAATTGTTTCCTCAGAGAAAAAGTAAATATGTAGCTATTAATTACATAGGAAATATGTTTTAAAGCAAGCCCATCATTTCTGCACAAAATTCTGTCTATTGATTTTGGTTTTAAAAAATAGGTGAGGGCGTTTTTTTTGTCTGCAGACTTCAACCTTGAATTAATTGGAGTAGGTAATTATTTTTGAAGAAATCATGCAAAACTTTTACAAACTTCAATAACTGGCTATTGATCAGAAGAGGCCACCAAAAACACTCAAATTCCTCAGAAAATGATAAGCACGCATCCTTGCATGTTTGAAAATATAGTGAAACGCTACAGTATAGAGGTGGGGGAGGGGGAGACTTAAAAAATATATTTGCGCAGTGAAATTTCACCAACCCACCTGTAATTAATTAATGAACAGTCTCTAGATTATTAAATCCCAAGAAACCACACTGGTGCATTTATCAGAGTGCTTACCTTCTTATGTCGTTGCTCCCTTCTGGGTATTTTAGGTAGTGGGGTTTGTGGTCTTGGGGGCATTTCATTATGGCTGAGGCGCCAGCTGTTGTTGTCCCGCTTGAATCGCTCATCAGCTTCCTTGTGAATACTATCCCGCAGACTCTCTTGGTCTCTCAAGAGACGCTTTCTGACTCTAATCTTAGCTTCTTCCCTATCATCAAGGAGGTAGGCTTCCGCCTTTTGACCTCCCTTACTTTCAGTCTGATTTTGTAATTGGTTGTAATCTATTTCGCTGTTCCTCATACAACGGAATTTTTTCGCTGTTTCCTCATCTAATTTCCCGTGTGCATTTGGAGAGCAGTCTTGAAGATAGCCCTCCTTGTACATGGACTCCAGCACCTTTTCCTCGGATAGCCTAGCCTCAAAATAGTTGGCCCTTTTGTAAAACGGCACATTGGGAGGCATGGGGGGTGGGGGGAGGGTCATGCCTCTGTCCATGGGTCTAAATAGGCCGTCTGACTGAGCAGAATGATCTGTAACTGTGTCACTCTCCCAACACATACTTGGGTCGCACATGGACTTTGGTGGATTGATCCGTACTGCTCGTGCACTCTGTGAGTCTAGTTTACTTGGGGATGACAAGGGCCTAGCTACTAGGCCATAGGACTGGGTCATATCAGATGTCGATGTTGTTGCAAGAGGCATTGGGTTTCTGGGAGAGCTTTTCTGTCTATTCAGTGCCACCTCAGCCTCAGATGTTGGAGAAGTTGGACTAACCTGCCTTGGCGTAGACTTTTTCGGTGACGTAGGGGACGTTACCTGAGTCAGTGAAAGAGATTTCATTACCTCCATCTTTGCAGAATGTATTGCGTCCTATTAGCGTTAAAATAGGGCTCAAAAGAACCCCCACTTACGACCTATCATCCATAAAAAATCACATTTTCTCCCGTGTCCACATGTCGCTATGTTTTGGAAACAGACTTCAATCCGGATGTGACGTCGTTTGCATTGTGACGTCATCGCTTAAACACGACGCACTTGGAGGCTATTTGTCCGAATTGTTCTCTTTGGATTTCCTATCGTCACTGTTTCCATCCCCAAAACATATATTTTAAAAAGTTTTAATTTAGTTTGGCCAACTGTGACCGGTGTTTGTAAAATTAAGTTTTAATGGTATGTCGCTGACTCGTTTCGATACTATAGGCCTAAACCTCGTTGTGAAGTATCCACGTCCAACGTCGCGGACATCGTCAACAAAAACATGGCGCCACGTGTTTTCACGTGAATCAAGAAGCGAAAAGTAACAACGTTTTTTAAATATGGGTAGATCTATCCAGACAAGAACAGACGGCCCGAGACCAGGTCTTATGTATTCTTGTGACTATACATGGGTTAAAAATGGACACGATCGACACGGCGACACGGCCCTTTTAAAAATCGACACGGGCGACACGGCCCTTTTAAAAATCGACACGGGCGACACGGCACTTTTAAAAATCGACGGACACACACATTTAGAGAACTTAGTACTAAATAAAAATCGACACGGCGACACGACACCTTTGCTAAAAATCGACACGGCGACATGGTCAACAATCTAGACAGCCATGTATGGGGGTGTAGATGGGGGGCCCCCCATGTCGCATGTCGATTTTAAGAAATGGCCATGTCGCCGTGTCGAATTTAGCCATCCACCCCCATATGTATGGGGATCCCGGGATGGGGGTCTAGATGGGGGGCCCCCATGTCGCATGTCGATGTCACTTAAAATTCTCATGTCCCATGTCGCCCCTAAGAACCTGCCATGTCCCATGTCGAATTTAAGAAAGGCCCTATGTCATGTCCCCGGGGGGGGTACTCAATTTTTTTTGGACACGGGTGTGCGGCTGGCCCTTTGACAACCCTTACCCTTGGTGAGGGGGATTTTGGTCAGAAGTGACCCTTGCTGAGGGGGATTTTGGTCAAAAGTGTCCCTTGCTGAGGGGGATTTTGGACAAAAGTGCCTAGGTTTTAGCAATTTTCCCCGAGGAGTGGGCCTTGGTGTACGAATTTGGTCAAAAGTGACCCTTGTAGCAAAGAATTTTGGCAAAATGTGACCCTTTTTGGGGGGATTTTGTTGAAATCTCCGAAAAGTGACCCTTGGTGAGGGGGATTTTGGTGAAAATTGACCCTTGGTGAGGGGGATTTTGGTGAAAAGCAGACCCTTGGTGAGGGGGATTTTGCTCAAAAAGTGCCCTTCCCAGCCGCACACCTGTGTATACAAAATATATGAAGTGCCCCCCCCGGGGTCATGTCACTAAAATTATCCCTCATGTCACTAAGCCCCATGTCGTATGTCGATTTTAAGAAATGACCATGTCGCTGTGTTGAATTTAGGCATCCACCGCCATATGTATAGTCACAGACACTGCCACCCCTGCCCTCCGCGACACCGACATACCAAGAGAAGGCTTGAAAAATCGGAGGGGCGGCCCGGAGAGGCGGGTCCCATTTACATCCAGGCCGTACAAGGAAAGTGTGGCTGACGTTCGAGCCGTAGAGGGCCAGGGGTAAAGGGCCCCCGCCGCATGCCAAGCCCGCCCCCCCCCCCCTTGTAAAAAAAAAAAGATTACTGTAAACGTAGATCATCCACATATTTTTGCGTGTATGAATTTTTGCGTATTTGCTGAAAAGTACAATTTCGCTGGGATTTAAATTCGCGGATTTTGACATGCTAGTAGTGTAACTATAGTGTATCAATATTCGCGCTGTAGATATTTTAAAAAAACGCGAAATCAGTGAAAATATCTACGGCCTGAAAATATTGTAGCGTCCGCCGTAATTAGGAAGGAGACAGAAGTACAGTTGAACTGGAGATACTTTATTGCCCTGGCACGCCTTGGCCACACCAGCTAAGTCTTGTCGGAGATCCTCTCTGCTTCAAGCGTCAAACCATACTGACTGTTCCCTCCCTCCCCCCTTGCTTTATATAGCCTGATGACGTTTCTCCGACGCCGGAGACGTTCCGTCTGAATCAGATAGTTCCACATATCATCCTAATATCCCCGGCATGGCATTAGACCTGCCGCCGTAATTACTCTCCGCCTGGCTTTGACAGTCATTCCTCTGTTACAGGGCATCCGGCCACTCCTCGCCCGCACCTATGTACACCGTCATATTGTCCTCCGGATAGTATCGTACCATCCCCGGCGTGGCATTGACATGCCGCCGTTACTCCTCTCCTACCATCGTCGTGAGGACCCTCCTCCGCCATTTGTCTTCCCGTTACGCCTCCCCCGGCGTACCCCGTCCGCTCCGCCAACTACTCCGGCCTCCCCGCCGGTCCCGTTGCCTCCGACCCCAGGAAATCAATGCTCCACGGCCACTCTGCAACATCAACAGCACCCATCGTTACCGCTCGTTTAGTAAGGAGAAGGTTCCCCCCTTTTTCTTCTGACTGCCATACGTTTTTCCAGGTTCTTCGTAGACAACGTGACGGCAGCGCGAAGACGTGGCGACTCGAACTCGGACGAGAAAATTCTGTCCGACTGTTACAAGTTGATGGGAAACAGTGCGTAGGGTAAAACTATTTGCAACAAAGAAAAACACTCCAACATAAGATACACCAGCGGTCGAACTTTCAAACTATTGACCAATTCGTGGCGGTTCAAAACGGGTACAGAATTGAGCGGAGATCTCTATGAAGTTGAACTGCAACCGAAAAGAGTGACCAACAACGTACCTATACAAATAGGTTTCATGGTGTACCAGTACGCCAAGTTGAAAATGTTGGAGTTCACGTTCGACTTCTTGGATAAGTTCATCGATCGACGTGATTATGCGCTCTGTCAGATGGACATGGACAATCTTTACATGGCTCTTAGCGGAGAGACCCTGGACGAACTGGGGAAACCTGAGCTGAGAGAAACATATTTCTGAGACAAACGGAACTGGATTCCAACAGCTGTGTGCGACCAGCACCTTTTCGTGAAGACAAAGACGGAAGGCATCAGAGAGTGGACCCCGACGACATGTTGCGAGAGACATTACGTTCAAGTTATGAAAACTCCGGGTCTCATGAAATACTAGTGGGAAGGTGACGCTATTCTCAGTCTCAACCCGAAGACTTACATCTGCTACGATAAAAACTCCACGGGTGAAATGAAATGTCAGAAAATGAGCGCCAAGGGAGTGATAAAAAAACCAAAACTCTAAAGAACCGAAAGACTTCTTTGATGTTCTTTCCAACCAAAAATCCATAAACGCCACCAACACAAATTTTAGAGTGATAGAAAACAAAATGCACACTTACACCATAGATAAAAAGGGACTGAGTTACTTATACTCCACGCGTTGCGTTCTTTCTGATGGTGTGACGACGAGTCCTTTAGAGATATGAAAGACGGAGTCATCTTTAAAAAAAGGACTGAGTGAAAAAAGAAAAAAAATCCAAAAATGTAAAAAAAAATATTTTAAAATTTAGTTTTTGCGACAGTATGAGTTTAGAGTAGTAAAAAATATAAAAGATTATGAAAAAAAAGTAGCTTAGTTGTTTAGCGGTAGGCTAGCCGGTGATATTACATTCTTTGTTGTGGTGCTTACCTCACCTTGTATATTGTGAAAAAAGACGATGTGTTCTTGCGAACCGATTTTCTCTTGAGAGGCGATCGAGGCAACTGATGTGTCATTCTATAAAGAACCGCTGGCGAACCAAGGTGTTCATAAAGTGTTTGTTTCTAATTTCACGTTCCCTTCGTTTGACAGTTGTTTCAAAGATGGTTTCTGGAGAACGAACCACAAGTTCAGAGACAGATGTCTGGCAATTTATCAATTTCACGACGGGCAGGAGTGTCCTCTGATCAAAAGGCGGTATACGTTCAAATCTTGCAAGACGCTATTGACTATGCTAGAGAAAGACACAGACTTGTTTGAAAATTTTTGTTATTGCCCTTGGTATAAGTTTGAGACAATTTGTCATCCGTGTCTCGATAACATATTGTGCAATAAGTATGCGTACTTCGGTGTAGAGGCTGCTCAAGTGAAATCCCTCGTGTCGATACAATCCGAATGGACCGCTTGGAACGAGGTGTGGACGGCGAACAAGGCTTACAACTTCCCCCCCAATCCTGAAGACACTTGCAAGAAAGTGATACGCCAAGATTACACTTCGTACAGTCTCGATTACGAGAAACAAAAAGCGAACGTGTACATTTCGAAGTGTGAGTTGTGTCATGTTCCTCTGCGGTATTGTGCTACATTGTGTAAAGAGTGTGTGGATTTATTTTCCAATTTGTGCATTTAAAAATATACTGCTCAATGTATAAATTCTGTCACGTTGCTACTGTGGTGGTTCGTAGTTATTCTAGTTTAAGGAACAATGATCACGGCAGTTTCCAGGTGCGAGAATATCAGTCTTTATTATAAAAACAACTCCGGTTCCTTCACAAGGGAACGATCAGTGTAGAATCAATACACACAGGTAAATCAGGTTTCTCTATAGCTAGAGGAAACGGTCAGTATAGTCTTAGTATACATCTCTGTCCGCACGGTTGGACATAGTGAAGTCTATCGTCAGTCGGGCCTGCACTGACTGCCTTCCAGGTAAACACACGGGTCTTATATAACACCGGCTCTTAGGTCACGTGGCCAGGTGGGTGACCAGGCCCGTAGCCAGGGGGGGTGCTTGGGGTGCTTGAGCACCCCTCCATGCAAGCACAGTGATGAGGAGTTCCACCCCTAAGATTTTTCCGCACTAAGCCATAGGCATATTTTTCAGAAATATGAGAATTTAGACTTAGTTGGTGGAACTCGAAAGAGTGGGACCACGGTGGGTGGAACTCTTCAAACGCGGAAATTGGGTGGGTGGAACACTTTTAGTCATGGGAATGGGGTGGGTGGAACTCTTTCTATCGTGGGAATGGGTAGGGTGGAACTCTTTTAGTTACAGGAGTGGGGTGGGTGGAACTCTTAATGTCGCGGGAATGGGTAGGGTGGAACTCTTTTAGTCGTGGGAATGGGATGGTTGGAACTCCTTTAATCGCAGGAATGGGTAGGGTGGAACTATTTTGGTCGCGGGAGTGGGGTGGGCGGAACTCTTCTAGTTGCGGGAGGGAACACTTTTTGTGGCGGAACCTTTATGGGTGGAACTCCAAGTAGCAGGACTTGGGTGGGTGGAACACTGACTAGCAGCACTTGGATGGGTGGAACTCCAAAAGCACATCAGCTTTCTTTTGTGAAGAAACAATCAAAAATAGAAGTAGGGGGAATGTGCAAAGTCAGCTGACCAAACAACAATTTCTGGGGGAAAACCGTCTCACAGAGACCCAGGGTCCCCTGGGTCAATAAAACATACAGTGAGCTGTTCCCGCTCTGCCAACAGGAGAAAGATGTACTTTGATAATTCACATGTCTCAGAAGGAGTAGACTGGGTAGGTGTAACTTCAGTGGTCAAAATCTAGTTGAGTGCAGAGGTCTTGATGTAGTTGGGAACAATGCCATGGGGTAGGATCTTATTATACAGTTAGTCTCTGTCTATATCCAATGGGGTGAATAAAAGATGAAAAGTTATGACTCCTACGAACATAGCTGACATTTTGTGATAAGATTCATAAAGATTTTGCATTGGTGCTTTTTATAATTGTATTTCACAAATGTATATATGGCCAATGAGTAAATGCAATAATTGCAATTCAACAATGTCTTTTAACTAAGTCTCCCATGAAGGGTGCTTGTGGTAACTTCTTTTTCTGTTCCACATCATACACTTTAATACCAGGGCAACAATGGGTCAGGGGACGGACAGGATAGAGGGGAGAGGAAGGAGAAAAAGGCTATTCCTCCGTTTAATGTCATGGGATTATCTCTTCAGAATGCCCCAGATTGCACCATTTTACATGAATTTTTCAAAGATTTCCTGGGGGGCATGCCCCCACACCCCCCAGCTAGTTGCACCGCTGCGCTTGCGATACGCCCCGCTTTGCGGGCCGGGCTATTTGGCTTTGCCAAAAGAGTTCCACCCTACCTAAAATGAGCACCCCCCCACAGCCAAGGCTGGCTACGGGCCTGGGGTGGGTCGGCAGCCCACCTGAGAGCGGCACACGGTTACCTGGAGAGGACCTGCGCCCTCTCCCGGGAACTGTGTGCACTAGCTCCAGGTAGAGAAGCCGAGTAAACAGACATTACCCGGAAATACCGTGTATGAGATTAATATGCAATATCATGCCCCTACACTACTATACGACAGTGTATACTCTGTTGTGAATATGTCAAAGGTTGCACCGTGTACAGTCTCCATTAGGAAAAAACAAAAGTGAAACGTGTATTCAGTGTGTTGTGTGTTGATGTATTACGTGAGTACTTTTGAAAAATATCTAACCTTGTACTGCTCGATGTATAAGCCTTATCATGTTGAATGTGTCCGCTCTAAAGGAGTCGGTGGTACCAGAGGCCGACCACCAACTCTCTCTCTCTCTCTCTGTCTCTCTCTCGCTCTGTCTCTCTCTCTGTCTCTGTCTGTCTGTCTGTCTCTGTCTCTCTCTCTCTGTCTCTCTCTCTCTCTCTCTCTCTCTCTGAGAATTTGAATCTACCTTGTCGGTGGCAACCCTGTTGATAGCGTGTGGTAGGAAGTGAAAAGACAAATAACAACCCAATTAGTATAGATCTGTACATACAATGTGATAGTTCACAGAAAAAAGCAGCAGGTTTTTCTTTAGATGATGACCTAAACTAGAGCAGCATTCATCACGAGTTATGAAATGATCAGATTGAAATAAAAACACTGTTGTCCATCAACCATTTAAGGACGGTATAATAAAAGCATCATGCCCTTGGTCGTCATGATGCATGAATGCAGCCCTGGCGAGTAACTCCCCAGTGCTGCATTCAAGCATAAAGCAGCACTGGAGACTTACTTAGCTAGCTGCATTGGTGCATCATGCCAACCAATGTCATCTTTTAGCCACATACCAGCTTTAAAGAGTTAAAGGGAACATAACTTAAATAACTTTTTCCAATAACTGTGAAACTTGAGTTAGAGTTTCCAGATTTAGGCATTAACCCCCTCAGTACAACAAACGGTTTAACCAAGCTCCCAGGGGGGGGGGATCTTTTCGACACAGGTTAGTGGCTGTAGCTTTAATTCCCAATCCTAAGCCTACACTGAAAAAGTAACCTCATCCCCAGACTCGTCTAAGTGACTGTCATAAAATAAACGAGTCAAAAGTTGTCTAACCTGTCAGGTTACCATCCCACAAATAGAATCTGGAGCTGGCAAATGTCGGGTTTTGGGCTGGCACATACCAAGTGGGTCTTCTATCTCCAGCTAGAAGACCCGCTTTCTTGTCACTTAGACAAGTTTTTGACTCGTTTATTTTATGACCGTCGCTTTGAAGAGTCTGGAGAAAAGTTTATTTTTTTAGTGTAGCTGTTACGGCTTGTCCTCCTAAAACCTCCTGTGTTTGGGGAGGAAAACCAAATAATATACCATGTTTTGGGAAAGTTCCTGAAAAATCTGCTCTTCTGAAAAGGATTTTGCCGAAAATCTAGGACATTTTGGTGAAACTAGAAAAATTCTGATCATTTGGTTGAAATGACAATCTATGTCCAGATAACCTGAATCACCCTATTGTTTTGGCACTTCCTAGAGGAATTCTGGCTATCTAGAGGGTTTTTTTTGTAAACGAATATATAATTCTTTTTAAATTTAAAGTTTATTATTGAATTTACCAAATGATAAGAAAAGATCCTATTTTTTGTTCATATCAACTGTGTTTTTTTTTATGACAGCAGAGGTGAAGGCACGTGTGCTGCCGATGAAGGGCTACACTGATATTTCTAGGCTCTCTATACGCCCAACCTCTCCGTCACTAGTGCCTAGCCTAGTTAGTCATTTTTTGGCTCCCTATACGACCAATCTAGGTCAGTTATTATTGTCAGGTTGGTCAGTACTAACCAACCCACCTTAGTCTTTTTATTTCCAGGGGGAGCCACTGAGTGGTCATGATAGGTGGCCCCAACTAGTGGTATACAAATAAAACACACCAATGATGAACCTAGGTTAGCCACTACTGACTGACCCCTCGGTCATTTTTGAATATAACTTTGCCATTATGACTAACACTCATATGACCAACCTAGGATAGTCTGTACTGACTAACCCTTTCAATCTATGTATTTTCAGTGTATGGGGGAGGGGGGGGGTGAGGGGTGAGGGGGCAATGGGGATGACGCACCTAAGCGATGATCTCATACCTGGAGGTTTATCCATGGACGAATCATCAACTGGCTTGTTCAAATAAAACTCAGAAAATAAATGTTTGTTTTAATTATCGTCCTGTGGCTACGGGCTGTTATGAATGTATATACTTTGAGTATGCTCCCACAGCATCACAGAGAGAAGAAACAGCGTAAAAAGGGAGTCCAGGTGACCTCCAGAATGACTCCCCTAAACAGTGGAGTCCAGGTTGCCTAAGGGAGCCTAGGTGACTCTCTGGCTGACCTAAGGGAGTCACCTGGGGGAGTCATATGGCCCAGAGAGCTGCATTGTTGCATAGTGAATGAAGACAAATGTCTTCTTTTAATGACGTGCCATCCTTAAAGGGTACAAGGGTTAATTGTCTGAAACAAAGATGCTGCAAGTTTGGCAAAAGTAAAGTGTGTTTTAGGTTAGGCCACTCAAAAAAAAAAAAGGTTTCTCATCACCGCGCGCATCATAAAAATCACCTTTTGAGGAAACCTTCTTCTTTTTTTGCTAATTTTTCATGAAAAATATGATAAAAATGGAGAAATATTGGGTTATTTGGTATCAAATCAAAGCTAATACTGCCAATAATGCAGTAGGATAGAAATAACTTAAATTTTTCCTACTTTTAAGGATCCATTAATTCTTAACTACTAAAATGTGAATTTTGGTCATGAAAAAGGTATATCATCCCATACATTTTAACCTGCGAGTAAAGAAAATAAAAAAAATTAAAAAGCCTCCCTCTTCAAATTTTTCACACCTTGGTGATGAGAAACAACTTTTTTTTTGAGTGGCCTTACATGGGTTCAAAATCTAGAATTTGACTCACAAGGCCTCCATTTTGGACCCTCGATCCATTCAAAAATAATCCAGAAATGGCATTAACTATTTTTAAATGGAGAGTTGTATATATTAACCACGTCTATGGTCGGTTCAGTTTTGCTAGACATAGGTCGCTTAGCCTGGAGCGTATATTTCTTGACTATAAAAACCCTTTTTAATATTGTTTTTTTTTGCGTGTACACTTCTTTCTCACCCTCAACCAGCCAAATGTTTAACTATCTGCGATGATGACTGAGTCACTGAGGGGGTTAGGGAGTGTTCATTTTTTAACAACAGGGGGGGGTTTGGTGAGTTTAGGGGGGGGCGTAAAATAACTTTACCCCTTCCGAGGGGGGGGCGTAAAATAACTTGACCCTCTTGAGGGGGGGGCGTAAAATAACTCAACACTTTTGGAGGGGGCGCGATTTGTCGCGACATGACGCTGAATACTTTAACTCTTCAGTTTTCTGTGGAAATGCCTTAAAATGCAGCAAATTACTCCAAAATCATAAAATTTTCTTGCAACATTTTGTGTCGCACCCGTTAAATCTCACAATTTTACTATGTGATTTTTTACAATTTTCATAGGGGGGGGGGACAGTATGTGTCAGGCAGGCAAACTCCTCAGATTTCTCGGATTAATTTTTTCCAAATTGGTCATTTTTGTGATTCGTCCAATGAGAACTCTGTTTACCTTTATAAATGTGTCAGACAAGAAGATCAAAATACATCAAATTCCACTATTTGCCTTCTTGATTTTCAAAATTTTCTTGGGCAGGGGGGGGGCATACCCCCAACCCCCCCTAGTACTGCTGTGACATGTGATTGGCAAATGAACACATAACTATTTCAGTGATGGTTTAAGATGGGGGGTAGACATGTCAGATGTGCCAAAATGCATCAGGTTGCACCATTTGAAGTCAAGAATTCTAAATTTTCTAAGACCTTTCCGTCCAAAAAGCAAAGTTCCATCCCCAATTATAGCGGCTGGCTAGTACCGATCTTAGCTTTGATACAATTCTAGCCAAAATGCACCAGAATGCACCATTTCAGGTCTAGATTTTCAAATGTTCCCATAAATGTCCCACTAAAAACAGTCCTCATAATATAGTTGGCCAAAAGGAAACAGAATGCACTATTTGAGGTCTAGATTGTCAAATCTTCCCAAAACCTTTCCTCAAAAAAGAGAAGGCCCCAATCATATAGAGGCTGAATAATG
Organism: Harmothoe impar; assembly: GCA_947462335.1. Classification (NCBI taxonomy): domain Eukaryota; kingdom Metazoa; phylum Annelida; class Polychaeta; order Phyllodocida; family Polynoidae; genus Harmothoe; species Harmothoe impar. The sequence goes on along the minus strand of OX381706.1, from coordinate 82,009,281 downwards.
CAGATCCGAGTTGTAATATATTTTTGGCCAAAATGCAGCAGAATGCACAATTTCAAGTCTAGATTTCCAATTTTCCTAAAACCTTTCCTAAAAAATAAACAAGTTTCTAGCCCCAATCAAAAATAATTCAGAATCAAGCCTTAATATATTGTATACCAAAATGCATCAGAATGCAGCATTGCTAGTCTTAGGCTTTCACATTTTCTTGCGGTGGCATTCCCCACAAAAATCCTGAGCTCTGATTTTTTTCTCTTCTGAGTTTGCATGTCTGGTGTTCACTGTAGGCCCACATTTGCCCGTAAGATGTGTGTTTTCAAGAGGCCAGTCTACCTGTTGATTGTTATTGCTGGTATAACAGAGCAGACCAGACTGCAAAATAAATGTTTTTGGAGTTTGAACCAAAAACTGACATGGTTGGTCATCCCCAAAATTCCCATTATTGCATCAACAAAATTGTTTTATCAATGCACCCTTTGATTGGCAGGTAGAGTAACAATTTGCTTATCAAATATTGAAAAAAGTTTGTAATAATTCCAACTAAAACCAAACGGATTATTCAGTGTAAAAAAGGGAACCCGTTGTAGGACTATTAAATGTTGGATGAAATGCTAGTGTGGTTTGCATCACACTCCTGTGGTTCAGTACATGAACCTATGCAGTTGCACCCAAACAGCTACCAACTGTTCATCTCTTTACACCTTTCTTTTCTGGCAGATTTTATCTGCGGCTATATCATTGTGTGAGGGACACGGTTTCTCCAAAATTGGCGTTTTCGGAGACACCGGGACTCAAACTCGGGGCCTTCCGTTTGCCAAGCGACTGCTCTACCACTGAGCTACATCCCCTTGTCCTATCAGATAGACCGTGTCTCACGTTACTGGATCGGTATGGTACAGAGGGGGAGGATTACCCAGGTGTTTCACCCCTTCGGGCTCTCCACCAGGGTACGGGGAATCCGGCACCTACACTGCCCCCACCAGCTTCCATCACGTCCTCTAAATCCGGATTTTTCCCGGGGGGTTACCAACCCTGGGCTTTTTCTCCTTCCGAGAAGGGGCTTTATCAAGCAGTTACAGAGAGTCCCAGTCCCCGGAGTATAGGGGCACCTAGCACCAGGCATTCTCACCCACTGGAGACCAAAGGTCCCAATGGGGCTTTATCAAGCAGTTGTTGAGATATCTTGACTTCCCGGCAATGGCAGCTTTCCGCACCATACCGATTCAGCCAATCATTGTTGGAACCAAGTCTCTAACTGCGTAACCAACTACCCGTACCAGGACTTGGTTGCTCCTAGTGCAGTTAAGGTCCTATTCCTGGGACCATCTGGGGCTGACCCTGTTTCCAAGGTCACCGAGCCCCAGCAAATTAGAATGCTTCCTGCTGACTTCCCAACGTTTTCACCGAGCGCGCTCAATGTCTCCGCCAGTGTGAGGGACACGGTTTCTCCAAAAATGATGTTTTCGGAGACACCGGGACTCGAACCTGGGGCCTTCCGCTTGCCAAGCGACTGCTCTACCTACTGAGCTACATCCCCTTGTCAGATAGACCGTGTCTCACGTTACTGGATCGGTATGGTACAGAGGGGGAGGATTACCCAGGTGTTTCACCCCTTCGGGCTCTCCACCAGGGTACGGGGAATCCGGCCCCTACAATTGCAATAAAACGACCTAGTCAAAAAAACAATAATAGAGACTAAAATAATGATCATCAAATGTACCCAGGATGCTTCATCATTCCAGATAGGCTGTTACCAACTGTTTGTTTCAAACTAGGACTAGACTGCACTGTTGGTTGACCAGTCCACCGGCTTGGATCAAGGCTATTCATTTTTAACTTGACCTTGAGAGCAATACCTACAAGGAATGATTGAGCCGTAATGTTGACATTTATGGAACATGATACTGGACAGTAATAGATTGTATTGAGTAACATAAAGGTTATTCAAAATTGTCAACTTGTGGGTATACAATCCATTCAGGATTCCACCAACCCTGCTTTTAAGCTTTCAAAGTGCACATGAAAACAGCACTTGACTTCTAGATTCTCAAATGTTCCAGTTAGGAGATGGATATGCCGCTCTGACCCCCTTCTAAAGCACTGCACTTTGAGTATGGTTGCGATTTCCTGGGAGCTGGGTAGACATTGTGTCCCTAATATTCACGCTTAAATTTAATGAACCCATAGATGAAAATCAAAACTTACAATTTGAATATTTAATGGCCATTTCTAGGAGTACATTTACCATAAAACCCCTTCCTTAAGACTAGCCCACCTTTAAGACGACCCCCTTGTATGAGAAGAAACTGTAAAAGTGTTTTCTCTTTAAACCTATATCCTTAGGAGCGCCAGTGCTTTTTGTACTGGGACCCCCAGAACGTACTGATGTGGGGTCTAAAAGGGGCCCTCAAAACGCCAGTACTTTATGTCAGGGGGCCCCCAGAACGTACTGATGTGGGGTATAAATATGACCCTCTAAATGCCAGTGCTTTTTGTAATAGGGCTGCCAGAGTGTAATATGTGTAATGGATTTTTCAAGTTTTTGGCTACCAGAACGTAATAATGTGTATTCAAGGACTGATTTCCCTCTTTATTTAATATAAATTGTGATGCACAATACACATTGTCCTACTCTGGTAGGTCTATCTCCAAAAGGAAAACTCAAAAAAACGTTCTGGCAGTTCTATAGAAAATACACATTTTTTTGGTGTAGTAGAACCCTAATACACATGAACCTACTATGGTAGGTGTAGTTCTAAAGGCAAAACGTTTTAATACACCTTGGCAGTTCTGTCATAAATGTAGATAATATACTCTCTTTTGGGTCTGGTAAACCCCTTTTAAAAATGCATGGGTCCCCTATGGTAGGTATAATTCCCATGCCTATAATGTGGTCTGATAGAGGTTCCAAATACACATGGGCCCACTATGGCAGCATGGTTGCAAAGGAAAAACGTATTAGAACGTTTTGGCACTTCTGGTATAAAACATAATAGATGTACATTATCTGGTCTGAGAGAGATTCCAAATGCACATGGGCCCACTATGGGAGCATGGTTGCAAAGACAGAACGTTTTAGAACGTTTTGGCACTTCTGGTATGAAACATAATAGATATACATTATCTGGTCTGAGAGAGATTCCAAATACACATGGGCCCACTATGGCAGCATGGTTGCAAAGGAAAAACGTATTAGAACGTTTTGGCACTTCTGGTATGAAACATAATAGATGTACATTACCTGGTCTGAGAGAGATTCCAAATACACATGGGCCCACTATGGGAGCATGGTTGCAAAGACAGAACGTTTTAGAACGTTTTGGCACTTCTGGTATGAAACATAATAGATGTACATTATCTGGTCTGAGAGAGATTCCAAATACACATGGGCCCACTATGGCAGCATGGTTGCAAAGACAAAACGTTTTAGAACGTTTTTGGCACTTCTGGTATGAAACATAATAGATGCACATTATCTGGTCTGTCAATATTCACGATTTTAGTTTTGGTACCAATAGAATCCAATAATTACCAATAGAATCCAATATGTATGAATATAATCCAATAGATACAAATATAATTCTATCAGTAGAATCTGATACGTACTATGAGAATCTAATGGGTACTTATGGGATTCTATTGGTACATATTGGATTCTCTTGGATCCCAGCTAACAGAAATATGTTATTCTACTCCAAAATAATGTTCTAAAACTTCATATAACGTTATCCCATAGTAAGGAGCCTTAGAGAAATGTTGTATAACATTATATGAAGTTATAAAGTGTTGTATAACTTTTTTCATTTACTGGGATTATATTGATCAGAGCAGAAACAGTGATGATGTTCGTGATTTTAGTTTTGGTACCAATAGAATCAAGTAGTTACCGATATAATCCAATATGGAATGGAATCCAATAGATACAAATGAAATTACATAGGTACCAAGAGAATCCAATAGGTATAAATAGAATCCAATAGGTACTAATAGAATCCAAATTGGATTCTATTGGTAGAATAGAATGCAATAGATACAAACAATTATATAGAATTCTATTGGTACCAATATAATCCAAAAGGTATCAATGGAATCTTATAGGTACTAAAAGAATCCAATAGGTACCCATGGGATTCTATTGGAATTCAATATTGGGAAATCAACAGAATACACTTTGGCCGATCAATCGGCAGAACAGAGATCGACAGAACAATGATCGACAGAACAGAGATCGATAGAACAAAGATCGACAGAACAGAGATTGGCAGAACAGAGATTGGCGGAAAGTTGATTGGCAGAATGGACATGGGCAGAACGGACATAGGTAGAATGGAGATTGGCAAATTGGAGAGCCTGAGAAAATGAGAGCAGCGGAATGGAGAATGGCAGAAATGGAGATATGCAGAACAGACAACAGCTGCGACGGGGAGAGTCGCTGCAGGAAGAGCGGCTGCGGGGAGAGCAGATTTGATTGGATTCTATTGATCAAAGCATAAACAGAGGGGGTATTCACAATTTTAGTTCTGGTACTAAAAGAATCCAGTAGTTACCGATAGAATCTGATATGTATCAATAGAATCCAATAGATACAAATAGAATTCTCTTGGTACCAAAAGAATCCAAAAGGTATAGATATAAAAACCAATAGGCACTAATATTATCCAATAGAAGCATAGGTACCTGTGGGAATTTATTGGTATGAATCGAGATCGAGAGAACGGAGATCGAGAGAGGAGAGATCAACAGAACAGAGATTGGCAGAAGGGAGAATCCAATATATATCAATAGAATCCAATAGATACAAATAGAATTCTATTGGTACTAATAAAATCCAATAGGTACCTATGAGATTCTATTGAAGAGATTCAATTAAGATTTAATTGGTACCCATCGGATTCTATTGATCAGAGCATAAACAGCGACAATGTTCACAATTTTAGTTTTGGTACCAATAGTTACCAATAGAACCCAATAGATACAAATAGAATTCTATTGATACCAATGGAATTCAATAGGTATTAATAATCAAACCCCATAGGTACCCATTGGATTCTCTTGGATCCCAGCTAACAAAAAAACATTATTCTACATCAAAATAATGTTTTAAAACTTTATGTAATGTTATGCCATAGTAAGGAACAAAGAGAGGCTCCAGGGAGAGCTGATTTTATTGGATTCTATAGACCAGAGCCTAAGCAGTGATAATATTTGTGATTTTTGTTTTGGTACCAATAGAATCTAACATTTACCAATGGAATCCAAAATGTATGAATAGAATCGAAAAAGATACATATAGAATTCTATTGGTACCAAACGGGCATCGGCAGAAGGGACGTCGGCAGAAGGGACGTCGGCAGAAGGGACGTCGGCAGAAGGGACGTCGGCAGAAGGGAGAGCGGCAGAAGGGAGAACGGCAGAGTGGAGAGCCGCAAAATGGAGAGTGGCAGAACAGAGAGTGGCAGAACAGAGAGTGGCAGAAGGCAGGTCTGCAGAAGGGAGGTCGGCAGATTCTATTGATAAGACCGTAAACAGACACAATATTCACAATTTTAGTCTTGGTACTAACAGAATCCATTAGTTACAAATAGAATCCAATCTATATCAATAGAATCCAATGGATAAATATAAAATTCTGACGGTCTCCGTTCTGACGATCTCCTTCTGACGATCTCTGTAGGTAGCAATAAAATCCAATAGGTACCTATGGGATCCTATAATAGTATTGGTACCTACAGAGATTGTCAGAAGGAGATCGTCAGAATGAAGATTGTCAGAATTTTATATCTATCCATTGGATTCTCTTGATATAGATTGGATTCACCAGAAGGAGATTGTCATAACGGAGATCGTCATAACGGAGATTGTCATAATGGAGATTGTCATAATGGAGATCGTCAGAACAGATGTCACCAAAACAGACATCGCCAGAAGGGACGTCGGCAGAAGGGGCATCGGCAGAAGGGGCATCAGCAGAAGGGACGTCAGCAGAAGGGACGTCAGCAGAAGGGACGTCAGCAGAAGGGACGTCAGCAGAAGGGACGTCAGCAGAAGGGACGTCAGCAGAAGGGACGTCAGCAGAAGGGACGTCAGCAGAAGGGACGTCAGCAGAAGGGACGTCAGCAGAAGGGACGTCAGCAGAAGGGACATCGGCAGAAGGGACGTCGGCAGAAGGGGCGTCGGCAGAAAGGACATAGGCAGAAGGGATGTCGACAGAAGGGAGAGCGGCAGAAGGGAGAGCGGCAGAAGGGAGAGCGGCAGAAGGGAGAGCGGCAGAAGGGAGAGCGGCAGATTCTATTGATCAGAGCGTAAACGGACATGATATTCACAATTTTAGGCTTGGTACTAACAGAAAAGTTACCAATAGAATCCAATCTATATCAATAGAATCCAATAGGTACAAATAAAATGCTATTAGTACCAATAGAATCCAATAGGTACCGTAAAACCGTTTTGATACCAAACATGCCTATATAGGGTGGGGCTTATACGAGATTTTTACTACAGTATAAAATAAACACTTTTCAGACCCCCTCTGCGGCTTATATAATCCGTCAAAGTCAGGGGTGCGGCTTATACGCGAGTTAGACTTATACGCGAGGTTTTACGGTACCTATAATAGTATTGGTACCTACAGAGATTGTCAGAAGGAGATCGTCAGAATGAAGATTGTCAGAATTTTATATCTATCCATTGGATTCTCTTGATATAGTTTGGATTCATCAGAAGGAGATCGTCATAAAGGAGATCGTCATAATGGAGATCGTCATAATGGAGATCGTCAGAACATACATTGCCAGAACAGATGTCACCAAAACAGACATCGCCAGAAGGGGCGTCAGCAGAAGGGGCGTCGGCAGAAGGGACATTGGCAGAAGGGATGTCTGCAGAAGGGATGTTGGCAGAAGGGATGTTGGCAGAAGGGAGAGCAGCAGAAGGGAGAGCGGCAGGAGGGACGTCGGCAGAAGGGGCCTCGGCAGAAGGGACGTCGGCAGAAGGGGCGTCGGCAGAAGGGACGTCGGCAGAAGGGACGTCGGCAGAAGGGACGTCAGCAGAAGGGAGAGCGGCAGAAGGGAGAGCGGCAGAAGGGAGAGCGGCAGAAGGGAGAGCGGCAGAAGGGAGAGCGGCAGAGGGGACATTGGCAGATTCTATTGATCAGAGCATAAACAGACACGATATTCACAATTTTAGAACAGAACAGTTACAAATAAAATTCTATTAGTACCAATAGAATCTAATAGGTACCTACCCAGTAAACAAAAAACGTTATACAACATTTTATAACGTAATATAACGTTATATAACGTTTCTCTAAGGCTCCTTACTGTGGCATAACATTATATACAATTTTAAAACGTTATTTTGACGTAAAATAACGTTTTATTGTTAGCTGGGTATAATAGTATTGGTACCTACAGAGATTGTCAGAAGGAGATTGTCAGAAGAAGATTGTCAGGAGGAGGTTGTCAGAATGGAGATCGTCAGAACGGAGGTTGTCAAAAGGGGCGTTGGCAGAAGGGACGTCGGCAGAAGGGACGTCAGCAGAAAGGGCATCAGCAGCAGGGACGTTGGCACAAGGGATGTCTGCAGAAGGGATGTCCGCAGAAGAAAGAGTGGCATAAGGGACGTCTGCAGAAGGGAGAGCGGCAGAATTCACATCCACAGAACAGAGAGTGGCAGAACGGAGAGTGTTAGAATGGAGAGTGGCAGAACAGAGACCTAGAGAGATTGTCAGAAGGAGATTGTCAGAAGGAGATTGTCAAAAGGGGACGTTGTCAGAGGGGACGTTGTCAGAGGGGACGGTGTCAGAGGGGACGGTGTCAGAGGGGACGTCGGCAGAAGGGACGTCGGCAGAAGGGACGTCGGCAGAAGGGACGTCGGCAGAAGGGACGTCGGCAGAAGGGAGAGCGGCCAAAGGGACGTTGGTAGAAGGGACGTCGGTAGAAGGGACGTCGGCAGAAGGGACATCGGCAGAAGGGAGAGCGACAGAAGGGAGAGCGACAGAAGGGACGTCGGCAGAAGGCACGTTGGCAGAAGGGACAGCGGCAGAAGGGACGTCGGCAGAAGGGACGTCGGCAGAAGGGTGGTCGGCAGAAGGGACGTTGGCAGAGGGATAGCGGCAGAAGGGATAGCGGCAGAAGGGATAGCGGCAGAAGGGACGTCGGCAGAAGGGACGTCGGCAGAAGGGAGACCTGCAATTCTATTGGTACCAATGGAATTATATTGGTACCAATAGAATTATATTTCTACCTGTCATTCTGCCATGACGTTCTAAAACGTTTTACTTTCAGGTTGAAGTATTAAAGCACTATAGGTATCTTTCTGCCATAACGTTCTAAAACGTTTTACTTTCAGGTTGAAGTATTAAAGCACTATAGGTATCATTCTGCCATAACGTTCTAAAACGTTTTTCTTTCAAGATAATTAATAAATGTCTAGTGCCAAACGTACCAAAACGTATTGAAGCCTTCTAATACCCTGCTATGCATATCACAGACAGAACTGCCAGATCCTGCTAAAACGTATTGGGAATAAATGCTAATTAGTATGAAATAGATCATATTACATGGTAATATAGACCAACTAATAATCTGGTGCACAACTTGAAGTGTTTGATTGTACTAAAATCTCAAAGTAACTTGAATTGAGATAATATGTCATCACGAGATGCAGTGCTGAAAATGACATGTTATATCAAATATTGCAAAATTAAGAGATTATCGATTTTCAAAGTCAATTATTCTTCGTAAATCATATAGTTATATAATATGGGAAGGCAGTAGTTCTAGTACCTAATATCGTAGATATATGTTATAAGAGAAAACGTGATAGGTTCATGTAATCTTGGCCTTATAAATTACATTAAAATCCTTGAAATGTGTGAAAACTACTGGCGTTTGGGGCTCTCTAACCTCCAGAATCCTGGCTTTTGGAGGGCCCTTTCTAGACCCCACATCAGTACGTTCTGGGGGTCCCCTGACAGAAAGCACTGGCGTTTTGAGGGCCATTTTTAGACCCCACATCAGTACGTTCTGGGGGTCCCCTGACAGAAAGCACTGGCGTTTAGAGGGCCGTTTTTAGACCCCACATCAGTACGCTATGGTTGTGCTAAGGATATAAGCAAACCCCACCTTTAAGACGACCTCCTAGAAAAATATACCCTAAAATAAGTCTGTCTTAAAGGAGGGGTTTTATGGTACATTCCATGAAGCAATATAGGGATAGGCATTATAAATAAGGCATATAGCTTATATATCAAGTATACAGTCATTTCTAGGTAGCACTGATGCGACACAGTGATGCAACGCAAATTGATGCAGAAAAATTGAAAGGGGGGGGGCGCAAAATAACTCAGCTCCTCCCAAGGGGGGGGGCGGATTTTAACTTGGCCCTTCCCGAGGGGGGGCGCAAAATAACTTGCGTGTCAAAACGAAAACTCACCACCCCCCCCCCCCCCCCTGTTGTTAAAAAATGAACACTCCCTTATGCATTGAGCCCTAAGCGGGATGGGAGTGTTTTCCCGCAAATTAATCCTTTTTTGACCCAACACCTTATGGGACACAACTTAGCAACATTGTAGACACTGACCTGGATTGGTTCTAGGTTGGTCACATGGCACTCTGTGAGTTGTGGAGGGAAATCTTCCTCTGATATTGTGTCATATTCGGTCAAGCAAGGGTTCAACCCACTCCTCGTCCACCAGCCCAGTAGGAATGGTCACATATAATATTGCAAAAAAGCCTGCGCATTACTATAGTTCAAAGGGGGGGGCAAAAAAAAATGTCAACGCCTTTGGCAAGGGGGGGGGGGCGCATAACGTTCCACACGCTCTTGAGGGGAGGGGGCGTAAACAAATTCGCCCCTCTGCGCGAAATCTCACCAACCCCCCTGTTATTAAGAAATGAACACTCCCAAATGAAGTTTTTTTTCCTGTATTTTATTTTATAGTACATAATGCTGTCGGCTACAAGTACCTGCTGAAGGCTAAGTGCACTATTGGAGCACGTGTCCTCACCCCGGGAACCAATCTCCAGTGCAGGGGTAATCACAACAAACCCTCAAATAGGATACCTCTGCCACAAGCCACCCACGTCTCTAGTTCGGAAGGAGGATAGGGAAAGGGCCAGGATCAAGTAGAGGGTCCAGCCCCACGGCACAGGGCTGTGTAATACCCCAGGACTATTACCATGTAGAACAGTGCTATAGTATAGACCTCATGGTATTTATAACTGTCTCTGATAGCAAATATAAGAACAACACAAACAACCAAATACATAGATGAAGGTAAAAGGGAATATAAACAAGACACATGAATAAAGGTAAACATTAGCATGAATTTGGACCAATTTGGTCGGAATTCGGTGCCTGGGGAAGAGAGTAATCACCTTCAAATGTTTGTTTTGATTACTCGCTGCAAATGAGAATGAGCGGGAACCTTTCCTAGTCACGACGTACTACGGCTACTGCTACACTTCCCGCCAGGACGCCTCAGTGAAAGGCACAGGCAACCACAGACACCAGATACACGATTTAATGAGGGTAACATGGACTAAATCAATTCGACAACTTATTTTTCGGTTAAGTTAATTTTGAACCCTGGTGGAGGAGGGGCCCCACTGCCTAACTAAGGGGGTAAATAAAAAGCAATGGCGTGGAATGGCAATTTTCATTTGGGTGGATGGGGGGGGGGGGAGGGGCAAGACTTTTCAGAAATAGTAAAAATACCTGATCTGCCGACGTTCTCTTTAAGCCACTCCAAACGATAAACTTGTTTTTCATCACCATGCCATGAAAATTATGACGAGGGTGCTTAATTTTTTTTTTGTTGGGGACCAAATGGGTGGATTAATATGGATCCTGAAAGTTAATTCACATTGCAATGAAAACATGAAATCATGGCTAGGCAAACGTTGTAAATATACATGATCTCTATAGTGCATTGCGTTTACGGCAGTGTGAGCAGTGCGACCAGCGTACCACGGGTACTGACTGCACAGGCGACCAGCGTACTACAGGTACTGCCTGCACAGGCGACCAGCGTACAACAGGTACTGCCTGCACAGGCGACCAGCGTACCACGGGTACTGACTGCACAGGCGACCAGCGTACCACAGGTACTGCCTGCACAGGCGACCAGCGTACAACAGGTACTACCCACACAGGCGACCAGCGTACCACGGGTACTGACTGCACAGGCGACCAGCGTACCACAGGTACTGCCTGCACAGGCGACCAGCGTACCACAGGTACTGCCTGCACAGGCGACCAGCGTACAACAGGTACTGCCTGCACAGGCGACCAGGGTACCACGGGTACTGCCTGCACAGGCGACCAGCGTACAACAGGTACTGCCTGCACAGGCGACCAGCGTACCACGGGTACTGCCTACACAGGCGACCAGCGTACCACGGGTACTGCCTGCACAGGCGACCAGCGTACCACAGGTACTGCCTGCACAGGCGACCAGTGTACCACGGGTACTGCCTGCACAGGCGACCAGCGTACCACAGGTACTGCCTGCACAGGCGACCAGCGTACCACGGGTACTGCCTGCACAGGCGACCAGCGTACCACAGGTACTGCTTGCACAGGCGACCAGCGTACCACGGGTACTGCCTGCACAGGCGACCAGCGTACCACGGGTACTGCCTGCACAGGCGACCAGCGTACCACGGGTACTGCCTGCACAGACGACCAGCGTACCACAGGTACTGACTGCACAGGCGACCAGCGTACCACAGGTACTGACTGCACAGGCGACCAGCGTACCACAGGTACTGACTGCACAGGCGACCAGCGTACCACAGGTACTACCTGCACAGGCGACCAGCGTACCATGGGTACTGACTGCACAGGCACCAGCGTACCACAGGTACTGCCTGCACAGGCAACCAGCGTACCACAGGTACTGCCAGCACAGGCGTCCAGCGTACCACGGGTACTGACTGCACAGGCGACCAGCGTACCACAGGTACTGACTGCACAGGCGACCAGCGTACCACAGGTACTGACTGCACAGGCCACCAGCGTACCACGGGTACTGCCTGCTGGCCCCTAAACGCACCCAACCCTGTCCCGTCTCACGATGTCACACTCACCGACCGGGGACACCCCACGTTAAACATTTAACCCCCGCACTCCGCTTTAATATGTCATACCCTATGACGTCATGATGCATGGATGCAGCCCTTGTGAGTCACCCACCAGTGCTGCATGCATGCATCATGTCAACCCTCCAGGGTTGATGCACTATTTGTAGGGTCGTCATGATGCATGAACGCAGCCCTGGAGTAGACTCAACTCATGCATCTTGACAACAAAGGGTATAGCGCATAAAAACGATAAGCGGTCTTTAAAGGGTTACGCCTGTATCAGTTAGGCTAGAAAAGGGTTGTTTCAGGTCACCCGACCCTGCCTTTCAAAACAGGCCGCTATTTTTCACCTACATTTTTGTATGCAATTTTGAAACTAAGAAGTTTTCATATTCTTCCACTTTTTTGGTCAATTTTAAGGTTTACAAAAAAGGTTGGCTAATAGTTTTTTCGTGTTTTTTTTTTGAGAAATAGAAAAGCAGTGTGCTAAATGGCGATTTATGCAATTTGGAGAAATCCTCATATTTTTACACCTTTTTGGTCAATGTTGGCATCCAGAGAGCCTAGCTTTTCATGTTAAAAAAAAGTTTACCTTCCTCCCATGTTACCTGAAACATACCTTATTTTTTGCCCCCCCTCCCCCCCAGTCCACATTAGGGAGTGTTCATTTATTAATTACAGGGGGGGGGTGGTAAGATTTGGCGCGGAGGCACAAAAATTTGTATGCCCCCCCCCCTCGAGAGCACGTGGAACGTTTCGTGCCCCCCTTGCCGAAGGCGGCAGACATTTTTTGCTCACCCCCCTTTGAACTATAATAACGCGCTGGCCTTTTTGCTAAAAAGGGGCTAAATTGTTTACACCCCCGGCCCCTCAAGAGGGGTCAGAATATTTTACACCACCCCTCCCCCCCCCCCCCGAGGAGGGGTCGGACATTTTTACGCCCCCCCCCCCAACCCACCACCCCCCCCCCCCTTATAAATAATAAATGAACACTCCCTTACTATGTGCCCCCACTCAGTCTCCACCGTGCAGTGTCAGGTGGGTGTCCGTGTATACCCGCGGTGGATCCCCCCTGGTACCTTTTAGGTCATATACCTACATACATACACAGGGGTGTGAAACTAGAGGTATAGACACCCGGGGGGGGGGGGGGCACTTGGTATATTTTGTATACACAGGTATGCGGCTGGGGAGGGCAAAATTCCCCCTCACCAAGGGTCAATTTTCACCAAAATCCCCCTCACCAAGGGTTAATTTTCACCAAAATCCCCCTCACCAAGGATCACTTTTTCGGAGATTTCAACAAATTCCCCCCCAAAAAAGGTCACATTTACCAAGATTCTTCACAACAAAGGTCACTTTTGACCAAAATACTTACACCAAGGCCGACTCCTCGGGGAAAATTCCTGGGGAAAATTCCCGGGGAAAACTGCTAAAACCAACGCACTTTTGTCCAAATTCCCCTCAGCAAGGGTCACTTTGCCCAAAATCTCCCTCCCCAAGGGTAAGGGTTGTCGCACACCTGAGTCAAAAAAAAAGAGAAGTACCCCCCCCCCCCCCCGGGTATAGACCAGGAAGACAAGTAGCAGACCGGAGAGCCTCCCTCACACCACACCACCAGGACACACAGTGCTATAACAACAACATGGTGTAACAGTGGACATAATTATAATGCACTCAGAGTTCTATCAGAACAGCATTTAGGGCACTCTCACCTCTTGCACTTAACCACATCGTGGACTAGAACAGTACTAGAATTGTGAGTGGGTTACGCTCGGTGATTGTGCCACTTTAACACTGAGACATGGACATCTAGTACTAGTAGTACTAGTAGTAGGGAAGACTCTCCAGCATTGGATATACAGAGGGGGATAGGGCGGGAAGTGTATTATAGTACTAGAGTGTATGATATCATCATAACACACCAGGATCCTGTTTAATAGTGGCTGAGTACCACCCCCCCTCCCCCTGCCTGCTGTGTCACCTGTGGGTACATGTGGAGACCACAGGAGGACATTACCCTCGTAGTAAGGACACCCAATGGTAAGGACAAGGTGAGTGACTCTTTTCTTATTAGTCATGGACCAGTATTGTATGAACTGTATCCAGGAGGTAATTTACTGACATGACTTCTACACATACAAGATACATCAACTTACAGACTCACCATACAGGGGACCTATATATAATCAGGGGTCATTCATAAAGTATGTCAGGCAAATTTTGGCCATTTTCAAAACACCCACCCTTTTGTCACCCTTTCCCCTATACCTCTATCTTTGGGGACTAAGACCCCCCCTCCCCCTGTGTGGCGTACTTTAGGGATCCCCCCTTAGGCATGGACCAGTATTGCCTAAACTGTATTTAGGATATACAATTATATATAATGTATTTTAGGTCTTATTACCATGTCGTACAGGCCAACCATTGAGGGGACCTATATACACCCCCCCCCCCCCCCCGCCGACCCCCTTCTTGTAATTACTGTTGTATTATTGTACAGGCAGGCAGAGTTTCTGCCCTGATTGGAAAGGCTACAGATAGTACAGGTAGAGGGTTTTACATGTCTTAGGGACGTGTCATTTGTTGGCAGCTTTGGTGGGGGGGGGGGGGGGGGGAAATCCACCAAGACCCCCCCCCCTCGGGGGAGGGGGGGGGGGCTAATATTGAAAAAAGGGCCCTCTTTGGGAACCCCCCACAGCTAGTGACACTGTCTCTTCTTCCTAACTCTTCTTCTCGATACTAACTCCTTCCTCTGTTTTGCCATTTCTTCTTCGTTTTCTCTTAACTTCTCTTGAATCCTTCTACTATATAAGGGAGTGATAATTTTTTAACAACAGAGAGGGGGTGGTGGGTTTTCGCGCGGAGCATGCGAAACTTTTTACACCCTCCCCCCCCCCCCCGGTCAAGGGGTCGACATTTTTCTTTTTTACCCCCCCGGTCAAGGGGTCCAAATATGTTTGCCCCCCCCTAAACCCCCCCCCCCCCCCCGTCGTTAAAAAATGATTACTCCCTAAATGCCGTTGGACGCCAGATAAGACGGTACTGCCGGCTCAATAGCCGGACACCACAGGGTCTTTACCTCCCACACTGGATGTAGGCGGCATCACGACCAAGATGATACATGTTAAAACCCAAGGCCAAAAAAAAAAAAAGGTTTGTTTCAGGTCACCCGACCGACCCTATCTAAACAGGGCCGACCCTACGTTTTTTTTATGCAATTTTGAAGAAATTCTTATATTTTTAGACTTTTTTGGGGTCAATTTTAGGTTTACAAAATTTTGGGAAAAAAATCTCTCCATTTTTACACTTTTTCGGGTCAATTTTAGAGGGGAAGTAGAAAAAAAAAAGTTTTAAAAAAATCAAAAAAATCTGACCTACCGACCCTAGAGTTTCTTCCCATGTTACCTGAAACAAAACTTTTTTTTTTATTTGGCCCAACCTGGAGTTAGGCAGGCATACAACGCCATTTATAGGCTATGCCAAAAACCTAAAAACCATGTCGATATGGTGACATCTTAAAATTTCTTAAATCTACCAGGGACATGGTGACCATCCCCCCTCCTAAAAAAAAAACACAAAAAAAAACAGAAAAAAAAAACCCCAGAAAAAACAACAATAACCAGGGCCCCATGCATGGTTACGACAGAGATAGTCTGTGTTGTTTGTATGTATTTTGGGTCCTTCCTCCTAGTACGCCCCCGAGTACGTCTTTATGTTCATAGAATCACTGAATACAAACGACAATGGACAAAAAAATTAATAAAAAATAAAATAAAAAAAGGAAAAATAAATCTGACCCTTTAAGGTACGCATAGGGTTTCAATAAGATATGCCCTACTGGAGAGTAAGTTTCCCTCCCAAAGATATCGGCTACGCAGGGAACGTTCACAAATAACGTCACCTGCCCCGATCTGCCCGTCAAATCACTACTTCTACTCTACTTCTTAATCAGAGAATTCCCAAAAATGTGCTTGAGGGAAGAAGGAGGGGGGGGGATTTATTGTCTTTCCACAGGGTCGTTGGTGGGTGACAAAATTCTTGGATTTTTTTTGTTCCATTCACATTCCACAGTGGCAAAAATCCCAAATAATGGTAGAAATCTGAAAAAGATATTATATTTAAATGATGCATAGTATGTACAGGTTTAACACATTTCGTTGGTATACCACTCCAAACCTTTCTAGTGCAATCTGGGTGCTCAGAGTCCTGAAGTTGTCAATATGACGGATCACCGTTTACAATGGGGTAGATGGTGCTTGGATGCGCTGCAGCACAGATATCAGATATCAGGGCTGCATTCATCATGACGACTAAGGGAGTGATCATTTTTTAACAACAGGGGGGGGGGGGGGTGGTGGGTTTCCGCGCGGAGCGGGCAACATTTTTTACCCCCCCCCCCCGGTCAAGAGGTCAAAATTTTTTACCCCCCCCCCTTAGGGTCGAAAATCGGCTCGCGCGCGAGCCCTTTGAAGCATAGTAACGCGCGGGCTTTTTGACTCAAAACAGGTTAAATTTTTTTGCCCCCCCCCCCCCAAAGAGGGGTCCAAATTTTTTTGCCCCCCCCCCCCCCGGTCGAGGGGTCCAAATCTTTTTGCCCCCCCCCCCAAACCCACCACCCCCCCCCTGTTGATAATAAATGATCACTCCCTAAAGGTCACATTGGATTAAAACACAATGCGGCCCTTAAAGGGTCAACTACAGGGAAGTCATGTTCACGGTGTATTGGTTCAATAGAGTCAACTGTCCCGGTATAACAAATATCCCTTATGAGCTAGCTCGTTTCTGCTGGTTATCTGTATACAGACCGTGGTGTATATACATGTACATGTTGGTTTAGCTACTTGATGGTATCTTCATCAAATACTATATACCAAAAGTACATCCCTTTAACGGCCGTATAGTGATTTAATCCAGTGTGCCCTTTCATCAGTTAGGCCACACTTATTTTAATTCTTTTTGTTACGGGCCCGCTGCACTACTATGAAAACCCCCACACTAAAAATGAAATTGTGAAATTCCACTTAATTTGCTACTTGTCGGTACTTACATTTCGTCCTCCAAACCTGACATAATTTTCAAGGTGCACCCTCAGAAAAGTGAGAGTCATTGTCGCTAAAACTACCCTCACCTGCTGGTCATCTGTATACAGTAAATAGTGTATAAACATGTACATGCTGGTACGTTGTAAATAGTTCCCATCTTGGTTTAGCTACTTGATGGTATCTTCATCAAATACTATATACAAAAATTACATCCCGAATAGTGATTTAATCTAGTTTGCCCTTTCATCAGTTAGGTCACACTTATTTTAATTCTTTGTCTTACGGGCCCGCTGCACTTCTATGGAAAAAAACCGCACTAAAAATAAAATAGTGAAATTCCACTTAATTTGCTACTTGTCGGTACTTACAATGGTTACATTTCGTCCTCCGAACCTGACATAATTTTCAAGGTGCACCCTCAGAAAAGTGAGAGTCATTGTCGCTAAAACTACCCTCACCTGAGAGTCAGGCAGTGCCTGACTCTCAGGTGAGGGTAGTTTTAGCGACAATGAGAGTCATTGTCGCTAAGAGTGCCTGACCCTCAGGTGAGGGTGGTTTTAGGGACAATGAGAGTCATTGTCGCTAAGAGTGCCTGACCCTCAGGTGAGGGTGGTTTTAGCGACAATGACTCTCACTTTTCTGTGTGTGTGTCCGTAAGAATAAAAAAACAATTGTGGCCTTATGGGTATGGTTGGTTGGTTGGTTGTTATGTGGTATGCCCTTCACTGTCATGATGTAACGTATCGATGCTGCATTCATGCATCATGCCGACCCTTCGAGAGTGTATCACCCCCAGGGTATACCGTAGTGGCTTGAATAAGCGCACCTGGGCTTATTAATTTCGATGGTACCATTTACCCTGCGCTTATACAAGACCTGCGCTTATTCAATATCCAAAAATGGCCTAGATTGTCATTTCAATACCCTCATTTAGGTCCCTCAAAAAAAAAAAGTTGTTTCTCACCACCGCGCGCATCATAAAATCATGATTTGGGGAAAACTTTTTTTTTTTTTTTTTTACATTTTTGATGAAAAATCTGCTTAAATTGCCAAAATATTGGTAAATTTGGTATCAAATTAATGCTTATGCTGTCAGCAATGCAATCAGCTAGGTGTAACTTGCATTGTTACAACTTTTGCTGATCAAAAAACTCCAAATTACTTAAATGTGAAAATTGATTGCGAAATGTCCAAATTTCCCTATGTAAATTGCCCCTGAGTAAAAAAAAAAAAAAAATTAAATAAAAAACGCCCTCGTCATATTTTTTATTGCTTGGTGATGAGAAACAATTTTTTTTTTTTGAGTGGCCTTACCCTGCGCTTATTCAAGACCTGCGCTTATTTGAGACCCCTGCGCTTATTCAAGCCACTACGGTAGATATGCTGCATGAATACCACACTGGTGAGTTCCTCACGGGGGCTGCATGCATACATGCATCATGACGATCAGGGCATGATGCATTAACCCTTTAAGGACGGCATAATGCATTAATGCATCATGCCCTTGGTCGGCATGATGCATGAATGCAGCCCTGGCTAGTAACTCGCCAGGGCTGCATTCAAACATCATGCTGACCTTATGAGGTTGAGACACCCCCGAAGGGTCGGCATGATGCACCAATGCAGCACCAGCTAGTTACTCGCCAGGGCTGCATTGGTGCATCATGTCAACAAATGTCACCCTTTAGCGACATCCGTCCTTAAACCCGCAGTTCTTACTGCACGTCCTGTAACAGTCAGAGTGCAGTCGGGACAGGTACTCAGCCCTATATATATAGGGGCACTGGGCCTTTAAAGGGTTTTAAAGCACTCTGTGACCACTAAAGGGGTAAGACGCAGTGCACGCGTTAGCTTCCCGGTCCACCTGTGTTGTAGGATGCCTAGTCCTGCTTCGGCCCAATGACGGAGGAACGTAGGTCCTGACGGTATCAGAAATACTCCGATCTCATTGGTTGGCTGTTTTGGAAATCTTCATTCAAGAAGATATAAATATGTGGGTATCCCCGTAGATGACGTAGCAAACTGGACGTACCTAATGTCATAATTTTGACCATTTTCATTTTAAAGCATCTAGATTGCGTTCAATATTTCAAAATGTTGCAATACTCTATAAGATATTCAAAACTTGAGGAAAAAGGACGTCAGATTGGCCAGATCAGGAAATAGAACTGCCGAAAATGGTCACAGATTGGACCTGCGCAAACAGTTGCAATGTCGGAGATTCCCTACATAAAAAACAAAATGGCGGCGCTACCCACTAGACTTACGTTACAACGACACAGGGTGCATGTACGAATGTCTATCCTCTAGACTAGTAGGATGCCCTGTTAGCGGGAGTTAATTCAGGCAACTCCGGTCACGACGTTGTACCACATTGGTACACGGGGGGGGGGGGGGGGGGGGGGGGGCAGACAGAGGATCTATGGCAGGGGATGGACGTACATCACAAGCATATACATGTTGGACAGGATTTTTTTTAAAAACCACGACATTATAAGAATAACCGTAAATTCCCGCGTATAACCAGCATCTCGCGTAGAACCCGCACCCCCGACTTAGGAGAATCCTATAACCCGTTTCTGGATCTGAAAATTCATATTTTAGTACTGTTCTTTAAAAATAAAAACCCTCGTATAACCCGCACCCTATATAGGCATGTTTGGTATCAAATGAAAGCTGTGTTTGGTTCCCGTAAAACCCGCGGGCAATACGCGAAAATTTACGGTAGTAACTCTATAGTCTTTGCCGGGACTCAACCTGATTCCATTAAGCCTTAAGAGATGGCATACAGCGCTTTAGTGTAGTTGTGATTCAATTGGCACCAAAACTAAATGAGATTATGGCCTCTTCAACTATGCATCCTTGCACCTGCTTTCGGTATTATTTTGGTTTTATTCTTCGGCTTGTAGAGGGGGGAGGGGTTTTAAAATGTATCTGGTAGAGTGGGGGAGGGGGTGTGGTCATAATACCAACGATTTTTTTTCTAGCTGTGTACCCTCGTGCCTGCATTATGAGACTACACTGAAAATCCATAGATTGAAAGGGTTAGTCCGTACAGACTAACCCTGGTTGGTCATATGTGTGTTAGTCATAATGGCAAACTTATATTCAAAAATGACCGAGGAGTCAGTCAGTAGTGGCTAACCTAGGTTCATCATTGGTGTGTTTTATTAGCTATGGTCGACAACCTTTTCTCAAAACATCAAAACAGATTCAAATGTTTCATGTCGACCAAAAGCTTCTGGTAGGGTAAAATGGGGCAATATCGCGCATCTAAGCCTAAAATTTAGCCGAAATATTGATTTCTTTCACCCAGCATAATTAAAGAAAAGTTGACAACTATTTTTGAAGTTTTTGCAGACATTTTATGTCCCATTAGACATGATAAAACCAAAATGTGGTTGTGTTTCTATAATGTAATTGTTCTTAGGGTATGGAGAAGATAGGTCCCATTTATGTTTTTCTTTAGGGTTATATCACGCACCATAGGGTTATATCACGCATTAACAGGGGTTATATCATACACCTGAAGGTCATGACCTCTATTCTATAAGGAAAATCGTCAAAGCACATTGTAACCAATTTTATTATCTGTTAAAGACATGTTTTCCATGGGTCTAACATTATCTTAATAAATTTCCAAACCCTTCCTATATAATTTGAACCATGCTTTCATCAAGCTTTTTTTTCTCTTTATAAAATATCTAAAATAATTAGAAATTAGCTAAATTGAATACCACAGGGTAATATCGTGCACCTGTTACTTCCATGGCCCCTACAGGGGGGTAAGATATAATTTCATCTTGATTTTTCATTTGGTTGCCTTCTGGTCAATTTATTCTCTCTAAAACGATTTTTCATATTTCCCTATGTCATACACCTTCCCTGTGACGTCACAATCAAGAAAATGCGTGATATAACCCCCCTGCACGATATTGCCCCATTTTACCCTAGGTGGGGGTTGAAATTGAAAATGTTCCGAAAATGACAAAAATAAATGTTTTTATTAAAATCCAACTGCATAATATGAAAGGCCTACACTTGATGTACATGTCTGTTGATTTTTATGTTTGTATTTGTTGAAAAAAAAATATTAGAAAGAAATATCATTTTTGTCAATTTTTTTCATTTTACCCCAATAAAAGAGATTACAAACTCATCATTTTCATAAGGAAGGAATCACAATTTCACTTAATTTTTTTGTGGAATGTACAGCAAAGTAGTGCGGCCCGACAATGCCGAAGGAAGCATAGTAAATCAATAATTGCCCTACTTTGCAGATCTTCTCAAACTCAAAAGTCTTATTTTTAAGCAATCCCTGTCATGGAGCCCATTGACCGAAATCAGGATGCAGCCTAAATTTAAAACCAGAACTGGGTCCAATCGTATAATCAACCATGTCAATTGAATACATAGCGTAAATACCTGCCTGGTTCACCTTAAATGAATTGAGAAAGCCATTTTAATTATGTAAAATTGCAATAAATGTCTCTGCCAACGGTCCGATTTGAAAACAATGCATCGTCTTTGCCGAAACCGGAAGTGTAAACATCACCATGGCAACTCGCGCTCTCTCGCGCCCGCCGAGAGGACACGAGATTCCCGCGCAGAACTGCATGAAAAAAAAAGTTTTCCAAATTTCTTTTTGAAATGACTTTTCTTATGTAGAATTTTCTAGCAAACACGCTGGTGTTATCGAAATTTCGATCAGAGCATTAGAACATGAGCTATGGCCGTTTGTAGTACGGCCGTAATGATATTAAAACATTTTTTTTACTCTCGGCCGTAATACAAAAGCGGCCGTATCTCATCTTCTACTGTTCCAATCTAAATTTCGATCACACCATTGTGTTCGCGCAAAAATTCTGCTTTAGAAAGATTAATTCAAAAGGAATCCTGGAGAAATTTCTTTTTTACCAAAAAATTACAATAACAATGACAATGATGCCCCTCGTCATTTCATCGATGTTGAAGCCCCCCCCCCCCCAACAAGCTGTATAGGCCTACCCTAGGTCCCCTTCGGGCCCCGTTCTCCGTTTATCCAGTTCTCCTTTTATCCCGTTCTCCGTTTATCCCATTCGCCGTTTAGGGAGGGTTCATTATTTATGGCAGGGGCGGGGGGTGAGCGTTTGGCAAATCGAATACGTCAAAAATAATTGGCCCCCCCCCCTCAGAATAGGTTGAAAAAAAAGGCCCCCCCCCCCCCTCGGAATAGGTTAAAAAAAAATGCACCCCCCCCCCTTAGTGGGCCTCACCCTTCGTTTTCAACTTTATTACAAAAACGTTAGTGGTGTCTACTAATTGTAGGCCCCCTATGCATTTAATCGTGGGCACTTTTTTACCTACAATTTACTACCTTGCAACAAATACATCCATTCGTAAGGTGTTTTAGTGTAAATGTCTCCTGATACTCGCTGGTGAGCGATAATAGTCAAACCTCAGACACTCGACTTACATACCGTTGAGTTTAAGGGCCCCAGTGCTTATAAATTGGAAGCTCCCATACCCTCAGTACTTACATGAGGCTGGCACTTTTTTGAAGACTGACAAAACGGTGGGCTATTCTGAGTGTTAAAAGTGATGCAGTGAGAAAATTGGTGGGAGTTTGAGGAAAATTTTAGAAAATTTTGAAAATATTGACATAATTTGGTAAAATATAACACAGGCTGTTAAAAAGGCCCCCCCCTAAGAATAGGATAAAAAAAAAAGGCCCCCCCCTTTGAATAACCCTAAAAGAATTTGCCCCCCCCCCTCAAATGCTCACCCCCCCCCCTGCCATAAATAATGAACCCTCCCTTATCCCGTTCGCCGTTCATCCCGTTCTCCCTATAGGCCTAGACCTACTTTTAAAAATGTAGTAGCAGGGCCTAGACCATGTCTCTGGTAGTAGGCATATTTAGTCTAGCTAGGCCTATATTGACCCATGTGTTTTTTGTTTCCCCCCCCCAAAAAAAGTTAGTTGATCAGGGCGTCAATATCGATGGCATCTCCGTTTCCGTTTCGCCATGTCCGTCAGCGTCTCTGTTTATAGGCCTACCCGTCTCCGGTTATCCCGTTCTCCGTTTATCCCGTTCTCCGTTTATCCCGTTCTCCGTTTATCCCATTCTCCGGTTATCCCGTTCTCCGTTTATCCCGTTCTCCGGTTATCCCGTTCTCCGTTTATCCCATCTCCGTTAATCCTGTTCTCCTTTTATCCCATTCGCCGTTTATCCCATTCGCTGTTCATCCCATTCTCCATATAGACCTATATAGACCTACTTTTAAAAATGTAGTAGGCATATTTAGTACAGCTAGGCCTATATTGACCCATTTGTTTTTGTATCCCCCCCAGAAAAAGTTAGTTGATCGGAGCATCAATATTGACGGCATCTCCATTTTTTTGCCGTGTTGGTCAGCCGCGGGGCGGCGTGTGCTACACCCCCCCCGCCCCCGTTTATCCCGTTCTCCGTTTATCCCGTTCTCCCTTTATCCCGTTCTCTGTTTATTCCCTTCTCCGTTTATCCTGTTCATCCCATTTCCGTATAGACCTATAGACCTACTTTTAACAATGTAGTAGGCATATTTAGTATAGCAAGGCTTATATTGATCCATATGTTTGTTTTTTGTATCCCCCCAAAAAAAGTCTATTTA
Source organism: Harmothoe impar (assembly GCA_947462335.1). NCBI lineage: Eukaryota > Metazoa > Annelida > Polychaeta > Phyllodocida > Polynoidae > Harmothoe > Harmothoe impar. Next base: position 81,985,523 of record OX381706.1, on the reverse strand, counting down.
TCCCGTTCTCCGTTTATCCCGTTCTCCGTTTATCCCGTTCTCCGTTTATCCCGTTCTCCTTTTATCCCGTTCTCCGTTTATCCCGTTCTCCATTTATCCCGTTCTCCGTTTATCCCGTTCTCTTTTTATCCTCTTCTCCGTTTATCCCCTTCTCTGTTTAACCGCTATTTCCAGTTATCCCCTTCTCCGTTTAACCCCAATTTCCGTTTATCCCCTTCTCCGTTTATCCCCATCTCTGTTTATCCCCTTCCGTTTATCCGTTTATCCCATTTGCCGTTTATCCTGTTCTCCATTCATCCCGTTCTCCATATAGACCTATAGACCTACTTTTAAAAATGTAGTAGGCATATTTAGTATAGCTAAAGTATCACCATGTATGTCGACCATAGCTCCCCTGTGTTTCCCTACTCAGATCTATGTCTCATCGTCCCTTTTTCCTTTGAAAATCTCTACGTCCTTGTTTGTATACCACTAGTTGGGGCCACCTGTCATGACCACTCTGTGGCTCCCCCTGGAAATAAAAAGACTAAGGTGGGTTGGTCAGTACTGGCCAACCTGACAATAATAACTGACCTAGGTTGGTCGTATAGGGAGCCAAAAAATGACTAACTAGGCTAGGCACTATATATATAGTGACTGAGAGGTGGGGCGTATAGGGAGCCTAGGAATATCAGTGTACCTCCGCCATAGTTGTGGAATTGCCCCGAGTATACATGAGTATCACCGATGAGCAAACATATATAAGTTATTACTCCGATGTGTTTTACGACAAGTATGGCACCAAGGGCAGAAAAGTACCATTAACCATGTTTTGGAACCAAAGCATATATCTGTGGGCGTGCCAAGTTGGAATGTAGTACTATATAACTCTTTAAGGGCCGTATAGTACATACAGTAAGAAGTAACATCGTCAAAAGGGAGTCCAGGCTGCCTGTGACTCCCTTAGGTGACTCCCTGGCCTACCTAAAGGAGTCATCTTGGGGAGTCACATAGTTCCCTGACTCACCTAATATAAGGGAGTCACATGAGGACCTGGGCTCCCCTAAAGAGGGGGGTCATTCTGGAGACAGCCTGGACGCGGTTTCTTTTCTCTGTGTGGTTTCTATAGCATCTGTCGTCACGAATTCAGAGATGTAAGTGGTCAGGGATTTCCCTGAATATAGGGATTTGTAGGACATCCAGAAATATATTTTAAATAGAAAAATCAATTAGCTTCTGTCAAAATTCTGTAAATAGTTCTGTGTTACATCCCCCTGCCCTTCTCATCTACTTAGAGCCAATGACATTACAACCTCCTCTACTATACATGCATGCAAGCTCACACTGATGTGGGGCCAGCTTGCATCTTTCAGGGGTTTAGCACTGTGACTATGAGGCTCCCAGGCCCAGGGGATTTCAGGGACTACAAATCCAGGGGGAAATGAAGGAATACTGGCTCCTGATTGGTTAATATTCATGCTGCAGCCTCAAATCCTCAGATGGTGCCACCAGTCCGTGGACACATGGACGTGATAAATCCTGCTGCCAGGAGATAACTGTCTGTGGATGCATGGACGTGACAAATGCTGCTGGCAGCAGGAGACAAAACCGTCCACGGCCACATTCACTTTTTCAGGGAATCTATCCATACCCCACTTACATCTCTGCACGATGCATGCATGCAGCTCATGCGATTTATTCCCCAGTGCGGCATCCATGCATCATGCGTTTGAGTTTGATAAAATTTATTCATATAGAAAACAACGGTTATTAGTACATCTAGATTAATCCAGCGTCGTTTACGTTAGTTCCAGGTATATTATTATCTAACACTTGACAGAGTCTTCTGTTCCCTCAATGTTTTCCAAAGAATGGGCTGCTGTCAGTTTTCGTTAGCCACCTTTATAACCAGAATATAATATCACATTAATTAATTTATGATTTAATTTCTAAAATAAATTTATATCATGTTTCAAACAAAATTTAACTATTCATAAATATATACAAATGCGATTCCTATTACATAAATTATTGAGAATAAATACATTCATTATAATTTAAACACAGTTAATCAATTTTTATATACATCATTTTGAGAATAAATTAAATGCCAAGCCTATGTGGTTGATGCACTCCCTAACGGTCGGCATGATGCATCAATGCAGTGCTGGCGAGTTACTCGCCGATACTTTGTTGGTGCATCATGGTGACATTTGAACATGGACATGATGATGAACTGACTAACCTTTTACATAAATGCTATTGACAGTTATTTAACTGTCAATAAGAGACTTTTATTCAAACTGTCAATAGTTATAGCCCTAATGTTATTTACACCCACACAGAAAAGAAGTAGAGTCAGTGTCAAACGGGAGTCTGGACTCTATCACTGAGGTAAGTCTCCCCACAACTCTAAAGTGACTCCCAATCATTAGGTAGTCTTAAAATAGGAGTCATTAAAGAGTTATTTTAGAGGCCTGCTAATGTTAGGGAGTCACTTTAGAGTCCTGGAGGGAGTTACCTCAGTGATCAAGTTGGGAGTCACAGTGATTCTACTTCTTTTCTCTGTGCCCTTGGTGCACCATGCCGTCCTTAACGGGCCCGGTCCCTGCACTTTGCATTGGTAACTACACCATCCGTGTTACGAAAACGCCGAGAAAGGGGTACTTTTTCACTCTCTCTGCACGTCCGTGAAATTCAGAAATAGGGGGTGTTTTTCAGCCAAAAGTCAGTGGAAAGTAGAAAAGGGGGGTGAATAAACTATCAGCTCAGGGCAAAAAAACAAAAAGTGGCAAAATTCTGACCTCTCTATGTCTGTGAAGGGGCCTCATTACATTTATTTCCGTGGCAAATTCGGTGACCTTTGCGTTATCCTAGCAGAGAATAGGATATTCTCTGTGGATGTTCTTTGAAGAGAGAAAAGGGTGTGTTTATAGGTTGAAAAGATCTGTGTTTTGAAAAAAAGGGGTTGTTTTCAGGGGCCAAAAAGTCAGCGTTTTATCCTAAAAGGGGGGTATTATACACCCAAAAGTCAGGGATAAGGGGGTATATTTCAAACCCCATAACATGGATGGTGTTGTTTAGGCATTAGAGTGCAGGGACCGGGTTAACGGGTTAACACTATTTTGGCTGTGTAGCATACAGAAGCCCCCCTCAGCCTACTAAGGCAGCGGAGCATGACTCAGCCTTTATACACCAGCTACAGTAAATAAAGAAAACGCTGTATTTCTTGTCTGTCGACACATTGTATGTAATGTATGCTAGACTAGCCCTGCGAGGGTAGTATCACTGTCGCAACACTGATGTGCTGACCACGTTTTTGATGTGCTGACCACATGGTGGACACTCCAACAGGGAATGTAAGATTGCCATACTTCTAGTGAGTTTGTAACATTGAAATCTACACCATATATTCATAAGGGTGTAAGAAGGCTATATGCATTCACCTTTCACAGTGATTGCCATTAATAACTGACAAAAATTGGAGCTTGTGATTTCATGGTGATGTCCCGTAACACACTGCCACTGATGCCCGTAACACACAGGTAGTGTGTGCTAGTGATGTCCCGTAACACAAGGAGCTTCTCTGCCAGCGACACTGGGAAAAACTTTGGAAACCACCCCCCCCCCCCCACCGTTGAAACCTCATTGTCCCCTTACAACTACACCAAAAGGCCAGTTTGTATCTTGATCATTGGCAACTAAGGGAGTGCTCAATTTGTAAGAACAGGGGGGCGGTGAGATTTTGCGCGGAGCGTGCAACATTTTTCCACCCCCCCACCCCTAGAGAGGTCGAAATCTTTTACCCCTCCCCAGCAGGCCAAAAATCGCGCACTTTATGTAGCAGAGTAGCGCGCGGCTTTTTCCCTCAAAACAGGTTGAAATTTTTTGACCCCCCCCCAAATTTCCCCCCCACCAGTCAAGGGGTCCAAATTTTTTTACCCCCCCCCCCAAATCCACCACCCCCCTGTTGTTAAAGAATGAGCACTCCCTAAACTAGCAGGACTGTGTGGCTGGTTATGCTTCAGTGAACATGGTGACACCATGTATATTTCAGAGTTATGCAATTGGCTTGACCATCAGGAACCTACCCTTCATCTAATGCCTGCAGTAGGGAGGGGTGGTAACCTGACTACTTCAACTTACATTATTAAAACAGGATTTTGTGCTGTGAAGTTGCATTAAACTGTATAACTTACAAACAGGGATGAAAGTCGACTATGTCAAAAAAACTTGAAGATATAACATACCTCATAACCACATTATAGAGCATATGAATGTTTATGCATCTATAGACACATATATCTAGTGCTGTGCAGCAGGATTTGTCATGTCTATATTCTCCTGGACGTCATCTCCTGCTGAGGAGAAGCATTTGTCATGTCCATGTGATCATGGACGTTATCTCCTGCTGAGGAGAATGAGAAATCTGTCCATACACTCTCCATGCATAGCACCTTAGTTTCAGTGGCTAAGCCTCATGTGAAGAGTGTAAATGCATAGGACTATAGAGGAGAGATAGGGCTTCAAGGTTTCTCAAGTTAACTTGAAATTGGCTGAGAAAAACTTGACACTGAGATCAGTGTGGTGTAGCCTGTCTGTGTATGGGTAGGACCACTGAGGATGAACCAGTGATGATTCTGCTGTCTTATCATAGGATTACACAAACAAAATAAGTTTGTTTGAGTTTATATTGAATTATTATCAAATATATCCTAATCCTGATTATATTTTTTTGATTTAAAAAAAACTTGATTTCAGGGGAAAACTTGAAGACTTTAATCCCTGAAATTTATAAAGAACCTCATCAGTTCAAAATTGTATCACTAATTTTACAACCCCAAATGCCTGCTCCCCCCCTTCCCCCAGACCAGTCATTTAATCTTTCATTTAGTTTATGTATATTTTGTAATTTTATAACTAAATGTATATGTATTATGTACAACAGAGAACCGTGTTACGGGCATCACAGAAATGTGTTACGGGACATCACAACAACAATCAAGCAGTGTGGTCAGCACATCACTCATTGTTTTGTATGGTGCCCAATACTGACATATCTAGGCCCCTATCATGGTTGAATCAATATCCACTTGGTGTAAATAGATATTGTAGCTATCTATTGTGAAGTGTACATTCTAAATAGCCCAGGAACACCCTGTTATCACCAGTTATCACCCTGTTACCGCCAGCGTGGTCAGCACATCAAAAATGTGGTCAGCACATCAGTGTTCTGACAGTGAGTATAGCCACGGACACTAGCATTGTGGGTATAGGATACAAGGGTCAGAAAACCTTTGGGAAATCGGTACCATTTGCGAGGTGGAACTGCCTCGCATTCCCCTGGCTTTAATATATACTATACAAACTTAAAAATACATGTGTGGTATCTTACATATGTATACTATAGTTGATTTATAAATTGAATTATGGATGTCATTTCATTTCCACACATTTGGGCACTTTGATGGAGGTAATCTGTATAGAGGCAAACAATCTACAGCCTCTTGGATCCCCTGTTGATTGGTCTAGACATGACTATAATTACTAATTTGTACATTTCACCTCACCCAATTAAGACCCCAAGTAGCATAACAGCCACTCATGGCCTGTCTTGATTGGGTGGAGAAATGTACATGATTGGTTGACACAGAGACAATCAATAGAAAACTGACCCTTCTGTCCGTAACTCTCAGACAGCCCATGGCCCCATCTGAGAGTTACAATTAATGCATTATGCCACCCTGAAATGGTTAATGTATCATGCCGTTATGATGCATCAATGCAGCCCTGGCGAGTAACTCATCAGGGCCTTACTCACCAGGGTTGCATTCATGCATCATGCCGACCCAATGGTACTTAGGATCAGAATGATGCATGCATGATCACATGATGCATGAATGCATCATACACTGTACTTTAATGGTTGCATATAGTGCAGGGGCAGAGATTCATGTGTACCACAAAATAGTGTCGGAAATCTAGGCAAGGTATGGCTTGGCATATACTTGAATCTTTAATCGATCATTTTCCTCTACTTGATCAAGGAAGTGGTGGAGTTGAGGGGGGCGGGCAAAATATGTCACCCCTTTAACGAAAAAGCCTGCGTGCTATACTGTAGTCAAAAGGGGTCGGTCGAAATTAAATTGAACCTGTAGGGGGGGGGGGGCTGTTGTTAACGATGACCACTTCCTAACTTGCCCCCGGGAATCTAGTGGCCGATATTATGTTGTTGCTAGTTATGGTAGACTGCCCATGAGGTGACTAGCTGGTGTGTTGGTACCATGAGTAGACTGGCATGTCTCAATCAGGGTGCCATTAATTATGAAGCCAATCTTCCACAGGGCTGTCAGAGACATTGGGCTCACCATCCTCAGGGCCAATCGCCATAGAGCCTATTGTCCACAGGGCTCCTGATCTGTGTACCGGTCTACTCAAGGTACCAACAGACCAACTATTCACCTCATGGGTAGTCTACCCTATGTTCATTCCCACTTACCCACAGAGAAACACATTGAGTTTAATTACACTGGATATTACATTATGGATCTTCACACGGCTTCTCAGCGATTGGAAAGCTGAACACTTTATCTTCTCTTCACAATTGGTCTTCAAAAAGGTCTTTGGCCCTGAGTGTCCCCAGTCAGAAAAAGACCTCATGGCTGTGTCTCACGAAATCGGGCCAAGTTGATAGTCTATGACCGGGTGCAATCTATGACCGGGTGCAATCTATGACTGGGTGCAATCTATGACCGGGTGCAATCTATGACCGGGTGCAATCTATGACTGGGTGCAGTCTTTGACTGGGTGCAAATAGCCCCAACATGACCTAAGGCCACTCAAAAAAAAAAGAAGTTTCTCATCACCAAGGAATGAAAAATGTGACGAGGGCGTTTTTTACTTAATTTTTTTTTTTTTTTTACTCGAGGCCTAAATATACAGGAAAATGTAGACTTTTCGCGATCAATTTTTACATTTTAGTAATTCAATGTTTATTGATCTGCAAAATGTGTTTTGATGCAAGTTATTCCTAGGTGACTGCTTTACAGACATCATAAGCTTTAATTTGATACCAAATTTGCCGATATTTTCTCCAATTTTTATATATTTTTCATCAAAAATGAAAAAAAAAAAAAAAAAGTTTTCCCCAAATCATGATTTTTATGATGCGCGCGGTGATGAGAAACAACTTTTTTTTTTAAGTGGCCTAAAATATAATTTTTTTCTTTTCAAAATTGCATAAAAATTTCTCGGGTCGGCCCTGGTTTGCTAGGTAGGGTCGGCTAACCTGAAACACACCTTTTTTTATATGGCCTAAGACACCTTTCCTTACTTCTTTCCCCAGATGACCTCACCTTGCTTCCACAAACCCAACACCCCATACACCACGTGGTACCAGGTAATGTTGTACCCTATGCGGATGTACTGGTATCAAGTCAGCTTACTAGGGGGTATAGAGGGGTCTGAATGGGGGGTCCCAATTTCCCATGTTGATTTTAAGAAATGACCATGTCGCCCTGTCGTTTTTAAGAAAAAGCCATATCACCATCTCGATTTTAAGAAATGGCCATGTCACATGTCTATGTCGTTTAATAATGCTCATGTCCCATCTCGATTTTAAGAAATGTCCATGTCCCCTGTCACTATCTTTTTAAGCCTCATGTCGCATGTCGATTTTAAGAAAAGGCCATGTCGCCATGTCGAACTTAGGGGTCTACCCCCATTTACTAACTAAATTAAAACTAGCCTACACGTATGACCCATAAATCTTAACACAATAGGGTGCAAAATACTGTTTTTTTGGGGCCTGAGTGCCACATATACTTGTGTACACCTGTGCCAATAAAAACAGGTTTCCCCCAGGCCTTGGGAAGTCAGAGGCTTTTGGCGCTCGTTTTGTAAATGACTCAGGGTTCCGCTGAGTCAAATGGAGCTGCACTGAAAAAATAAAGTTGTCTCCAGACTCGTCGTATTGACTATCATAAAATGAGTGAGTCAAAAGTTGTCTAACCTATCAGGTTAACATCCCACAAATAGAATCTGGAGCTGGTAAATGTTGGGTTTTGGGCTGGCACATGTCAAATGGATATTTTATCTCCAGCTAGAAGACACACTTCCTTGGCACTTAGACGAGTTTTTAACTCGTTCATTTTATGACTTGAAAGAGACTGGAGACAAGTTTTCTTTTTGAGTGTGCCTGCTGGTCAGGATGTCACCTTTTTGTGAAAGGGCCGCTTTCAGCATAGACATGGCAGCCATCAAGGCATGGGGGAGGACGCTAGGGTATGGAGATCATACCCGGGGGGCCACTCCCTATCTTTACTATAGTCACTATGTGCGAACATCACCTCAAATCTTGTACCCTTATCAAGGGGCGAAAATTTCAAAAATCATATCCTTTTCAAGGGAAAATTTGCAAGAAAACAGGCCTAATTCACAGATGACCCTGAAAAATACACCCTAATTACGGGTCAGCTGCAAAAAATCCCCCTCTCAAGGGTGACCAGGAAATATTATTAGAAAATAAAGTAAAAATTACCCTTCAAAGCTCTGAAAATGTACCCCTTTCTCCCAAAATTTGCTTAAACAGTACCCCTTATCAAGGGCCCTCGCGGGCCCGTGCCTAGGACCCAAAAACGGACCCTTTCCCTTGGAATCGTGTTCACACATGTTATCCAAATCTGAGGGAGTGGCCCCCCTGGGAGATCATAATGTATGATCATTAGGAAAACAAAACACGAAAATGTCAGTAATTGTCTGTTATGATGCGCTTTATCTGAATGAACTGTGCGTATCATTGACCACATGGTTGTTTATAAAGTTCAGTGCTGAATGAACTGTGCGTGCCGCTTTTTTAAAGACTTTGGTAGGGGGCAAGCAGAGACTGCATGGTAATATGGGTATTTGCATCGAACTGCTTGTAATTATGCCGATGTCCTATAAATGTTGCCAAGGCCAACTTACGTGTTAGATAGACTACACCTGGACACGGTTCTTCCATATACCCACTGCCCCACAGGGTCAAGACGAGGTGTTATACACCGAGTCGATGACCAGTGGGCAGTGGGTATGTGGGAGAAGCCTGGCCAGGTGTAGTCTATTTGATTCAACCCTCGGGTATGCGATATACCCAAAGTGTGAAGACTTTGTTTCAGCCGCCCACGCGTGTACGTTTCATTTGAAAGGCCAAAAAAAGAAGGTAACCCGACCCTACATTCTAAAAAGGGGCCGACCCTAGCTTTCCCCCTCTCAATTTTTGAATTTTCTTTTTCTCTCAAATTTTTCTTATTCTTACTGTAAAACCTTGCGTATAAGCCCAACTCGCATATCAGCCGCACACCGAGTTGCATTAGAGATCTGATTATGGTGACATTTAGTACTGTGCCATAGTAGCAAAGCTTGTGTATAAGCCGCACCCTGACCCTGGGCCGATCCTATAAGCCCTACCGCCGATCTGACTTGCGTACTAGCTGGGGCTTATACACAAGGTTTTACGGTAGCAATTCTGTGGTCAAGAATAGAAGGTTCTCACTGACCTCAGAGGCTCAGTGGTCTGACTATAGGAAAAAGGCTTTTTAAGGAACATCCAACAACTTCTTCACTGAAAATAATGAATCTCAAATGTTAGTCAAAAGTTAGCAGGTTTTTACTAACTTTTGTACAACCATTAGCGAAAAACATGTGCCCAAAGTTCCCATCCTATCTTAGTGTTTTGCTGCAAACGCTTAGCTAAAAGTTAGCATTGCCTTGGATTGCCTGAAATTATAAGTCATCTATTAGTAATTAGTTAGTAATGGTCTTACAGTGTACATCTATTATCAATCAGTGGCAGCAGCACATGGCCCTGGCTAATATGCAACAACAAGAGCATGAGCTACCTGTGAAATCACTGGTAACTCCATCCATTGAAGCCAGTCTGTCCACATAACAGTTACTGCTCTCTAGATTTGGCCATATAGAGACTTGAGTCTGTCATTGATATATATGCATTTTTCAAAAACACAAAAAATAAGATCCTCTTAATATTCTGATTAAGTAATGGCCCTAGACCCCTAAATTCGATATGGCGACATGGCCAGTTCTTAAATTCGATATGGTGACATGGCCATTTCTTAAAATCGACATGAGACATGGCCATACTAGTGACATGGGACATGGGGCATTTCTTAAGTCTGACATGCGACATTGGCCTTAGTGACATGAATGAGAATAGCCTCATAGCTTGCAACATATATTATAATGCTCTCAAAACTCACCAAAATGCAGAATTTTATTCTGAAGAATTTCAAAAATTCTCCATTTAGGCATGACCATGGGTGCCAACTATAGCCTAGTACAATTTTCTCATTAATACGATTATTCAATAGTCTTAAGAGTCAGTTAGTTAGTGACACTAGCGACATGAGGTTTTCTCTTGTGACATAAGACATAGGGCATTCTTAAGTCTGACATGCAACATGAGGACCCCCCCCCCCCATCAAGGGCCCCTAAGTAACGCTCTAAACGTTTGTCCTCTTACCTAGGAGAGCTATCCCTATGTGCGAAACACATGGGTGCTTTCGGTGAAAGCATAACTTTTTTGGCCCCTGCTCCAAGAGGGGTCAGAATTATTTTCACCCCCGCCCCCTCCTGGTCAAGGGGTTAACATACAACCCGACCCCCCCCCTCCCTTGTTGATAAAAAAATAATCACTCTATTATTGATATCTGTTATTGATGATAATCAATTACACAATCATTAATAATTCACCTTTTTTTCCCACTTTTTCAGGGACCCACGTTGAAGTTTTAATGCCGAGTCAGCAATCCGACCTTCACCTTGATCAGGAGGCGACGCGACCCCTGCCGGCATGGCCTTGACCCCAGATGACGTGACCTTGGCCCCGCCCCCCGGGGCCGCCCCGTTTGACTACACGGGGTTCATCATCGCGGGGTGCGCTGCAGGGGGGTTTATGGTCATCATGTACACTATAGCTATAGTGGCCGTGGTGTGTAAGGGGAAGCGTACTGCGTGCTGCCGGACAGCACCCGAGAAGCCACTCAGTGAGTTTTATATACCGTAAAATCCCGCTTATAGCCCGCATCTCGCGTATAACCCGTACAACAATTTTGGATTTTCTTCTTATTTTATTTTAATTTTTTAATTTTTTTTTGCTCATCTCATTTTTAGGCCTGGATTTAGGGTTTTTGCTCAAAAATCTTTAATAATTATCCGATTTACAAACCGCAAAAAAACAGAAAATACCAAAAAAAGAAAGAAAATGAAAAAAGAGGAGAACCCGGCACTGTTTTGCTAAACCCGGTCGGGTTACTGGAAACAAACTTTTTTTGGGGGGCAAAATGCACACAATGCAGGCCTGGCGAGTAAGTCGCGGGGCACTCGTTGGTGTGGCATTGGTGCATTATAATAGCCCTTGGGAGTGTATGGTCGGCATGATGCTTTCATGCAGAATGACGACCGAGGGCACAATGCATTAATACACTATACCCCCGGGGGAGGGGCCACTCCCTATCTTTTCTGTAGTCACTATGTGTGAGCATCACCTCAAATCTGGTACCCTTATCAAGGGGAGACATTTTCAAGAGTCATACCCTTTTCGAAGGAAAAATAGCAAGAAAACAGACCTTAATCACAGATGAACCTGAAAAATATACCCTAATTACGGATAACCCTGAAAAAATGGTAACCAAGAAATATCATAGGAAAATAAAATAAAAATTACACTTTAGAGCTCTGAAAATGTACCCCTTTCTCCCAAAATTTGCTCAAAAGGCACACCATATCAAGGGCCCTCGCGGGCCCGTGCCTAGGACCCAAAAACGGACCCTTTCCCTTGGAATCGTGTTCACACATGGTATCCAAATCTAAGGGAGTGCCCCCCCCCCCCCCGGGACTATACCGTCCACATAGTGCTTCAATGCATCATGCCCTGTGTCTTTATGATGCATGAATGCAGTCGTGGTGAGTCCACACGGGTGTGCGGCTGACCCTTTGACAACCCTTACCCTTGGTGAGGGGGATTTTGGTCAAAAGTGACCCTTGCTGAGGGGGATTTTGGACAAAAGTGCCTAGGTTTTAGCAATTTTTCCCGAGGAGTCGGCCTTGGTGTAAGAATTTTGGTTAAAAGTGACCCTTGCTGCAAAGAATTTTGGCAAAATGTGACCCTTTTTGGTGGGATTTTGTTGAAATCTCCGAAAAGTGACCCTTGGTGAGGGGGATTTTGGTGAAAATTGACCCTTGGTGAGGGGGATTTTGGTGAAAATTGACCCTTGGTGAGGGGGATTTTGGTGAAAAGCAGACCCTTGGTGAGGGGGATTTTGCTCAAAAAGTGCCCTTCCCTGCCGCACACCTGTGTATACAAAATATATGAAGTGCCCCCCCCCCCCGGGGTGAGTCATTTACCAGGGCTGCATTCGGCCAATCCTCTGGGAGTGTAAAGTGATGAGGCATGATGCATGAAAGCAGCACTGGCGGGTAACTAGCCAGGACTGCATGCATGCATCATGACGATTAAAGATGTCACCCAGCTAACAAGTTTACGTCAAAATAACGTTTTAAACTTTACATAACGTTATGCCATAGTAAAGGGCCTTAGAAAAACGTTGACTTATAACGTTATATAACGTTATATAATGGTGTTTAACGTTATTTGTTTACTGGGCATGGTTATAATAAATCAATACTTTTGGCAGGTAGAGTCAGCAATATGCCTGAATGCAGCACTGGCGAGGAACAGTAGCTCGCTAGGGCTGCATGTATGCATCATGACGATAAATGGGTTTATTGACAAGGCACTGTGGTGAATAAATGCAGCACTGCTGTCACTGTCAGGGTCAGCCGGCACAGGGACGCCACCTGTAGGCGTAATGGTGAACTAGTTTTTAATATGTCTGCAACATCAGAGCTCCCGGTACATGAAAAAGAACCCGACCTGCTCAGAAAGAAGAAACAGCGTCAAAAGGGAGTCCAGATTGCCTCCAGAATGACTCCCCTCTTGAGGGGAGCCCAGCCTGCCCGTGACTCGGGCCGTGACTCCCCTAAGTGACTCCCTGGCCTTTCTGAAGGAGTCACCTAAGGGAGTCACATGAGGACCTTGGCTCCCCTAAAGAGGGGAATCATTCTGGAGGCAGCCTGGACGCGATTTCTTTTCTCTGTGTGGGTGGATTTCTCCAGCATTGTACCTATTTTTTTTTGACTGATTATGGTCAATGGTGGGGGGATGGGGGGGGGGGGGGGGTAAAATCTGCAGATGGAAAAGTAAAGAACCATGGGACCCACTTTCTGAGCTGTTACTCCCACTAGATCAATTCAATTCAATTTCAATTTCAATTTGATATGAGTTTATTCTGTAATCTCAAAAAGTATAAAAGTACAAACAATCATATTTGTTGCCATTGAATGACAGAAGAGGCTGATACTTATAATGATACATGGTATTACATTTCGTTTAAAATTTCAATTATAATTTTTGTATGATAGTCAGACACTATGATTTTACTTAGGGGGGGATGATGGGGGGATGGGGGGCTTATGATGGATGAGAGAATACCAAATTGAGTACGGTGCTTGTAAGACATTAAAAAAAAGACAATGAGCATTAGTTGCTTGAATATGACAGTAAATAACCGTTATTTTTCATAGACAATTTAATGTCCCTTAACCTATAAAACTAATCATATCCTTTTCCAGTCTTTGGAGGATATGTAGGATTTAGAATTTTGAAAAAACAACAACATATACCATATCCGACCTAATAAGCGCACACTCCATTTTGGGGCCGAATTTGGACTATAAAACCCCAAAAATGTGTCAAATTTGGAGAGCCCAAATAATTTCAAAACTATTAGAAACTTGTTTAGTATAATCCTTTAAGCACAATATCTTGCTTATTATCACGTCAAAAAAACGGTACCCCAACGGCAAAACAATTAGGAAAATGGCTGGGGCATGTGTCCTTAATAGAACTAAATACAGTTGAAGTTTTTTTAAAAGTTATTTTCTTTTAAGAGCACTGTGTGCTTATTACGTCAAATACGATACCCACTTTAACTTTGACCTGTTATCTGTTAAACTGCTCTAGAGAGGCTTAAAGAGCGCCATGGGTCATACATGTGTACATATTTTTATATCTTTTTCTATCATCTCATAATCAATGGGTCATACACATTTTTATATCTTTAATCTCATGATTACCCACTGCCTTGTACATAATGTTATCTTCTACGGGAAAACAATTAAGGAAAAATGGTTCAGGTGTATGTGCTTAATATAACTGAATTTAGTTTTAGTTATTTTTAAAGTTTAATATGTTTTTTGTAAGCTCACTGTGTGCTTATTATGTCGAATACGGTACCCACATCAACTTTGACCTGTTGAGCTGCTCTAGAAAGGGATAATGAGCGCCATGGGTCATACACATATATTTACATTTTTTCAAAGATCTCACAATCATTGGGTCATACACATTTTTATATCTTTAATCTCACGATTACCCACTGCCTTGTACATAATGTTATCTTCTACGGGAAAACAATTGAGGAAAAATGGTTCAGGTGTATGTGCTTAATATAACTGAATTTAGTTAGTTTTTTTGTTAGTCTAATATGGTTTTTTTAAAGCTCACTGTGTGCTTTAATCGAAAACATACCCAAACTTTCACCATGTATCCATTCCCCAGTGGCGCCCCCCATGAGGGACTACTCGCTGAACACGGTCATCTCGCACGACACCACGATCCGCGAACACGCAGTGAACGAGAAAGCGGTCAGGAAGATCCAGGACAAGAAGGGCTTCAACCTCAAGAAGCTGATCGGCAAGGTGCTGTCCCGCCAGGTGGAAGCCTTAATGCTGGACCCCGCACGGCTAACTATCCTGGAGCCCCTGGGTGAAGGTGGGTGTAGTACACAGTAGTACACAGTAGTACCACCAGGGGGGGGGGGGTGTAGTACAGAGTAGTACCACCAGGGGGGCCTTAATGCTGGACCCCGCACGGCTAACTATCCTAGAGCCCCTGGGTGAAGGTGGGTGTGTTGTGCGCTATTCGCCAATCGGCGCAGAACGCCAATATTGACATTCTGCGCAATTTGTAAATAGCGCAAAATCATGGCCGCGCAGAACACCAATCTGCGTGGAATAGAAATATCAATGAAGATGCGAGCACCTGTTTCATTTGTAAGTCTCTCGATCAATACAACCCGAACTTATTGAAACACAACTCTGGCGCTATAGGTCACCTGGCCGTTGATAGCAGCACCACCTGTGTTAAGTTGAGAACCTTTAGTACAGGCCCTTGGCCACTAGGTAGAGCAGCTAACCGGGGGTTATGACATCACAGGACAGGCCACTATTGTTTCTGTCTGAAGTGGTTCCCAGGACTTAGCCCTTCAGTGAGTAGGCCTAGTTACTGAGGGCCAATGCTATTCACATGTCTTCAGGGTAACACAGACTGAAGCAATCACTATCCTGACTAAGGCCCCATCTAGAGTCAACCAAATGAAGCACCGGGGGTTGGACATGGCCGCTGCCATGGGCTAACCCCTAGGAGCCCTATAAGGATTGATGAATCAAGTCCATTCATCAATCAAAAATGTGACAGCTCAAATATTTTTGGACTATTTGAGAATTTGATTAGAATCTCGCATCTATTTGTATACAGCGCACTGCGGATTGGCATTCTGCGCCGATTTGCGAATAGCGCACAACAGGTGTAGTACAGAGTAGTACACAGTAGTACCACCAGGGGGGAGGGTGTAGTAAATAGTAGTGCGTAGTAGTACCACCGGGGGGGGGGGGTGAAGGTGGGCTTAATCATTTAAAAAGGGTCCTTATCTCCTCTTTTCTCTTCATCTTTTTGTTTGTCCAGGCCAAAAAAATGTTAGTTGTGTTCAGGTATCCTCCCTAGTGACCCTACTTTTTCGACACTACTCTAAATGTTCTTTTTTGCAAGGCATTTCTTTTTGTTTTTGCTACCAAGAACATATTTTTAAACTGAAATTTCTATTCACTGAAATTTCTCATAAACTTAAAGAAGAATTGTTTAAAAAAAAACCCACCTGATACCCTATTTTGTTCGGGCGATGTTATCTGCACACAATTCCTTTTTTTTTTAGCCCCATTTGCGCGGACACTAAAAAATACATACCTATAAAAATTGATTTTAATGGAGCTCTTTCGCCGTGAATGTTGTCAAAAGTTGTCAAAATGACCTTCAATCAACTATCATTCACTCACTCACTTACTCACTCACTCACTCAGGCCAAAAAAAAGAGGTTCGTTTCAGGTAACCCGACCGACCCTATTAAAACAGGGCCGACCCTACGTTTTTTATGCAATTTTGAAGAAATTTTAGCTTTTTTACCAATTTTTGGTCAATTTTAGGGGTTTCAAAAAAAAAATTGGCTAGTACATTCATATTAAAATCTATTTTTTTTAAAAAGAATCCGACCTACCGACCCTACATTTTCCTCCCATGTTACCTGAAACAAACCTTTTTTTTTTGGCCTCATTTAAAGACGGCATGTTTGGTCACTTAAAGACGGTATCGTGCTTTACCTGTTTTGGCTGCAGGTAACTTCGGGGTGGTGTACAGAGGCACATTGTCGGACCAGTCCCGCGCCGCCCCCATGGTGGTCGCCGTCAAGTGTATATCTGGTGAGTAACTTTTTTTCAATATGTAAAGCCCCTTTATCTAGAGAATAGAAACGATGTTCTTCAAGTCGAGACTCTCTGGTCCCAAGCCTTATAAAGGCTCGACACCATCATGCATTATAGAGTCACAGAGAGTTGAGATATGAAGAAAGAGTGTTCTATTGTCTTTATGAAATGTATTTCAGAATTTCTCTCTTTTTTTGTGGGTTTCTAAAGATTTCCTGTGGGTTTATTTACTGTCCATTGCTGTGACCCTGTGCTCAGCGTGCACTGTTACCCTATAACGAACGGTCGTGTGACTTCTCTGAGGCTATAATGCACGGCCAACCGTTTTATAAATTATTACAAGGGTGGCAGTGCCACTAAGTGACAGAATTATGAACCAGCCTGTCAAACCATGGATGTCAGCCCAGCTGCAGTGGAAACTGTCTCAGGGGTGCCATCTTGTGAGTACTAGGGGAAGTGGTCAAATAGGAACAGCACTGACTGCACTTACCGTAGTGGCCCGTATAAGCGCCCCTTCGCTTATAAATTTCAATACCCTGTTACCCCCTGTGCTTATACAGGGGCCTGTTCTTATAAGAGTATCTTTAAAGAGAGGGGGGTGCAAAAAAAATTTGGTCCCCTCTTGGGGGGCTCAAAAAAATTTAACCTGTTTTGAGCCAAACAGCCCGCGCGTTACTATGCTTCAAAGGGGGGGGGGAGGGTAAAAAATGTTGACCCCTTGACCAGGGGGGGTGAAACCCACCAGCCCCCCCCCCCCCCTGTTTTAAAAAAGTGATCACTCCCTAATGTTAACCAATACAGCATTTTTTCCCCTAGGGGGCCCCGTGGTGCAATGAGGATCCCATCAGTGACAGATAATGGTTCTATTCAGCTGGGGCCATTTTAACACAAGCAGCTACCTTTTGACATATCTTCACCATAGCAGCACCTCAGGAAAATACACTGATTTTGGAGTTTTGATACTGGATCATCTTTAATGAGTACAAAACCAACACATTGGTGCGTTTTTAAAATGTTTTTCTTCAATAACGATTCACTGCCATGCCTACAGACTGTTTATGTTGCCATGATTTTTTTTTAAGGACGGCATATCATTTAACTGCAATGATGCATCATGTCATGAGTGTATCGTCTCTGAGGGGTCAGCATGATGCATGAATGCAGCCCTGGGGAGTTTCTCACCAAGGCTGCATTTATGCATCATGATGACTAAGGACATGTTGCATCGAGGCATGAATGCCGTCCTTAAAGGGTTACCCAGTCAAAATGCTGTTTTATTGACGTTGAAAAAAACATTGTGAAAAGGTTAGAAAACCTCAGAATAAGAAAGTTATGTAAGATGTAAAATATGGACATAATTTTACGTTTCCCACTCCCCCCCCCAAAAAAAAAACCCCTTTAACAAACGTTTTTCAAACCTTTCTGACGCTATAAAAACTACAAAAACTGTTTCAATAATGTAGTTGCAACAAAAAATATATTTGTGGGTTTAGATGGGTCAAAAGCGACCTGGCGACCTAGGCTGTTTTCCAGACGACCTGGCAAAGTGGTACAATAATTTAAGCGAGCTGGCGACTTTTAGACAAATTTGGCGCCGAATAAATGATTGTCCGTTTGCAGGTGACAATGTGACGGCGGCAGACCTGACGGCGTTCTTTGAGGAGGTGCTCCGCATGCGTCACTTTAACCACCGCAACGTGCTCAACATGTTGGGCATGGTCATAGAGCGCAACATGCCCCAAGTGGTCATGCCGTACATGGCCAATGGCGATCTGAGGTCCTACATAGCCAACCCTAACCATGTAAGTATACCTTATGTGACCCTATATCCTTAGGAGCGCCAGTGCTTTCTGTACTGGGACTCCCAGAAGGTACCGGTGTGGGGTGTAAAAATGGCCCTCAAAACGCCAGTGCTTTATGCTAGGGGCCCCCAGAACGTACTGATGTGGGGTGTAAAAGTGGCCCTCAAAATGCCAGTGCTTTCAGTAATGGGCGGTCCTACGTAGCCAACCCTAACCACATAGGTACTCTGTATAACCTCACTCATACTATATAACTGTTTACAGAGGCCCTAACTATATAAGTACTCTATATTACCCTACTCTATGAGCCTAACTTGAATATTAGCCGCATCTTTAGAAATATCCTATGGGCTGCCTGGGCGATCTGCTTATGGCAACTTTAGTATTGTATTATACCTCACCAGGTGTCTTCCTGCTGTTATTCCCCCCCCCCCTAATGGTTCCTGTTACCAGGTATCCTCACACTGTTAACCCTCCCTGATTGTTGCCCTTGTTGCTGCAGACGTTCGTGGCGCATGACCTGGTGGGGTTCGGTTGGCGGACCTGACCAGGTGTCTTCAGGCGTCCTCCTGCTGTTATCCCCTCCTGATTGTGTTCCTGTTACCAGGTGTCCTCCTGATGTGAGCCCCCCTGATGGTTCCTGTCACCAGGTGTCATCACACTGTTATCCCCCCCTGATTGTTCCTGTTACCAGGTGTCATTGCACTGTTATCCCCCCCCTGATTGTTCCTGTCACCAGGTGTCCTCACGCTGTTATCCCCCCCTGATTGTTCCTGTTACCAGGTCTCCTCACACTGTTATCCCCCCTGATTGTTCCTGTCACCAGGTGTTCTCCCGCTGCTTTCCCCCCCTCATTGTTCCTGTCACCAGGTGTTCTGCTGTTACCCCCCCCCCCCCCCACCCGATTGTTCATGTTACCAGGTATCCTCACGCTGCTTTCCCCCTGATTGTTGCTGTTACCAGGTGTCCTCACACTGTTATCCCCCCCTGATTATTCCCCCTAGAGTTCTGCAGTCCTTTGTGGCACGTGACCTGGTTGGGTTCGGCCGGCAGGTGGCGGAGGGGATGGCCTACCTCACCAGGTGTTTTCAGGCATCCTCCTGCTGTTATCCCCCCTGATTGATCCTGTCACCAGGTGTCATCACGCTGTTCCCCCTCCCCCCCTCCCTGATTGTTCCCATTACCAGGTGTCCTCACACTGTGATCCCCCCCTGATTATTCCCCCTAGAGTTCTGCAGTCCTTTGTGGCGCGTGACCTGGTTGGGTTCGGCCGGCAGGTGGTGGAGGGGATGGCCTACCTCACCAGGTGTTTTCAGGCATCCTCCTGCTGTTATCCCCCCCTGATTGTTCCTGTCACCAGGTGTCATCACACTGTTATCCCCCCCCCCCCCTGATTGTTCCCTTTTGATTGCTGCAGACGTTCGTGGCGCGTGACCTGGTTGGGTTCGGGCATCACACTGTTATCCCCCCCCCTGATTGTTCCCTTTTGATTGCTGCAGACGTTCGTGGCGCGTGACCTGGTAGGGTTCGGGCGGCAGGTGGCAGAGGGGATGGCCTACCTCACCAAGTGTCTTCAGGCATCCTCCTGCTGTTATCCCCCCCTGATGGTTCCTGTTACCAGGTGTCCTCACACTGTTATCCCCCCCTTATTGTTCCCCTTTGTTTGCTGCAGTCGTTCGTAGCACGTGACCTGGTAGGGTTCGGGCGGCAGGTGGCGGAGGGGATGGCCTACCTCACCAAGTGTCTTCAGGCATCCTCCTGCTGTTATCCCCCCCTGATTGTTCCTGTCACCAGGTGTCCTCACGCTGTTATCCCCCCCTGATTGTTCCTGTTACCAGGTGTCATCACACTGTGAACGCCCCCTGATTGTTCCTGTCACCAGGTGTCCTCACGCTGCTTCTTCCCCTGATTGTTCCTGTCACCAGATGTCATCACACTGTGAGCCTCCCCTGATTGTTCCTGCAACAGGTGTCCTTATACTGTGAGCCCCCCCCCCTGATTGTTCCTGTCACCAGGTGTCATCACACTGTTATCCCCCCCCTGATTATTCCCCTTTGATTGCTGCAGGCCGGCAGGTGGCGGAGGGATGGCCTACCTCACCAGGTGTTTTCAGGCATCCTCCTGCTGTTATCCCCCCCTGATTGTTCCTGTCACCGGGTGTCCTCACACTGTAATCCCCCCTGATTATTCCCCTTTGTTTGCTGCAGTCCTTCGTAGCGCGTGACCTGGTTGGGTTCGGGCGGCAGGTGGCGGAGGGGATGGCCTACCTGACCATACACGGCTTCATACACAGGGACCTGGCTGCCAGGAACTGCATGTAAGTTACTTTGTTGTAGAATTGTTTCACTAAATTGTTCCCCTTTAACCCTTTATGCATTAATGTATCATGCCCTTAGTCGTGTGATCATTGCATGAATGTCAGCGGCGGATTTAGGGGGGGGGGGCGGACCCGGCATGCGCCCCCTATTTTTCTGCACATTTTAATGTAGAATATTTCAATACATTGCCTATATCACGCCCTCCTTCCCCAAAATCCTCATCCGCCCCTAAATATAGCCCCGGCGAGTAACTCGCCGGTGCTGGTTCAAGCATCCTGCTGACCCTATGGTGTTGAGACACTCCCAGAGGGACAAATGACGACAAATGCGTCCTTAAAGGGTTAAGGCTGCATATAAGGCCAGGAAAAGGAGGGTGTTTCAGATTCAAAATAGGGCCGAGCGCCCAGCAAACAAAAAACGTTATACAATGTTATAAATAAAAATTTCTCTATGGCTCCTTATTGCGGTATTTAAAACGAATTCTGTTTATTTGATACTCAAATTTTCTAGATTTTAGCAATTTTTTTTGTCAGATAAAAGAAGCTCAGGACTACTGATTTTAGTTGCTCAAAAGTTTGAGTTCAGGAGATTTCTTTTCAATATTATATTCAACAATTTTGTGATATTCCCTAGTTACTGGACACAACAGTGACTCATCCCGAATTGATGCATTTCTTAAAACTATCTTATTTCTGCGCCACATTTACCAGGCTGAGGGACTACATCGTCAGGTGGCCTTAAAATGAATATTACATTATTTACTTTATAATGAATACATGTATAACATTATTTACTTTATGATGCATATGTAGGGGTTTACTACGGTAATCATTTATATCCAGGTGACCGAGGAGGGTTAAGTTCGGGTTGTTCCCGCCTGGCGTTAGTGTGGGCGGTATCCCAGAGGGGGCGACTGTCCTCTCTCGGGTACTGCGCACCACGTTTCAGGCGGGAGCCAACCGACACGTGACCATGTCCATTTCACATCCAAAGGGGGTATATAAACCTCCCCTCCTCGTATAGTCGCCAGTCAGTGCAGGCCCGGCTGACTCCCCGCATTACCCTACCCCAATCACTAGATTGAACCAGGACTGCTTCGTCTTACCCTTCGGGTTAAGACTAGATTCAATTGTAATAGGGATACGTTGAATAAAACACGCTTTCTACTTCGCACTTGGAAACTGACGTTCTTGTTCTCTTTCTGAGATTCCGAACCACTACACTGGTGCCGTGACCAGGATCAGTTTCGAGTAGCAGTCAGGTGAACCTGGCCGGAGTAGGAGAGTATGGGGACGGTAACGTCCCGGAGCGGAACAACCCAGTTGTTCCGACCAGCTTCGAGGGTTTCATGCGTGAAACCGAAGGAGCTTTAAATCCAGGAGCGACTTTGGAGGAAGGAGAACTGGAGTCCATCCGAGTGGACCAGATGGAACCGGAGGAAGCGAGGGGGTTCACACCGAACTTCATTGCCACTCAGGGCCAAATCATGTTGAACACTGGGCGTTCTTTGTTCAACACGACTGACTCCGTTTTCTTTCCCGGAGGAAAGAAAAGGGCGAACCAGAAAGGCTCATTTCTGGACCCGACGGTATTAGAAATACCGCCACAACCCCTTCGGGTCGTACCCGAAGGAGGTCCCATCGTCGGGACCCAACCTGATCTTAATCAGGACGACACCTTGGACCGGGACAACGATTACCGGAACAAGGAAGAAATGAACAAGCAGTACGATGCTCTGCACGACGAATTGGTTTCGTTGATCTCTGAAAGGAATAGGTACATCCTAGAGAGTAGACAGGTCCATCAGGATATGGAGTGGAGAACGGATCAGTTGACCCGTGACAACCAACTGGTGCAAGACCA
This sequence comes from Harmothoe impar, assembly GCA_947462335.1. NCBI lineage: Eukaryota > Metazoa > Annelida > Polychaeta > Phyllodocida > Polynoidae > Harmothoe > Harmothoe impar. The sequence goes on along the minus strand of OX381706.1, from coordinate 81,962,908 downwards.
GATGGAGAAAAATCAGGAAACCCTGAAAGCGGAAAAGAAAAGATTATCCGAGTTAGGTCAAGCTAACCGGAAGTCTTATGCCTGTCAACAACAGTATCAGGCGGACCTAGAAAGATACTCTAGGGAATGGCACGCCGCCAAGGACGCTCGCAACCAGCAGGTGGAAGACAATGAGGCCGTAAGAACCGCTATCCTAGAAGCAAACGAAGAGTTAGATCAGAAGAAACTAGAGGGCATGAAGGCGGTATCTATACTGGAAGCTAGACGAGTGGAGTTGGAACTCTACCTAGGTAACCAGAAGGTACCTGACCCAGAGGTGACCCTCACCCCTGGGGAAGGAGTGGAGAACCCTCCACTCCAAGGAGTTCTAAAGCCCACCACCCGATACCCTTCCGTAGGACAGGTAGAGAAAGATGTCTACTATACATCTGCTCCCCCTGCTCCGACGGGACCTTCGGTAACCATCGATCCGACGGCATATTCCGCGGGAAGTGCGTCGGGAGTCGATAGTTATGACACCTTGAACCCCTTCGCTGGGGATAGTCCATCTCAGTATGGAGCGGTTCCACCCCCTTCGGGTACGAGCAAGAACACCACCACCCATGAGGATCAACAGGGGGGGTGGTATGGTTATGATAATTGGGGTGACCTGATTTTTCATCATAACCAGGAGGCAGAGACCCGAGAAGGGAGAACTCCGGGAAATCAAACCCGGGGGCATGCAACCCGAGGCAAGAGAGCAGGGGAAGGACCTTCTGCTGGATGGTCTAGGGATCAGAACCGACAGTACCCCCGTACTGATAGTACTGATAGACCCACAACTGGTCAGGGAAGTTGGCCTAGACCCCAAACCCATGACCAAACAACCACCGGGAGTGTTCCCCCTTATCCGGGTACCACTTCTCGCCCTCGACCCACCCGGTTTCCCGGGTGCGAACCAGTCTCTCCAGTCCGACCATTGACCTGAAGAACCTCAATGGCTCCCGGATTGAGACAGGTTTATGATACTGATCCTTGTATCAAGAACCTTGGCTTAGATAGCTATAGCCGGGGACAAGATGCCACTGAAATAATGGACTGGAGCCGGAATCTATCAGATCAGCTGATAGAAGGGGCCACCAGGGGTGCCCGACGCACCGCCAGGATCACCAAACCCTACAAAGGGAAAGGACCCTGGAAAGATGAATACCAAATATTTGTGGATGACTGCAAATACAATGGGTGGTCTAAAGAAGACTCATTAGGAGCCTTCGTAATCTGGCTAAATGATGGGCCAGGTAAATCAGCAGTCTCCCAATGGAGAAGTACATATGGCCCTTCGGGTACATATGATCAGCTCGAAAGTACTGCTGTATATATCTTTGGGAACCTGGTGACCGTGGATCACTGGTTGGTCTTTAAGGGACGAACCCAGAAACCAAAAGAGTCCCCAAAGATATATGGTCTAGAGCTTCAACGGATTCTGCATCAGGCAAGACCCGAATGGGCTAGAGACGCCGATTACTATATCGAGACTCTCTTTGTCCGGTTTATTAGCGGACTGAGTGACCCTGATCATCAGGAACTAACCAGAAAAGCTTGGAAAAGTGATTCCTCCCTAGCCGATCTATTTTTAGCCATAGATGGTTATGAGAAGAAGAAAATTCTTCTTGCCGGATTGGTGCCCAACCAATCCCGAACGTCAGCGGTAGTTGACTATAGTAGCAGCGGAGGATCCTCGGGTGAGGATTCCGAAGGAGAGGAGACCATTGGGGCGGTAGCCTTCAGTGGGAAGCGCCGGGACAAAAAGTCCGGTGATAACAAAAGGCGGAAACCTTTTGACAAATCCTCCTCTAGCAAAAAGCCAGAGAAACCTCCAGGGGACAACTCAAAAACCCCTTCCAAACCTCCCTCGGGTCCACCAGAACCCAATGTTCCGAAGAAATCGGAACCCGACCAATCCCTCGGATTGGTAGAAGCCATGATGCAGCGTATGATGGCGATGTTTGATAAGAAAGAGGCAAGGAGGGTTAAACCCGAACTGAGTACTGTAACATGCTACAGATGTCAGGAGAAGGGGCATTGTGCCTCCTCATGCACAGCTGAGAAACCTGTGATGCGATTCTCCGGAAAGAACTCGGAAAATTAAAGGGGATCCCTGAGGAAGGCGACTCAGAGATCCCGAAGGAAATATGCCATGATACTCCTGACGGAACGGGAGTAAGTTCACACTCAGTAGTGACGCCCGGACATATGGGGGACAAGCAGGCGCAGCTTGGGAACCCTGGGGCCGGGGCCATCAGCATTCCAGTCATACATTCGGGAAGTGAGTCGGGGAAACCCGGTGCTGATGCGGAGGAGTATAGTGCAATGGTTTGTGGAACCAGGCTCCCCCTAGATCACCCTTGCCTGGAATACATAAGAGGGCGTGGATTAGATCTAGGTACTGAGAGTGACTTACAGAAGTTCACTAGTAACCCTTCATTGAATGGAGGAAAAAGGTGGTATTTAGCAGCTTCTGTGAAGGGTAGAGTCGGGAAATTTCTGATAGATACTGGAGCCAGCCACTCCATCATCTCTCGGAGGTTCTACACTCTTCTGCTGGGCACAAATGATGACCTTAAAATGAGGGTAAATGCGTGCACAGCCGACGGTAGCAGATTGCGGACGTTTGGACGTACTTTCCTGTGTATCTCAGTGGTGGGGAAGGAGTTTGTATTCTCCCCAACCATTGCTGAGATCGAGGATGATGGTATCATAGGGATGGACTTTGCCGACCTGTTCGGGATGATGTTGAACCCGAAGACAGGTGAATTGTCCATACAGAGTCCCTATAATATCAAAGCACAATGTGTGCTGAGAGTTATCAGTAGTGTAGCAAGTGTCGCACAGACGGTGAAACTTCCACCGGGAACCACATGTGATGTGTTAATAAGCGCTTCCTCTGAACTAAGAGGAAGGGCCGGGGTCATGGAACCCGACGTAGCTTATCTCCAATCCCTCGGGTTGGAATCTGCTGATACGTTGGTGGGAAATGCCCAATGGACTCTTGTCCCCATTTCCAATCCTGGTGTTCATATGGTATATCTCCAGAAAGGCGCTAAAGTAGGCAGTGTGGTACTCGCGGAGGCGGTCACCAGCAGCCTTCTGGGGTTGCCATCCGAAGAGCCGCCGGGTACGGCCGTAATTGAAGAGGAATTAGAAAAGCTAATTCTAGATGCTTCGGAACTTGATCCGAAGGAGCAGAAGGACCTTCGGGTAATGTTAAAACGTTGCCGAAGGGCCTTCGCGTTCCCAGGAGAACCCTTAGGACGAACTGATAAAGTCCTACACGGAATTGACGTGGGGGAAAGTTCCCCCTTTAAAATTCCTTACCGTCGGCTACCTCTGAAGAAGAAGGAGGTAGCAGAAACTGAGATCAATAAGATGATTAAGGATCATGTTATTGTACCCAGTTCCAGCCCCTGGAGCAGTCCAGTCTGTATGGTCACAAAAAAAGATGGGACCATACGGTTCTGTATTGACTACAGGAAACTGAATGGGATGACGAAGAAGAATTCATATCCTCTGCCGAGGATTGATGAAACCATTGACTCGCTAGGAGGGAATGAATGGTACTGTACCATAGACTTACAGTCTGGGTACTGGCAGGTCGGAATGAAACCTGCCGACATGGAGAAGACGGCCTTCTCTAGCCATGTAGGATTGTTCCAGTACAACGTCATGCCCTTCGGGTTGTGCAATGCGCCAGCCACCTTCGAGGCCATGATGGAGACATTACTGAGCGATCTACTATGGAAGAAATGTCTAGTTTACCTAGATGACGTCATTATCTTCGGAAAAACATTCCAAGGTTGTCTAGACAACCTGGAAGAAGTCCTCCAGAGAATAATGAGTAATGGGTTGAAATTAAAAGAAATGTCAGTTGTTTAAGAAAGATATTAATTATCTGGGGAGAATCATTTCCACACAGGGTGTGAAAGCAGACCCGGAGAAGATCCGAAGTGTGACGGAGTGGGAAAAAACCCAGGTGTCCCAAGAATGTCCGTTCATTCCTTGGGTTCTGCTCGTATTATCGAGATTTCTTACCAGGCTATGCCCAGGTGAGCTATCCTATCCAGTCACTGTCTCATTGGATACCTGGTAGGCGTAAGGAAGTTTTTCCATGGGGAAAAGAGCAAGACGAGTCTTTTGAATCCATCAAAAGACTCTTTGTTGAAACACCAGTGTTGAAATATCCGACAGCCGCCGGTCATTTCATCCTGGATACTGATGCCAGCAATGAAAGCATTGGAGCTGCTTTGAGTCAGGTCCAAGACGGAAAGGAAGTTCCCATTGCTTTTGCTAGCAACACTATGAACAAGTCACAGAGGAATTACTGTACCACCAAGAGGGAACTCTTGGCAGTGATTGTTTACACAAAGAAATATAAACATTTTTTGTGGGGCTCAGATTTTACGCTGAGGACTGACCATTCCTCCTTGAGGTGGTTACTTAATTTTAAGGATGCTGAAGGTATGATAGGCTGGTGGTTAGCACACTTATCAGAGTTCGGGTTGGAACAGAAGCAGATCCAACACCGACCCGGTGTGAAGCATGTAAATGCTGATGCACTGTCCCGCAGACCCATCAGGAGTTGTGGAAATGAGAAATGTGATGATTGTGGAGCCCACGGGGCGGTCCTAGCTGGAGTCCGGTTGCCACTGGAATCCAGGGGAACTGGGATCCTTCAATGGTCTATGGAGACTATCCGAAGGTTCCAGGAGAAGGATCCGAACGTGGGGAGGTTGCTCGGGTTGATTCCTAAGGGGATCAAACCTGTTCGACCTGAAATCTCGCTAGAAAATAGAGAGATGAGGAGATTTTTAGCTCAATGGACAGAGCTGGAAGTATCCGAAGGTGTTTTATATAGATGGAAGATCAATCCTTCGGGAAGAAGGATCAGACAGGTAGTGATCCCCTCCGGTATGAGGAGGGATTTGATGTATTATTGTCACGGTCATATGACCAGTGGTCACTTTGGGAAGAAACGTTCATTAGAACGACTGTCCCGAAGATACTACTGGCCAGGAATGAGCACTGACTTATTACGTTGGATCGCCACGTGTCCCGATTGCTGCAAAAATAAACCCGGCCCTGGGATGGGTAAAATGCCTTTGTCCCAGGAACTGTTCGGAGTTAGGTTTGCGAGAATAGCAATCGACATCATCAGTGGTTTTAAAACAACCCCTGATGGTAACACGTGTATGATGGTAGTCACTGACTACTATACTAAGTACACGCGGGTGTTTCCCTTACCTGATCACAAAGCAGCGACCTGTGCGAAGGCCTTTGTGAAAGGTTGGGTATTACACCTAGGAGTGCCTCTGATGATGCATAGTGACCAAGGCCGGGAATTTGAGTCGGATCTATGGCAGGAAATGTGCCATGGGTTAGCCATCTGTAAGACCCGAACCAATCCTTACCGACCCCAGAGTGATGGGATGGTGGAAAGGTTCAACAGAACGCTAATTCAGGTTCTGAAACCCTTGGTGAATGAAAGTATGACGGATTGGGATGAACAATGTGAATATGTATGCCATGCATACAACAGCACTGTTCATAAAAGCACCAATTGCACCCCAAACTTATTAGTGTTTGGGGAGGACATGATCATGCCAGCCGATCTTGTTTTTGGAGTGGTCGGGTTGAATCCCGACGCACCCTGTCACGTGATGTTTGTAGAATCACTAAGAGACCAGTTTAAATTCGCATACGAACTTGTTAGAACTGAGTTACAAAAGAACGCGAAATGGCAAAAGACTGGTTATGACCATGGACTAAAAGTCCGTTGGTTCAAGGTAGGGGATCAAGTAGTGAGGCTACACGAACCTCTATCCAATTTAAAATTGGCAAGCAACTGGGATGGTCCATTTGTGGTGACTAGGGTAGTAAGTGACTGTACTGTCATGATTAGATCCTTAATTGGGCGGATCTATAAATCCAACGTGGCTCGGCTCCGTCCCTGGAAGGGGAGGGATCTGACCACAGAAACGTATGGGTTAGGAGTAGATGAATTACTCCAAGAAGTAAAGAACAGGAAAATGGATCAAATAACCCCGAAACGGGGCCGAGGAAGGCCTAGGAAGTTGGGGGGCAGTGATCCGAAGGTGCAGAAGAAGGAAAAAGTCTCGCTAGCTGTAAGCAAACCTAGGCGGAAGAGAAAGGGGAGGGCTAACCCTGCCTCTGAAAAGGCGCCTTCGGGAGCTAGGTCAAAGAAAATACCCATGGGAGGTACCCGACGCAGTCCCCGCCTGATAGAAAGGGCTGCAGTAACCTAAGCTAGTACACAACGAGTGTGTTGTCCTGTACTATGTTAGGAGAGGGAGGGAAGAAATTCCTGGCGGGAAAAATTATAAATTTATTTCCTCTGTTTCCGAGAAATTGTTTTGTGTTGTCATCTGTTAAATGTTGGAATATACACGAGTGACCGGGTATGGAGCGTGTAAACCCCCCAGCAGGGTACCAGTGGGTGGTGAGCGGATAATCCGGTGGGTTTGCGGGCATGCTTCCCATAAAAACCTCACTAATACTCCAGCAGAGCTGTTGGTTGCGAACGGTTCGGCCACTACCCGAAGCACCTGTTTATAATAAGAAACACCGGCGCCCTGCGGGCGCGGGAAAAGAACTGGGTCAATGAGTGACCTAGTTAGGGCAGTCTCGCGGAGGGCCTGAGACGCGCGTGGATGCGCGTGACCTCTGCGCAAAGAGGTCGGTTCGGTTCATTAGATTTCGAATCTTCGCCGGCACGGTGTGCTGGCCAACGAGGAGGATCTAATAGGAACCGAATTCAAGCGTCAAAAGTAGGTGAATAACGTTTCAAAAGGGGAACAGGTCCTCCACAAAGACCTGTAGTAATAGTTAGGACTCTTATTTAGTATAAATAAGAGCGCCCAACCCAGCATGGCCTCACGGCAGCTCGAGTTGGGCGGAGGGGACCGGCCACACAACATGGCCGATCTGCCCCACAAAGACAGTGCTGGTGCCGCCAGCCCTGTTACTCTCTCCGAGGAGCAACTCCTCGAAGAGGAAGACATGGATGTATCCACGTCTGAATCAGCTCTCACTGAGGCTGAACGAAGGAGTCTTCATGAGAAAGATCGTCTTCTTGCTCTAAAAATAGAGAAGGAGGAGGCCCAACATCTGAAGGATACGTGGGCTATGTGTGGTAATCCGAACATCGACCCGGATAACCACCCGAAGGATGAGAAGCCAGCTAGACTGGTGAAGTCAACTGGTAAAAGTTGCTACGATGGAAGGGAGATGAATCTCCATCCAGACGTGATGTGCGCCACGGAGATAGGCCTAGCCAGACCTATCCCTAACGACATAGTGGATATGTTGCAAGAATTTATTGATGCGGGAGCTCTCCGCATCATGCCCCCAGAGTGGTTTGCCACCTGGGAAAATCTACAGCAAGGCCTCCGGGTGTGTAAAGCACTTCGGAAGGGCTTGTTTGATGCCGAGATGGCTGACGTCGGGATGTGTGTGCCTCGGATGACACTCATCTCGGATGACGCTTCGTGTGGGGCATTCGGCGCCACTACCCTCGCGGTAGGTTGCTACCGCAGATACAACCCGGTAGGGATGTTGGAACCGAGATCGGTTGAAGGATATAGGGACTTAATACGGTCCAACTTATCCTACGAGGTCTATCAGATAGACTATAACCGCATGAAAACAATCATGGCGGAGAAGGACCTCAGCCGTCACGAAGCCATCGTCGAGACGGTGGAGGAAATGGTCAAGACTCGGACTAAGAGTTTGACTCAGGCAGAGGAGAAGGCTGCAGCTAAAGCCAGCAGGGACATCTGAAGGGGTGACCCTGCAACCCGCACTAGCAGTCCCCACAGTCAGGATATCCGGACTGTGGTAGTTACAAAAGGTGAATCCCCTTTTGTCCAGCCTCGGGGTCGCCAAGCCCTGAGGAATGAGGCAGCCCGGTTAAAGAGAGTACCAGACGCCCAGCGGATTGTGACCGATGGGTCGGTATCGGATAAATCTGATACGAGCAGTACTTCCCAAGGGAAGTCTGCTACAGGGGAGGACGATATGGACATTGCAGCTCCAAAATCTCCTGCCCAGACGAAGGACCCAGTGACCACAGTCACCCAAACCGACCCGACGCCCGACCCGAAGGTGGCTGCTGGACATCAGTCCGACGCCAGCTCGGGGAGCGAGTCGGGTACTGCCCTGGAAAAACACATCTGGAATAACGCCAGAGGTGGATTTCAGGGATTCATTCCCTCCTACTGGGGGGAATGCGCAAAAGGATCGGGGCGTTTCTCCATCCCGCCCGTAATCAATTTGAATGGGAGGTCCGACGATGAGGATTGGTGCAGAGCCACCCAAAGGGATCCTCTCGTGAGCGAGTTCTACGAGGACTGGCTTAAGAAAATAGATTTCTTCCCGGAAACCTATTATACCAGGGATCAGAAGGCAAAGATCCGCTGGGCTGTCCGACATTGGGACAGGGACCACCTTGAGTGTCCATTCCAGAAATGCCAGTCATCTCTGGAATTACAGGTATCCTTCACCACTAGGGCGAGGTACCTGCGCCACTTAGTGGAAAATCACACCCATCACTATCTGGTGTACCAGTGCGATCCAGAGGGGGCAGGTACCACTACCTGTTCAGGTCACCTGCATCCTAGGCGTGGACGCTTAATCAAGCACATGACCATGCTCCATAATATTGGAGGTGGTGAGGCCAGAGCCAAGGTAATGGCCCTGCATGAACGCGTGATAGACGCGTTCAGAGATGTCCTGAAGAAGGATCCGAAGAGCCTTAATTCTTCTAAGGCGTATTTCTGCGAGGTAGCAGAAAGCAAATCGAAGCTCACAGTAGCGAGGTTTGCGAAGGTCCCGGGTTCACGGAAGTTTGACTTGGATCCGGACCAATACCCACCCGAGATGTTCCGTCGGTCTGCCAATCGAGGCCGGGGGAGAGGTGGGAGAGAACCCGACCCGAGGGACTACTACCGGGGTCGGGGGGAGCAGCCGAAAGGTGATCGGGGACGGTCTCGGTCCACCAGCCCGGCTACTCACGTCAGAAGAGGAGGGACCCTCAGCCTTGAGGAGATTGACTCCCGTTATTACACGGAGTCTTCTCATAGTGGTCGTAGCTATGAGGCATCTGCGGATAGACATACTGACTATCCGGAGATGGACGTGGCGCCTGGACAGGAGTCTCAGACGCTCGGCCAGACCCCCCAAGACACCCGAAGGCGCGAGAATGAACTCGCTCGCCAGAGGGAGATTGATAGGGAGCTGGCCCGACGGGGACGCAGGAGTCCTGGGGAGGAACCCTCCCGGTCCTGGTACGACTTGGTGCGACATGTGGCGTCCACCTCGTCTGCCCAGGGGGGTGTCCTACCCGACGCCGGGTACCGAGGGGGCCCGACAAGCAGACCTTCATCTGCTTCGGGACGAACGGAACCATCCGGCCCTTCGGGAATACACCAGCAGGTGTTAAAGCATGCCAGTAGGGATGCTTCGCGGCACCAACAACAGCCGCCATCACACAAGGCATTCAAGCCTGCTCACCGGATCACTGGGCCGGATGGGGAGGCTATGAAACCTCCTCCTCCGCCACCGAAAGGTCCAGTACCAGCTCCGGCGACACCACCCCATAAGCCGGCTCCACCACCAGGGAAGCCGACTGAGGTTGGGAAACCAACCGTGGATCCTCCTGTTAAAACACAGGAGGTCAAACCTAAGAAGGAGAAGCCTGCGGCCACTCTTAATGTAACGCCTATAGCATCCTACTTTCCTAAGGATGCTCCGCTGTCCAATCAGATAGGACAGGAGATTCTGGATGACTTCCAGAAGGAACAGCGGGTGATGGCTGAGGATTACCACAAGAGGGTGGTACAACACTTCATAGAAGGGGTAAGGAAGTGTCACCGGAAGGAAAAGGAGAGCCTTCAGAAGGACACTGCCGATGAGGTAGTTACCAAGACCAGGTTCTTGGAAGCACAGCGCGACAAAGCCGCTGTGCTAGAAGCTACAGTCCGAGAGGAGTGTAAAGAGCTCCAGGAAGAAATTCGGGAGATGAAGGCCAAATTTAAAATTTGCCTCGGGATGAAATTCTCGGACTGGGATGGGAGCATGGATCAGCTGAAAGATGCCATCCAAAAGAAGGAGGTACCCGAAGGCTGAAACGAAGCTCCTTCGGGATAACTGAATACAGCTGTAGTTGTTTCAGGAACTCTTCGGCTACGGAAGCCGAAGGTAAATATGAAGGGACTATCCCTTCATATTAAAAGAACCTTTAGGTTCTGAGGTAATGATATCCATACCAAGTGTTAATAATATTTCCACATATGTAAACGTAAACATACATTGCACCTACAGGAGTCTACCATTTGCTGGTAGACCCGAAGGGGAGAGCACCTCACTCAGTCGTCCAAGATGAAGAGGAGAGCACCTCACTCAGTCGTCCAAGATGAAGAGGAGAGCAACTCACTCAGTCGTCCAAGATGAAGAGGAGAGCACCTCACGTACTCGTCCCGAAGCAGATCCGGAGATCAGCCCAGTATCCGACTTTTTAAGTCAACATAGCACTTTTTGTGAGGTTCTGCAGTATACCGCTGCAGTTCCAGATTATTTATTAAAACGTACATTCTCGTCCATGTTTCTAATATATATTTATGGTGCTGATACACTACGATAGTTTATGATACTCAGGATAATACCAAAGATCTGTATAAACCATAACTGTGTTCAAACGTTAACCACTTCGGGTGGGTGTAAATAAGAGTATGTATATCTAGTTGTAGATATATTTTGTTATGGAAAACGGAGGTGATGAAAATTTTGATTCCGGTGCGGAGAAAAGTTATCATGTATCCCTATGTAAATTTTTTTTTTTTAGGCTTGTGAGTCCTTTTTAGAACTGGTAATAATTCTTCGGAATTGGTACACTTGCCGATTATATTTTTGAAGGTCCTTATCAGGACTATATATGTATTTCCTATCAGAAGATAGTTACAAACTGTTAGTAACTACTTCGGGTACTACTTAACGTAAAAGTCATATCATAAGGTTTCTATGACAGTGTAATGCCTTAATTCCATTAATATTGTTCATCATATATTACATATGACTAATGGTAGTAAAACCCTTTGTGTATAGTGTATAGACAAACTACTTCTGGTTGTCAAACTATTTTATTATGAGTCTACTACTCAGGTTTTTACCACACCTAGTGTTGTCTAGGGGGGGTAGTGTAGGGGTTTACTACGGTAATCATTTATATCCAGGTGACCGAGGAGGGTTAAGTTCGGGTTGTTCCCGCCTGGCGTTAGTGTGGGCGGTATCCCAGAGGGGGCGACTGTCCTCTCTCGGGTACTGCGCACCACGTTTCAGGCGGGAGCCAACCGACACGTGACCATGTCCATTTCACATCCAAAGGGGGTATATAAATCTCCCCTCCTCGTATAGTCGCCAGTCAGTGCAGGCCCGGCTGACTCCCCGCATTACCCTACCCCAATCACTAGATTGAACCAGGACTGCTTCGTCTTACCCTTCGGGTTAAGACTAGATTCAATTGTAAAAGGGATACGTTGAATAAAACACGCTTTCTACTTCGCACTTGGAAACTGACGTTCTTGTTCTCTTTCTGAGATTCCGAACCACTACACATATAACGTTATTTATCTATCATGAAATACAGCAGTGCCGTTGATTTAACCACGGAGCGCCGTATTTCACTCACCCCATGAAATAACCAATGGCCGTATTTCACAGCCCTGTGACGTCATCAATATAGCGGTTTGTTTGCATTTGAATGGCTTAGAAAAAACCTATTTCAGCTAATTTAGGCCCTCCCCCCTGTAGTAATTTAATTTGAATCGAAAACCATGAAAAATAAAAACAAAGGTACACTCATTTAAGTCTGTTGACTGGGTTATTTCACTTGTTGACCCTTGGGCTGCATTTCACTCAGCCTATGGCCTCGTAAAATACGGCCCAAGATCAACTCGTGAAATAACCCAGCCAACAGACTGAAACTCGTGCACCTTTGTCTATTTATTACATGGTGGTACGACCTTCTCTATGCTAAGCCTATGGGAGCTCCGTACTCCATGTGCCCATGGAGTACGGTGTAGCCATGCTCCATGGCCTCCAAATTTGTCGATTTTTTTTTCAAAGACTGTAGGGCCATGTGAACACAAAACCCCGCTTATTAACATACATGTACATCATACTTCATGAGTTGAAGCTGGGTCATATCACACTCAGCCTTCGGCATCGTGTGATATGAACCAGCTTCAACTCATGAAGTATAATGTGCATGTATGTCAATGGCATAGAGTTTTGTCTATTTACTTTATGATGAAAATAATTTTATTTACTTCATACTGAATATAACGTTATTTACTTTATACTGAATATAACGTTATTTACTTTATACTGAATATAACGTTATTTACTTTATACTGAATATAACATTATTTACTTCATACTGAATATAACATTATTTACTTTATACTGAATATAACGCTATTTACTTCATACTGAATATAACGTTATTTACTTTATACTGAATACAACGATACTTTCAGGGTGAGTGAGGATAACGTGGTGAAGGTGGCCGACTTTGGCCTGTCACGTGACATCTTTAACGCAGACTATTACAAAGCGGACAAGAAGACGCCGCTCCCCATACGCTGGATGGCTGTAGAAAGCTACAAGGAGGGAAAGTTCTCCATAAAGTCAGACGTGGTAAGCACTGTGGACCTTTTTTTTGTTGTTAATGATTTGATTTAGGGCCTACTGGCTTTTAATGATAATATTTTGGGAGGGCAGAGGGGGAAACAAGAAAAGAAAAGTTGCTTTATACACACCCCAGAGTACCAGAAATTCCCAGAGGGCAGAGAAAAAATGTAAAAAAAGAAGTCGGGAGTGGTAAGTAGCCTACTGTAGACTCTGCTACTGTAAAACCAAGCGTATATCGTAAAGCCTCTCGTATTAGCCATTGCTAGTATCGTCAGAGTTTTTGCTTCCCCACCCGTCCCCCCCCCCTTTGGTCCCCCCGTCCACGCCCCTGGACAGTTAGGCTTATACGCAAGGTTTTATGGTAAGCCTAACTCACTTATTAGCTACACGTAGACTTACCAAAGGGCTTTTACTGCATTTTTTGGGGGCCGCCACTGGAAAAGGCTGCTCAGCTCAGCCCCCTTTGGCCAGAGGCGCTTTTTTTCAAAGCATGGAAAACTCGTTTCGGGCTATCATACAAAGGCATATTAATAAATATCCCCATCCGTAAGGGCAAATTGTGAGGGTTTGTTGGTCAACAAATACCTTTTAATTTTCTTCTTTGCAAAATCTCTCAGAAATACTGGCGGATAGTGGGGCAAATAAGAGATGGCTCCGTTGTCCAAATTAGGGAGTGTTCATTTCTTAATTACAGGGTGGGAGGGGCGAAAAATCTTTACGCCCCCCCTTCGAGAGCGCGTGTAACGTTTCGCGCCCCCCTCGGCGAAGGCGCCGAAAATTTTTCGCCCCCCCCCCCACTATAGTAACGCGCCCCCCCCCCCTCAGAAGGGGTCGGAAATTTTTACACCCCCCCCCCAAACCCACCACCCCCCCCCTGTAAATAATAAATGAACACTCCCTTATCAGAATAAAATGGCGTAGGGGGCCATTCACTATGTGAAGGGGGGGGGGTGAGTAATGTACACTGATACTCTTTATGCCCAAGATGTTAGTCAGTAGTGGATATACTGTACTGTAGACTACCGTAAAACCTCACATATGAGCCTATTCAAACACACATATTGGCCGCACCTAGACTTTTGGAATATCCTATAAGCCTCACCCCGCTTATTGTTGGTCTCATTTCAGTACCTGCGGCTTCATGGGATACTGCCCCCCCCCTCCCCCCACTCGTAAAATGCATAATAGACTGTATAAATGGGCATTGGCATTTGTCTATATGTTTCTTTACCTGTATACCTTTACTACTAATGCCCCTTGTGTGATGCTGCTTGCAGTGGTCGTTTGGCGTCCTGCTATGGGAGCTGTTCACGCGGGGGGCCAAGCCCTACCCCAGCCTGGACAACGCCACCGTCATAACGTACGTCAGGAGAGGAGAGCGCATGAAGAAACCTGACTTCACACCCGACGACGTGTAAGTACACTCAGTCACTAGAACCTAACCTAGTTAGTCACTTTTTTGGCTCCCTATACGGCCAACTGAAGTAAGTTGATATTATCAGGTTGGTCAGTACTGACCAACCCACCTTTAAGTCTTTTAATTTCTAGAGGGAGCCACTGAGTGGTTATCACAGGTGGCACCAACTAGTGGTATATAAATACAACACATCAATGATGAAACTAGGTAGCCAATACTGACTGACCCCTCAGTCATTTTTGAATATAACTTTGTCATTGTGACTAACACACCTATGACGAACCTAGGATAGTCAATACTGACTAGCCATTTCAACCTATGGGTTTTCAGTGTACTCCTACCACAAGGGGCGCTCATTTTTTAACAAGGGGGGGGGGTAAGAATTTTGAACCCTTATCTGGGGGTGGGGGTGGTAAAACGTTTCACCAACTCCTGTGGGGAGGGAGGGGGGTAACCAAGTTGGCATTGTTATCAACTTTATTTTACCTCTTCCCGATGGGATTTTTTAGACTTTGGCCACCCAAAAACGTTATATACTGAGTAGCGAAAACTCAACATCTGGCCTTCCCAATTAGGGATATATATTTATATATATATATGGGTATACATTCCTTTGCAAATTGTTGGCCTAAAAGAGGGCCTTTTTTCAATTATATATACATATATATATATATATATATATATATATATATATATATATATATATATATATATATATATATATATACATATATATAAGCCTTCAGTAAAGAAAAAAACGATGAATAAAAAAGCCTCTTGTCATATTTGCTGGGTGCTGAGAAACAGTTTTTTATCTAATGGCCTAGGCCAAATTAAAAAAAAAAAGGTTTGTTTTAAGTAATATGGTAAGAAACTCTAGGGTCGGTAGGTCAGATTTTTTTTTTTTTACTTTTTTTTCTTACTTTCCCTCTAAAATTGACCCAAAAAAGTGTAAAGATGGGGACATTTTTTTCCAAAAGTTTGCATACCTAAAATTGACCCCAAGAAAGTATAAAAATATAAAAATTTCTTCAAAATTGCATAAAAAAAAAGTAGGGTCGGCCCTATTAAGATAGGGTCGATAGGTGACCTGAAACAAACCTCTTTTTTTTTGGTCCTATTACTACTTTGGTTCTCTCTCCGTGTGTTACTTTTTATCTAATGGCCTATTACTACTTTGGTTCTCTCTCCGTGAGTTACTCTTTATCTAATGGCCTATTACTACTTTGGTTCTCCCCATGTGTTACTTTTTATCTAATGTCCTATTACTACTTTGGTTCTCTCTGTGCGTTACTTTTTATCTAATGGCCTATTACTACTTTGGTTCTCCCCGTGCGTTACTTTTTATCTAATGTCCTATTACTACTTTGGTTCTCCCCTTGTGTTACTTTTTATCTAATGTCCTATTACTACTTTGGTTCTCCCTATGTGTTACTTTTTATCTAATGGCCTATTACTACTTTGGTTCTCCCTGTGTGTTACTTTTTATCTAATGGCCTATTACTACTTTGGTTCTCTCTCCGTGCTACTTTTTATCTAATGTCCTATTACTACTTTGGTTGTCTCCCCGTGTGTTACTTTTTATCTAATGGCCTATTACTACTTTGGTTCTCCCCGTGTGTTACTTTTTATCTAATGGCCTATTACTACTTTGGGTCTCTCCGTGCGTTACTTTTTATCTAATGGCCTATTACTACTTTGGTTCTCTCTGTGCGTTACTTTTTATCTAATGGCCTATTACTACTTTGGTTCTCCCTGTGTGTTACTTTTTATCTAATGGCCTATTACTACTTTGGGTCTCTCCGTGCGTTACTTTTTATCTAGTGTCCTATTACTACTTTGGTTCTCCCTATGTGTTATTTTTTATCTAATGTCAATTACTACTTTGGTTCTCTCTGTGTGTTACTTTTTATCTAATGGCCTATTACTACTTTGGTTCCCTCTCCGTGTGTTACATTTATCTAATGGCCTATTACTATTTTGGTTATCTCCCCGTGTGTTACTTTTTATCTAATGGCCTATTACTACTTTGGTTCTCCCTATGTGTTACTTTTCATCTAGTGTCCTAATACTACCTTGGTTCTCCGTGTGTTGCAGGTACAGTTTGATGATGGAGTGTTGGCACACAGACCCCAACAAGAGGCCTAACTTCAGAGATATGGCCGACACACTACAGCGACTCATATCAGGCAGCGCCGAGAACACACACCCAGACTACCAGAACCAGGCCTTCTAACCCCGTCTTTGCAAAAACATGCAGGACAGTGGCAATGTCCTCCTTAAATGCCGACAGTCCAGCAGATTCACAAGTGTAGCAGGACCGAATGTCTAGTTGCATGTTGGCATTTTCTGAATTAGAAGAATTCAGTTGGGCTTCTAAAGCTGAAATATGTGTGTCAATATACTGTGTAAAACTATATATCTATCCTGGTTTAGCTATAAATGATTGAAAATGATATTAATTTTTAATGGACAAAACTCTTTTTACTTGAAATGCGGAAATCATCAGATATGTTGCTATCCGGTCCGCCAAAAATGTAACCGGTCCTGTAACATTGACAATTTGCAGGACCGAATGTCCTGTAGGATGAAAAAGTTTTACGCAAAGACTGCTATTCACCCCCGGACTACCAGAACCAGGCCTTCTAACCCTCTAGGGATGGCATCATACCTTAATGCATCATGCTCTTGGATGGCATGATGCTTGAATGCAGCCCTGGTGAGTAACTCAGCAGTGCTGCATTCAAGCATCATGCCGATCCTATGGGTATATGATGATGCACCAATGTAGCACCTGCGAGTTACTCACCAGAGCCTCATTGGTGTTCATGTCGACAAATGTCATTTAGCCCTCTGAAGTGGGCAGGGCCACCCTGCAAACAGTTATTATAGACTGTTGAGCCGCCGGTCATCGTAATATTACACACTACCTTTATCATTGTATAAGGCCTTGGCGGATATCATATAACAACATCATGGTCTATTTCAGTGGGATATGAATCATATAGGGCCTGATTTGGATGTAGGGGGGGGGGGGGGCGAGGGTGCTGAGTCTTAAAATATTGTGTCCTAAAATGCGAAAGAATGCACCATGTCAAGTCTAGACCATCAACATTTTCTTAGGGCCGTGCCCCCAAACCCCCCTAGTGTGGCCGCTGCGCTTTGCTCACAGGGAACAGACAGTCACTCCTGGTTGGCCAGGTCTTGGCCCCCATCTCTAGAAAATCCTGGATCTGTCAGTGTGGACCCCCTGAACCAGGGCCTTCTGTACTACCAGGGTGATACTTGTTGTCAGTGTTATCATTACTTGGCCCGGTGCCAACCCTTCCCTAGGGAATAAAATGGGCGTACATACTATGTATAGTACTATGCATACTATGTATAGGCGTGTAGCTGGTTGAATTATCAACCAATAAGATAATGCCCTGCTCTTCACTGCGGAATTCTTAGGGGGCATTATGTAACACCCTGTCCCCATTGTGATTGCTGTATCAGGCCTTATCTCGCCAGTTACTAGTTACGGCTGCAACTCTCAGATGGGGCCATAGGCTGTCTGAGAGTTACGGATAGGAGGGTCAGTTTTCTACTGGTTGTGCATATCCTTGCCAATCATGTTGATTTCTACACCCAATCAAGACAGACTATGAGTGGCTGTTTATACTACTAAGGGCCTTGATTGGGTAAGGTGAAATGTACAATTTGGTAATTATAGGCATGTCTAGACCAATTGATGGGTGGCATCAATGCAGTAAAGGCCTCTTGCACACAATAACTACCCTCTTCAAAGTCCTCTAATGTGTAGAAATGATTAATAAACTAAAAATTCTAAAAACATACAAAGGTGGAGAATCGGTCTAAGATGGTCACTGCACAGTGTTATCTCAATACACATCATACTAATGACAGGGGAATGCGAGGAAAAAAGTCCTCGCAAAACCAGAGCTATTCATGCACATAGATCCTATACCCACAACGCTAGTGGCCGTGGGTATGGAGCCTATACTAGCCAGTTACCAGATCAAGCAATGGTGCCCCTACTAGGTCGGACTGGAGCTGGTTGCGGCAGCCCGCACTGATAAGAGCTGATAGGCTCGGTACAAGCTTGTCCCTGGAAGTGATTGTTACCCAGGGACAAGGTACAAGATTTTGTGTGTCTTATCAGGGATGATAACCGCACCCAGCGAAATTTTAAATGGCGGACCCACTGGGTATGAGTCTTAAGTCCTACACACAGAAAAGAAGTAGAATCACTGTGACTCCCGACGTGATCACTGAGGTAACTCTCCCCAGGACTCTAAAGTGACTCCTTAACATTAACAGGACTCTATAATGACTCTATAATGACTCTATAATGACTCTGTTTTAAGACTCCCTAATGATTGGTAGTCACTTTAGAGTTGTGAGGAACGTCACCTCAGTGATCGTGGCTGGACTCCCATTTGAGAGTTACAGTGATCCTACTTCTTCTCTCTGTGTAGACATGTTGTAGCCTAGTCCTACATGTGTTGTATCACACAGAGAAAAGAAACAGCGTCAAAAGGGAGTCCAGGTTAACTCCATAATGACTCCCCTCTTTAGGGGAGCCCAGGCTGCCTGTGATACCCCTAGGTGACTCCCTTGCTGACCTAAGTGAGTCACCTTTGGGAGTCACATAGTTCCCGACTCACCTAAGAGAGTCACATAAGGAACTGGGCTTCCTTAAAGAGGGGAGTCATTCTGGAGGCAACCTGGACTCACTTTTGACGCTGTATCTTTTTTTCTGTGCATGCATTGTAATTGTGTATAGTCTTCATTTATATATATGCTCATTTGACAATCATCATAAAATATTTAACTAAAGTTCATCTTTGATATGAAATATCTCGAATATTATATGCCCTATCGTTGTATGAATAACTATGTTGAGATATAGGTAAGGCCTCCAGAGAATTGTAGAATACACGACTTTATAAGTCCAAGACCTACTGTAAATTCCCGTGTACTACCCGCGGGTTGTACGCAAACCAAACTCAGCTTTCATTTGATACCAGACATGTCTATACAGGGTGCGGGTTATACAAGGGTTTTTATCACTATAGAACAGTATCAAAATATGAATTTTCAGATCCAAAAAAAACGGGTTATAGCAGTCTCCTGAGTTAGGGGTGTGGGTTATACGCCAGATGCGGGTAGTACGCGGGAATTTACGGTAGTACTTAGGCGCATACATTAATTTCTGTAAATTCCCGCATATAACCCGCACCCCGACGTTCAGAGAATCCTATACTTCCAAAAACTCTGCCCCCATGACTTTGAGATATTGTATAAGCCGCACTAGATGTTTTGTTTGCGTATAACCCGCGGGTTATAGGCGGAAATTTACGATACTCACACACATGATTCAACAATTGTCAACTTCATCAGATAAGACAATACTTTGGCGATTCCAAAAAAGAAAAGTTTCTCATCACTGCGCACATCATCAAAATAGTCTTTTGAGGATTTATTTTCTTTAGAAAATCTTAAGGGAAAGAAACATGATAGAAATGGGCAATTATGGGCATATTTGGTATCAAGCTAACAGAGGCGCTAATGCAATGGATACATAATATGCATACAACCATGGTAAATCCTAGATATCTAGATTAATAAAATGTAAATTTAGTTTGCCGAGAGCCTAACCATTCGGGACCCAATCGGCGGGTGGCGGGGGGAGGGGGTAAAAACTTTTCGCGCCTCCGTTCAAGATTCCACCCCCCGGTAATTAATAAATGAACCCTCCCTTACTCCGCAGCTGCTGGTCAGTTGTCTAGGTGCGGGTTTAAGTTTTTTTGTTTTTTTTAGTTTTTTTAAAAAACATTTCCAATTATGGGGTATTAATCCTCGCAGATGGCATGTCGCTAAACTTGTGTCATGATGCATGAATGCAGCTTCAGCGAGTAACTCACCAGTGCTGCATTGCTGCATCATGACGATGCTTTGGGAGTGTGCCAATTCCATAGGGTCTTTACTCCACAGGGCTGCATTCATGCATCATGACGACCCAAGGGATAAATCATTGACAGTTTGGATATGTATCAATCATTGACGCATACTTTATCATTATGGTTGCAGTATAATATGTCTATATGAAGTCGTTGGTATGCATTTGATAAACTTCTCTCTGGTGACTTCACCCAGGGGGTGAAACTTGTAACTCAAAAAGCTGTGTTTCAGGTTACCCGACCCTACCCAGCAAAACAGGGCCGACCCTAGAAATTTTTATGCAATTTTAAAAAAATATTTATATTTTGGGTCATTTTGGGGTTATTTAAGGGTCGATTTGATAGTTCAAGAGTCGAGGCCGTCGTCGGCGAGTCGGCATTGTAGTGCATGAGTCGATTCCTGGGTACTTTTCAGGCTAAAGTAAAAAGAAAAAAAAATCCGACCTACCCAACCTAGATTTTCAGACCATGTAACCTGAAACACACCTCTTTTTTTTTTGGCCTGAGGCCAAATTTAAGAAAAAAGGTTTGTTTCAGGTAACAAGGGCAGGAAGTCTAGGGTCAGTAGGTCGGATTTGTCTTTTTTTTTTACAAAACTTTTATTTACAGCCCTCTACGATACCTTTAAAATGAAAAAAAAGTATGAAAATGGGAAGATTTTTTCAGTTTTTTCTAAACCTTAAATTGACCCCAAAAAAGTAAAGATATAGAATTTCTTCAAAATTGCATAAAAAGCAGGATCGGCCCTGTTTTGATAGGGTCAGTCAGGTGACCTGAAACAAACCTTTTTATTTTTTTGGGCCTTATAGCAGGATGCACCCCCAGTCAGGGCACTGTCTCACATGATGGAAGTATACATGTGTATGTTTATGTAGTTTCATGCATTTAATACAGATTAAGTGTCGTTTAGTCACTGTAAAAAAAGTATTTAGGGTTTAAACACCAGTGTTTAGAAGTTAAACACTTTGTTAAACACTTTGTTAAAAACTTTTTTGTCCAAAGGTCATATATACTTTTTTTTTGGTTAAACACGTTCAGTTTTAAACATGTTTAAATAAGTGGTGTTTAAAATTAAAAGTGTTCAAGTTTAAACATGAAAAAATGCTAAACACTGAAACAGCTGGTGTTTAAGTGTTTACTTTACAAGTGTTTATAGGCTAAACACTTCAAAGCTTAGTGTTTAGGTGTTTAATTTACAAGTATTTAAATGCTAAACACTTGGTTAAGTGTTTAGGTGTTTAAACATATGGTGTTTAAAGTTAAACTTTTTTTTTTTTTACAAATATGTAGTATTACAATGTATCATCCTGAGACGGAATATCTTGAAAAACGAAGATTTCTGTAAATAACAACAGATGAATAAAATGTGATATAACAGACTCTACTTCTGTTTCTGTTCCATTATATATATGTGACCAGAATAGTTCAAATCCACCAAGTTGAGGCCGTGTCTTATGAGTTTGTAACAATTGAAAAGTCTTTGACCGGATGTCGTCTTTGACCTGTGTCGTCTTTGACTGGTGTAGTCTTTGACCAGCAAGTTTTAAAATGGCTGAAATGGGAGCTATGTACACAGAAATGGGAGAAAAGGTTAATGGATATTTTAACACTATATATTTCAAACTTCCCGGCATTTCTGTGTACATAGCTCCCATTTCAGCCATTTTAAAACTTGCTGGTCAAAGACTACACCGGTCAAAGACAACACAGGTCAAAGACGACACCATGTCAAAGATGTTTCAATTGTTACAAACTCATGAGACACAGCCTTGAATACATCTTGAACATGTAACGATGAAACGGAAGGGCACTTATTCCCGGGACTTTCATGCAGTCGTGAGGACAGGCAGCTCACGTAAGATGTTGGTTCTGATCTTGGGACGTAGCTTGTTCCTGGCAAGTTATGCTGTGTGGATGTCTGGTACAAGGCTAAATCTCACGTGATATTCCGAGGACAGAACCAAGATGGCCGCCCATAAAGAGCCGCCAGAAATATCGCTATAGGCAGTGACATTCGGCAAGGTTCACTAATGCATGTAAATATCATTGTAGAGATCTTAACCGTTTAGGGGCCGCATAATGCTTTTATATATGCTATGCCCTTGGTCGTCATGATGCATGAATGCAGCACTGGGGAGTAACTCACATTCATGCATCATGCCGACTCTTCAGTGTATCAATCCTGTATGGTCAGCATGATACTTGAATTCAGCCCTAAGTTACTTGCCAGAGCTGCATTCATGCATCAGGACAACCAAGGGTATCATGCGTTAATTCGCTATGCGGCCCTTACAGGGTTTGTCATCTCAGGATATCTCAGGCCTATATCATCTCTAGGGTGTAAAGATCATATTATATATATATATATATATTTAAATATATATATATATATATATATATATATATATATATATATATATATATTGGTATCAAGGTAATTCTGATAGTGAATAAAGCACAATACATTATATGGACTTGGGCTGGATTAAACCTGCCTATTTATTAGATATATATTGACTCGACATAAGCCAATTGAGAAAAAAAAAAAAAAAAAAAAAAAAATTAATTAACTAACCACGGTAAATATGACACAAAGCAAGCGAGCTGCGAGCTGTCCCACCTCTCTGGGCGGCGCTCTGGCATAAACAACAGCGGTAACCAATGTACACACTCCGCCTAGATACATAACATAGGGGGCGCTCCTAACCGGGTAACATACGTCCGGCGCGCGCGAATGACCTGACCAATAGCGGGAACAAGGGACTCGTACCCAACCATTGGTATCAAGGTAATTCTGATAGTGAATAAAGCACAATACATTATATGGACTTGGGCTGGATTAAACCTGCCAACACCCAGAATTACAAACTATACATCACTATAGCATATATGTATTACTTTTTACACATAGCATCAACTACCATCCTGTCCAAATTAATTCTAGAGGATAGTGGCTTGGCCAGATAAATTAAAGCAGTGAGGCTAGCCCAATCACCAGTCTGTCTAATATCCTCCAGAGGAATACCACAACTATGTAAAAAGGCAGCTCCAGAACACCTTAAAGAATGGCAACCGGCTCCTTTTACATCCATGTTAATAGTTGCTAACAATTTCTTTAAATAATTATTAAGTACCGGGTAGGTGAGTGGAACCAAGACCCCTGATACCTTTAACATAAATACCGGTGAGTCCTTTGTTACAGACGGGCAATCATTGAAATGGTTAGCTAACAGAGTTGCAGCGCACAAAGGTGAGCCTAAAGCATAAGTAAGGGGTACTAAGTGTATACGCTGACCATATTGGATCGTTTTAGAACTCGAGATCCTAAGTAATACACCCCAAGGTTTGAAAACAAGAGAGCTCCGGCGCAGAAAATGACCTTCCAACTTATGGTTATTAGGAACTAGGTTACATTTCCTTAGTAACGAACGGAAGCTTGTGGCTATACATGCCCACATACACCTCTCATTTACACTAAGACAATCTACATGCATGAACATATTCAATAAATTTTCCAGTGTTAAAGTCACACGCGTGGGTACAGGATCCCCCAATAGCCTCCTAAGGCCTTTCAGAGTAGTAGAAAAAATAAAATTCAACCTAATCTCTGAAACGTCATACCCGAAATACTTGTTTAGGCTAATGACCCCTGATACATAGTTATCAATGCTCACATAACACAGTGAATCCGATAAGAAGACAATAAATTTGCACATAACATCTACAGTGGTTGGAACTACTGCCACCATAATAAGAGCACAAAACGATATGTATTTCTTCCACTGTGAAGCCTTGGTTCGCCATGTAGATTCTGACCAACAATAAGATCTAACTTTTGCTGCTTTTGTCTCCAGCCTCTGACGCAACAGGAGTACATCTGGAACAACACAAACCCGTAGGGATCTTCATGTTATTTTCATACATACGAGACAATGCGTCAGCAATCACATTTAGCTTTCCTGGTATATGAACACTTACAATATGACAATTAAATAATACACTTAACCAGAAAATTCTACGTAATATAGACATAGCATAATTATTTGAGCTTTTTCCG
Organism: Harmothoe impar; assembly: GCA_947462335.1. Lineage (NCBI taxonomy): Eukaryota > Metazoa > Annelida > Polychaeta > Phyllodocida > Polynoidae > Harmothoe > Harmothoe impar. Next base: position 81,938,730 of record OX381706.1, on the reverse strand, counting down.
GTATTTAGGCCTGTGACGACTTGAGTATTATCAGAGAAGCAAATAACACGACAATTTCTCCAAGCTGGACCCCATCTCCATAGAGATTCCACTACCGGGTATAGTTCTTGTACATTTATATTGTCAGGTATCTCTTCCCCAGGGGAGTGTGAGAGGTGATTGTGGTGATCACTTATAGCGTCCAAGTCCATGTTCCACATACCCGCCAACCAGTCTCCACTCCAATGAGCACCATAACCTGATCCAGAGGCGTCGGTGTAAATGTTCACAGAGTCCTGTACCCTCCGGCCTACCATTTTTGCTTCGCCATTAAACCATGTGGCGAAATTCTTCCACCACTGTATGTCTAAGAAAAAGTTCTTGGTGAGGGTTACTCGTCTCTTACCGGTATTAAAACTCGATAATAAACCAATAATTCTATGAGAAAAAGTTCTTCCACCTCTTACTACCGTAGAGCAATGTCCTATAATGCCACATAGCCTCTGGAGTTGCTTGCGTGTCGCCTGACGGCGACCAGCAAAGAACGCGAGCTCTTCCTTTAACCTTAGCATTTTATCTACCGGTAGTAATAACTTCATCTGAACAGTGTCTATAATGATGCCCAGATATCTTTGTATCTGTGAGGGTGATAAGACTTTTTTATATGAAATATTAAACCCTAGCGAGCGCAGGAGAGAATGAAGAGCTAATTGAGCCTCTTTACATGATTCAAAACTGTCTCCTATTAGAAGAAAATCGTCCAAATAACTGTAGCATTTGAAACCATTAGCATTCATATACCTAGTAACAGCGTCAGTTAAATTATTAAATATATATGGGGAGGCTCGAGCCCCAAAAGAGAGAAAATTATCTTCTATGTACACATCTTGACCATCTACACTCCAGGCCAAACCTTGAAATTTTCTGTCACTGGGACGAATCATGCAGGAACGGTAGGCAGCCTCTATATCTGTTACCGCCAAAAAACAATTCGGGGTTAAACTCTCACAGATCTCGTCGATGCTACAGAATTTGAAATTGTTAAAAGTGCTCGACATATGATTATTAATAGATATACCCTCAGGTCTGCTGGCGTCAGTGATAGGACGATACCCACCAGATGACTTTTCGACAGCCCCCAGGGCATGTACACAATGTGGTTTTCTATCCACAACACTGAGTTTACCGGTATTAATTTCCTTTAATATAATATCATTCATGAAACCATAAGCTTCACCTGTAGCCGAGGTGTAATTAATACATTCATAAGAAGGAATTTTAACCAGAGGATCGATGATTTTGAACCCATGCATAACCCCATCCAGTAAAAATAAACTATCTGGATCCCAAGTACCGTATACATCATTATCCCCCCCCGACAACATATTCTTCCAGCCACAAGGTTTAAACTGCGATTGGACATTTGAAACATTATGTACACAATTAATATCCCAAAGTGGCCTGTAATCTATGTAGGCAAACAGTAAGTCACTGATACTATCCATACATATAACCCTGTCCTCTCTGATCAAATCGTAGGTGATCACGTCACAGGTAGGCTCTTCGCTGAAGTCTACCGGTACCCCCCCCCTGCTGCTGATGGGGGTTTGAAGTGTTGTAACCTTGGTTGGCGCCTTGGTTCTGTGGATAGAATGAAGACTGGACATTCCTGTTTTGATGCTGCTGACCTTGTACGCTACCACTGTTATAGCTGCAGCCTCCTTTCGCCCTGTGTGAGCCCCTACATACACAACATACGTGTTGTTTATGACAAGGATTGTATTGGCATGATGTGAAGTTCCAACTAGCACAGATATCATCCGGGCACCAAATCCTCGGCGAGGAAGGCTTGCTGGAGCCACCTGGCTTCCCTGACTGAGTAGAACCTTGTAGAAGACGCATGGCTTCCACGTAAGCCTTGGTACATTCGATACCAAAGTGAGTGGCGTTAGCTGTGTGCTCTGCTGCAGTGTATCTGGCTTCTCCCGAAGCCACCTTGGTCGTCACGTCATGTTCATATTTTGCCACTGCCTTGGGCATGTAGGTAGGCCTAATCTCCTTAAGGGTGATGTACTTAAAGTGTTCTAAATAACCCATAACGTCGAACCGAGCGTCGTTTGCTTTTATGATGCACTCCGTCACACACACCATACCGTATACGAGCTCTCTATAGGACATCTCCTCATAACTTTTATCTAAAGGAAGATGAAAATCTGGACGTATCCAATGCCGTGAGCGCTTTCTGCGTGCAGACTCACTTGACCAATGGAGGCCAGACATTCCACCACCCTCACCTTGTAGAGGCAGTCCAGCGTTGTTTACGTCTCCGGTAGCCAACCCTAGAGCCTGAAGGCCTAAACCCACAGACTCTAAGCCAGCTTGAAGAGTTGTAGCCGCTGTAGAATTGCTCTCGGAAGCTGAAGCCAGCGTCCCATCCGCGTAGAAGAGTTGACGCTTGAAGCCATGCTCCTCCTCCAGTGTCGATCCGGTACCTGGAGTCTTAGGTTTGAACCCTGGAGGTGGCTTCTGCGTGGTTGGCTTCTTCCCCGGTCCGCCATCTTGGCTCGAAGCCAATTCCTCCTCCAGTTTGGCATTCTGTAGGTTGATCGCTGCCAGCCGTTCTTCCAGAGCCTTCATCTCGAGCTTACGCTTTAGTATGGCTTGCTTCTCTTCAGCTAGTTTAAGCTGTAAGGATACGTTCTGATCCCTATCCATTGCTGGCGAACCTGGCTCCTCTGCCTTGCGTAACTCGAATGCTTCGTCTTCCTCCTCGTCTAACCCACCTTTAGTATGTGTGGGTGTAGAACATTGAGGACATGCCGATTTACGGTGATCATACACAAAGGCACAGCTCCTGCAGGGCTGCATGGTGAAAATATAATTAATTAACTAACCACGGTAAATATGACACAAAGCAAGCGAGCTGCGAGCTGTCCCACCTCTCTGGGCGGCGCTCTGGCATAAACAACAGCGGTAACCAATGTACACACTCCGCCTAGATACATAACATAGGGGGCGCTCCTAACCGGGTAACATACGTCCGGCGCGCGCGAATGACCTGACCAATAGCGGGAACAAGGGACTCGTACCCAACCATATATATATATATAACTATATATAAATATATATATATATATAAATATATATATATATATATATATATATATATATATATATATATATATATATATTATATATAGTTCAGCTTCCCATGCACGTGATACTTATATCCTTGAGTTGTTTACCAGTTAGCCTCCTGTTACAGTTAATGTTTATAGTTACTAAAGCTTTATAGTTAGGCCAAAAAAAAAAGTGTGTTTCAGGCAACATGGTCCAAAAATTTAGGGTAGGTAGGTCGGATTTTTAAAAAAAATTTAGATTTTTTAAAATGTTGGAGGTACCTTCAATGAGGCGCGGACTGCCATATCGACTCGCTGGTCATCAAGACGACTCACCGATTCTTACTATAACTAGGAATATCATGAAATTATTGGACATTCTTGTTAATAAGCAATTTGCTGAGGCTGGACAGTTAATTAGGCATGTGATCTGTTCTTCCTGACCAAAAAATTGCTAAAATTTCCGAAAAATATGAATATTTTGCAAAAAAAATCAAAAAAATCTCCAAAATTGGAAAAAAATGCCAGGGTCGGCCCATTTTTTGAAATTAGGGTCGGGTTGCCTGAAACACACTCATCCTGCTCACATTTAACCCTTTAAGGATGCATGTTTCTAAAAGATGACATTTGTCATCATGATGCACCAATGCAGCCCCAGCGGGTAATTTACCAGTGCTGCATTGGTGCACCTAATACCTTTCTATCGTTAAGCATAGTAAATCTTGTATTTCAAAAAGATAAATGAGTATACTTTTGCCTCTAGGAGGCTCTATTTTTATTATTACATAGGTAACAAAAGCATTTTTTCAGACAAGTTGACACGGTCATATGTGGCTGCAGTACGAACAGCGACCGGCATACCGGAGTGTATGAGTAGACCCTCCCCCCGGCGAGGGTATGTTGAACTAGATTTGGTTAAGTATTTGTACAATATACCCCAATAATTATATGACACTTATTGGATACATATATGGTACGGACCTTTAGCAAGTACGGCGTAGTCCATAAAAAGGAGATGTCATGTAGGTTCTTACCATTACGTATAGTAAGGCCCAAGGTCCACGTTATCAGTCTATGGCTGTGTCTCACGACCTTGAGCCAATGTTTTTGTCTCTGATCGGGTGCCGTCTCTGACCAGGTGCCGTCTCTGACCGGGTGCCGTCTCTGACCGGACATCACTATGGGAGTTTAGTTACCTTCTACCAACAGCAGGAGGCTAATTATGATTACATAATAACTGCCATAGCGTTTTTACAAATCCTAATATATGTGAGTATAGGTTAACAATTGAAAAACACTCTTCTCTGAGACAAGGTCAGAGACGGCACCCGGTCAGAGACGGCACCCGGTCAGAGACGGCACCTGGTCAGAGACAAAAACATTGGCCCAAGGTCGTGAGACACAGCCCTATAGGGACCTTTAGCAAACCCGACGTAGCTCATTTAACCCAGACGTATCCTATCCTTTCAGCACTGCTATGTCTGCGTTTAATGAGCTTTTACGTGGTTGCTAATATATAAAGGCCCCTAATGTATTTTGGTCTATATGCTGAAATTTACAATATTGTTCTAAAGTAGTACGGGCAATGATCGAACCATGAACCTTGCCACTATAAGCCCAGCGCCTTTGACAGATGGGCCACGTAATGAGATGTGCAGCAGACACTGAAAGCTATACATGGGGGTCGAATGGATGCCTAAATACAACATGGCCTTTTCTTAAAATTGACATGCGACATGGAGCTTAGTGACATGAGAAAAAATAAGTGACATGGCATAGGGTGTTTCTTTATAATATCTATGTGAGATATGAGAGGTTCTTTATAATAGAAGCGACATGGGACATGGGGATTTTAAGTGACATGACACGGACATTTCTTAAATTCGACATGGAACATGGGGACCCCCCATTTAGACCCCCTGCCTATTCTATGTCATGCTTCTGTTATCGTTTGGAAATGTAACCAGCCCTTGCCCCTTTCCACTGTTTGTATAAAGATGACCATAATATCCATGATAGCCCTATAGAAACATTAAATAACGTCAAATAACATTGTGATTATGAACGTTTGTATGGACAACCATATAAGAGCGTAAAATAATGTCTTACATAATGGTTAGAAACAACCCATTGTTTCCTGTATTGATACCAGGGAGACATCCTCAGAACGCTCAGCCCTGCCGGGTCACCTAGTGGTAGGTGTTGGAACTGCTCTGTGCTGTGGGAGAATCACCTCACACACCCCACCTGGTGGACACTTCTAAAACTGCGTTGTTAGGGATATCAACTTCCCTGGTTACCGTGTTGTTGCTTGCTTGAAGCCGCCGAGAGCGTACCGCTTTGTGTCTACCCCGCTTACATGCTTGTGATCGATTAACATGTATACTTGCCAATGTGGGTTTGAATACAACGCCCGCAGGCGCAAGTGCCTGCAGTGTACCCTTCCATACCCGGGGAAAAAAGGGGATTTGGAGGCGGTCGATACGACACAGGAGGATTCCTCAACGGAGAACGCGGGTGCCGGTGCAGGATTGGCGGAGCCATTCTTGCCCGACATGGATCGCCATGACGCTTTACATGCCCAGATCAAGCTAGCGGAGGAGAAGAAGGCTTTATTGACGCAGAAACAGGACATTTTGGCTCTAGACCAGCGTTTGGCGGCGATAAATTTGGAAAATGCAGCGTTGGAGGGGAGAATTGCCGCGGGCGGCGGGGCGGGCGCTCCGCCACCACCAGCCGGCCAGCAACCAGCTTCAGGCCAAAATGGCGGCTCTTCCGGTGTCAACACAAACAATGGCCAGCCGCTGTTGTTCTACGCTGATGGCAGCCAGTTCGACCCTGGTGACAATCCCTCTCTTGCCGCATCGACCCTTCAAGCCGGGCTTCAGTCTGTGGGCATCGGGTTGCAGGCGTTGGGCCTTGGAGGGGGAGCTTCGTCATCTTTACCGGGCGCAGGTGAGCAGAGTTTGTTTGGTGGATCCGGCTGGGGTGGCGAACCGGCCAGGCGCAAGAGGTCTCGCCACTGGATCAGGCCAGACTACCACCTACCATATGATAAGAGCTACGAGGACATGACATACAGGGAGTTGATGTTTGGCATGGTATGCGTGCTCCAGAGTATGATGAAGTCCAGGGACACAAGGTTCTCACCTTTAGATTACCTCGAGCATTTCAAGTACATAACTTTAATAGAGATTAGGCCCACGTACATCAACAAGGCAGTGGCGAGGTATGAGTTTGATATTACCACCAAGGTCACGTCTGGTGACCTGCGGTACTGTGCAGCCGAGCATACAGCCAATGGCACACACTTTGGCATTGAAAACACGAGGGCCTATGTCGAGGCTATGAGGCTGATGCAGCAGGGTACACAGCAGCATGGAGGCAGGCAGAGTCAGGGAGGCCCGGGGGGTGGTAGCAAGGCCCCTAGGATATGGTGTCCCGACGATGTTTGTGCTTCATGGAACTTTACTGCATGCCACTTCAGTCCCTGCCACAAGGCACATGTGTGTTGTGTGTGTAGGGGGTCTCACCGGGCAAAGGGGGGGTGTGGCCTGAGTGCTCAACAGGGTCAGCACTCCGCCCAGCAGCAGCAGCAGCGACCTCAGCAGTATCAACAACCCCAGAAGCAACAGCAGCACTCCTATCAGCAGAACCCCTACTCCAACTACAGCTCCAATCACCAGGGGGGGGGGGCAGCGTCAGGCCCTTCACTGAAAAACAGTTGCAATTTTGACGCTTATGGTTACTATAGTAGTGAGGAGTTAACATGTTTCTCTAATGTACATGACATTCTTAGTGCTTATGATTCTTATGTACCTCTTTGGGATGCATCGTATGTTCACATAGTAGCGGGAGTGTGTTCCCAGCTTAAGCCGTCAGGTTGGAGACGTATGTTGTCAGAAGGGGGGCGTGGTCACACAGATAGTGGCTGGGATGTAAACAGTCTGTTTTTGTTGGATGGTGTACTACATGGGTTTAAAATTGTGGACCCTCATGCTGCTGTTCCTAGTTATGAATGTACTAATTATAGCTCAGTTACTGTAGGAGCCTATGAATTTATTGACGGTATTATGTGTAAAGAGTTAGACTCTGGGAAGTTGTCCTTGGTTGATAGAAAACCGCACTGTGTTCATGCGTTAGGTGCGGTGGAGAAAAGCACAGGCGGTTATAGGCCTATAACCGATGCTAGCAAGCCTGATGACATTTCTATAAATAACTATATGTCTGTCACTTTCCAAAATTTCAAATTTCATAGTATGGATGAGATTTGTGCTGATCTGACTCCTGGCTGTTATTTAGGGGTTACTGATATATCCGCAGCGTACAGGTCATGTTTGATAAGGCCCTCGGATAGGTCTTATCAGGGTTTGTGCTGGAAGGTAGGGGAGGAGGACGTGTATATTGTAGATAATTTCCTCTCTTTCGGCACGAGGGCGTCACCTTATATTTTTAATAGTTTGACGGACGCTGTCACTAGGTACATGAGGAGCTATGGTTATGTCTGTTACAATTATTTAGATGATTTCCTAGTGATTGCCGACACATGGGAACAGTGTAGAGACGCTCAGTTAGCCCTACATTCAACTCTTCGCAGCCTCGGTTTTGACATTGCATATAAGAAAGTGTTGTCCCCAGCTAGGGTGCAGAGATACCTCGGCATAAACATTGATACAATCCAGATGAAGTTGATTTTGCCCAGTGATAAATTGTCTAAACTAAAAGAAGAGCTTGTGTTTTTTGCTGGTCGCCGTCAGGTGACACGGAAGCAGCTTCAGCGGTTATGTGGCATCTTGGGGCATTGCTGAACGGTTATTCGTGGAGGCAGGACCTTTTCACACAGGATTATAGGATTGTTATCTAATTTCTCACGCAATAAGAGACGCATCACTTTAAGTAGGTGTTTCTTTATAGACTTGGACTGGTGGCGCAACTGCTCCCATTGGTATAATGGGGAGGCCAGGATGGTGGGCAGGAGAGTGCAAGATCAAACGTCAGTGCATATGGATGCCTCTGGTTCTGGTTATGGAGTGTTGACTGACAAGGACTGGTTAGCTGGCTGCTGGAAGTATAACTTGGATGCGCCTGGTGACCACCATTCACACCTTTGCCATGCTCCGGACACTGAGATCCCTGAGAACATAAATGTACAAGAGTTGTATCCCATGGTGGAAGCCTTGTGGCGTTGGGGTCATACCTGGAGGAACTGTAGGGTGCTGTGCCATTCTGATAACACCCAGGTGGTAGTTGGTTTAAGTACCGGTAAAAGTGATAATCCTGTAGCTATGTCACTGTTGCGTAGAATTTTCTGGTTGTGTGTTATTAATAATTGTTACATTACAGCTGTACATATTCCTGGTAAATTAAATATAGAGGCTGATGCTCTGTCTCGTATAATGGACAATGACATGAAAATACCGTATGGTTTCTGTTGTTGTAGATGCCGCCCTGTTGCTACAGAAGTTGGATAGTCAGGCGGCCCGTGTCAGGTCCTATTGTTGGGCACACTCCACTTGGAAAACCAAAGCTTCCCAGTGGAAAAAGTACATTATGTTTTGTGCTTTATTAATGTTACCGGTAGTCCCAACTACTATTGCTAATATGTGTAGGTTTGTGGTATATTTGTCAGACTCGCTATGTTATGTTAGCATCGATAATTATGTATCTGCTGTGGTTAGTCTGAATAGTTATTTTGGTTATGATGTATCCTTTATTAGGCTAGATTTCACTTTTTCTACTACAATGAAAGGCCTGAGACGAGTGTTAGGCAATCCAGAGCCTACGCGTCTGACTTTAACGCTGCAAGATTTGTTAACAATGTATGTGTCTGTGGATGTATTAGATGTGAATGAGCGTTGTATTTGGGCGTGCATAGTGACGAGTTTCAGGTCACTGTTGTGCAAGTGTAATTTGGTACCGGACAATTATAAGTTGGAGGGACATTATCTTAGAAGAGACTCTCTTCGTTTCAAGCCCTGGGGAGTGTTGCTATCTGTGTCAAGCTCTAAGACTATTCAGTATGGCCAGCGCACACACCTCATACCGTTGACTATCACCAAGGGCTCCCCTTTATGTGCTCCCACCTTGCTAAGGGCACATTTTAATGATGTTCCAGCTGAATCTTCAAAGGACCCCCTGTTTATCCTGAAGAAAGGTAGTGTGACGGTGCCTCTAACATACCCGGTGCTGTTGAAGTACTTGAAAAAACTGTTGAAATGTATTAATTTGGACATGCTGGGATCTGGCGTGCATTCTCTACGACGGACAGGTGCTGCCTTCTTACATAAATGTGGAGTGCCGCTGGAGGATATCCGACAGACTGGAGACTGGGCCAGTCTGACCGCCCTGATCTACCTGGCAAAACCTCTCTCCTCGAGGATAGACTTAGACCGGATGGTCTCTGATGCTATAAGTCATGTGTGATACAAAACTTTGATTCTGGAGGTTGCCGTATTTTATTAACATGGCCCAAGACCCAAGTATTGCCTCGTCTTGTCCTTAGTTAATTATGCCAGAATCTACCGTCAGTTTCAATGGTTAGAAACAACCCATTGTTTCCTGTATTGATACCAGGGATACATCCTCAGAACGCTCAGCCCTGCCGGGTCACCTAGTGGTAGGTGTTGGAACTGCTCTGTGCTGTGGGGGAATCACCTCACACACCCCACCTGGTGGACACTTCTAGAACTGCGTTGTTAGGGATATCAACTTCCCTGGTTACCGTGTTGTTGCTTGCTTGAAGCCGCCGAGAGCGGACCGCTTTGTGTCTACCCCGCTTACATGCTTGTGATAGATTAACTGCTGATGTTTTTTTTTTCTTACAATAAATAGGCCGTATTTTATTAACATGGCCCAAGACCCAAGTACTGCCTCGTCTTGTCCTAAGTTAATTATGCCAGAATCTACCGTCAGTTTCAATGACGTAAAATATTGTTATACATTGAAATGTTTCGAAGCGTTTAAATACGTTTTTTGTTCACTGGGGTAGCCGTGATCGTGCTTATGGAGTCGTCATTATTCAACAACAGGGGGGTTTGTAGATTTCCGTGGGAGAGCGCGAAAATTTTCTCGCCCCCCCCTTGAGAGGTGTTTAAATGTGTGTGCCCCCCCCCCCCCCCCGAATTTTTCCACCCCTCCTCTATGAACTATAGTAACGCGCTGGTTTTCGCTGAAAAGAGGTGAAATATTTTATACCCCGCCCACTCTAGAGGGGTTAACATTTTTTTTACTCTAGTGGGGTCGAATTCATTTTTGCCCCTCGATCCCCTTAACCCCCTAACCATAGCGCGTGCATCATTTAGAAGAAAAAATAGGTTTATAAGTGATATATTGTTTTCCTGGTAAGATGTCAAAATCACAAGATCTTGGATTGTTAGGACAGGCATATGCGTCAACACACAGCTAGGCCGCCCTAAGACGCCTTGCCACATAGCTAGGTCTATAGCCCATGCATCAAGAAAGGGTGACTTTTTCAGAATAAAGTTGTGTTTACATTACTTTTAGCAGAATCCTCATAACATTGTCTGTAATAGCTATATTTGGAAACATTTAGTATCAGGAGATTCACAAGAGAAACTAACTTTTAGAAAGCTTATATGAAAAGGCAAGATTTTGAGGTTATATTTACGTATTTGTCTGTCACACTTTAGAAATGTTCAAAAACTTTATCAACAACTTTTCAGAAAAGTCCCCCTTTCTCGCTGCATTGGTCTATAGGACCTGCCCCACCGAAGTAGACTTATATAATCATAATAAGGAGAGGTTAATGGTAAAATGGAGGGTTAAACCCCATGGCATTGGAATGGCCCTAGACCCCTAAATTCGACACGGCGACATGGACCATTTTGTGACTTAGTGACATTGGACAGGAGGAAAAATTAGATAGTGACTCTTCACCTGATTAACTGTCCATGGCAAGTTCACTGTGTTATAATGTAGGGAGGTTCCCGCCACCGATGTACAGTAATTCCCATTACCGTAAAACCTCGCGTACAACCCTAACTCGTGTATAAGCAGCACCCCAACTATAGGGGTCAAGCTGGACGTCCTGTGGGCACATCCATTACTTAAGCTTGTAACTGGCGAGATAAACACTGATACAACAGTCGCAATGGGTACAGGCTGTTACATAGTGCCCCCTAAGAATTCCGCAGTGAAGGCCAGGGAGTCATCTGATTGGTTGATAATGCATCCAGCTACATGCCTATAGGGCGATCCTATAAGCTGCACCAGCAATCTGACTCATGTACTAGCCGCGGCTTATACGCAAGGTTTTACAGTACTTACAATAATCTCTTTTAAGAATTATGAGGAACAGTCAAAAAGTTAATCATGATGATATACAAATATAAACATACAATACATATAACATGGAGCACATAGTAGTCTGTGTATCATTATGGTTTTCAGTCATATTGCCTGTATTTCTCTCAGCATTCTACATCAGATCTAATGTGCCTCGACACAGGTGACACGACGACACGGCCCTTTTAGGTCCTTTTAAAAATCGATGGACACAGGAAAATAAGGGAAAAAAATCGACCCACAGGGATTTTTCTCTAAGTTCTTATATACCTAAGAATCGACACAATGACACAATCCTCCTGCTAAAAATCGACACAGCGACACTGTCAAAATTGTGGCTACCCATGTAGAGGGACTATAATCTATTTCATTATAACTGGTAATAGGTATTTCCGAGCTGAATGAGCTATTTTTATCACCAGTATGAAATAAAGGGAGTGCAGAGGGGTCCCCCCTCAGGTCGGAAAGTCGCCTTTTGACCCATCTGAGAGCCATTTTATAAGTTTTGCAGTTTTTTACGATAGCTATCAAAAATAACGATAGCAGAGTTACAATATCGTAAAAAGGTAAAAGGGAGTTCCCTTTATAAGCTGAATGCATTTCAGCTCTTTTAGACGTCACCCGGTCAAAGACGTCACCCGGTCAAAGACGTCACCCGGCCAAAGACGTCACCCGGTCAAAGACGTCACCCGGTCAAAGACGTCACCGGATCAAAGACGTCACCGGATCAAAGACGTCACCCAGTCAAAGACGTCACCCGGTCAAAGGCGTCACCCGGTCAAAGACGTCACCGGTTCAAAGACATCACCCGGTCAAAGATGATCCAATTGTTACAAAGTCGTGAGACTGAGCCACAATCTGAATTAATTAAAAGTGCCACAACATGTAGCCCCGCACTGTATGTAAGGCGCCCAGCCCCCCTCCCCCCTCCCCCTTAGGCTCAGTCTCATGAGTTTGTAACAGTTGAAACGTCTTTGACCGGTGTCGTCTTTGACCGGTGTCGTCTTTGACCGGTGTCGTCTTTGACCGGTGTCGTCTTTGACCGGGTGTCGTCTTTGACCGGGTATATAGAAAAGGTTTGTTTTCCATTAAAAAAATTGTTTTTATATGTATATGATGTAATGTACTTGGTGGCACTTCTTATTGCATGATACTTTGGACAGTGCAGCTGTTTAAAGTATTATGCAATGATAATGATAAGCTGTTTAAAGTTTAAGTAAAATTCCAAGTGACGTCTTTGACCGGCTGAAGAAAAAAGCCCAAAAGGGACCCTTAATATGTGCATAAAAAAATTTAAAGGAAAATTGGGTAAAACAGCCATAGGGCTGTGTCTCACGACCTTGGGCCAATGTTTTTGTCTCTGACTGGGTGTCAGCTCTGACCGGGTGCCAGCTCTGACCGGGTGCCAGCTCTGACCGGCCTGAATAAAAACGGGTTATTTAGGGCAGATGATGATAAAAATGGACAATTAATGACTAGTTTAGAGAGTTATAACATCCATTAACCTTTTCAGCCAAATTCTATCTCCATCTGCCCTAAATAATCCGATTTTATTCAGGCCGGTCAGAGCTGGCACCCGGTCAGAGCTGGCACCCGGTCAGAGCTGGCACCCGGTCAGAGACAAAAACATTGGCCCAAGGTCGTGAGACACAGCCATAGACTGTTCATTACATGAAGAAGTTGAAGCTTAAATTTCTTTACTATATACTACTTTTTTCTTTATTTTAAATAATCCCTACCCTGTCAAAGAGGACACTGGTCAAAAACGACACCGGTCAAAAACGACACCGGTCAAAGACGACACCGGTCAAAGACGTTGCAACTGTTACAAAGTCATGAGACTGAGCCATCTCCATCTGCCCTAAATAACCCGATTTTATTCAGGCCGGTCAGAGCTGGCACCCGGTCAGAGCTGGCACCCGGTCAGAGCTGGCACCCGGTCAGAGACAAAAACATTGGCCCAAGGTCGTGAGACACAGCCATAGACTGTTCATTACATGAAGAAGTTGAAGCTTAAATTTCTTTACTATATACTACTTTTTTCTTTATTTTAAATAATCCCTACCCTGTCAAAGAGGACACTGGTCAAAAACGACACCGGTCAAAAACGACACCGGTCAAAGACGACACCGGTCAAAGACGTTGCAACTGTTACAAAGTCATGAGACTGAGCCCTTAGCAGGGGACTAAATGACACCCATGGAATCCCGCAACTGGTTAGGGGGTGTTCATTTATTAGTTACAGGAAGGGGTGGTGGTAGGTTTTAGGGGGTATGTTATCATTTCTGG